>VDFB02000003.1:264016224-264046258 GCA_007258455.2 Sequoia sempervirens | reverse complement strand
ATTATCTAGAGAAGATATTTATGTATCTCTTAAAGATTGAGGAGCAATAAGATGATATAGTTGATAGGATCACTAGGCATCAAGCTAAGGTTAAGGAGATCTTTGACAAGAAGGAAAAACCTAGGAGATTTACAATTGGGGATTTGGTTTTATTTTGGGACAAGAGGAGGGAACCCAAAGGCACACACAAAAAGTTTGTCACTCTAGAAAGGTCCATTCAAGGTGACTCAAGAATGTGGCCCAAAAACCTTCAAGTTGTATTACCTCAATGACACTCCCTTTCCTATTCCTTACAATGGGAAAGACATCAAATTATACTAGATATGAGTACCCATCCAAGTCACCCTATAAATATTTTTAGTTTAGGACTTTTTGTCTTATTTTGGTGTGTTCCTTTTCTGGTTGACTTGCGAGTTCTTGTCTTTCTTATGTCTTTTCCATGTAGATGTTGACTCTAATTCCCAATGGTTATAGAAGCACTAGTCTACTATGTTATTTTCTAGGTTCCTTGTGATTTCCTTCACATTCCTTGTCCCCAGTCATGACCAATTGTTACCATAATTTTTGACCTCCCTTAAAAACCATATCCATCTATCCAAATTTTTCTGAAGTTAAAATTTTTTATCATTCCTTTGGCTTTCAAAACCTTGTTGGATCCTGCTTAGGTTATCACAACCTAATCTTCACTCGACATCTTAAAATTCAAGTCTAATTCCACCTTCTAAAGTTGGTCTTTCACATGGTTTTTAGAGCTATGTCGAGACCCAAAGCACTTTGTCACAACTTTCGTGAACATCAGTGAAGCCAAAGTTAAAAGCATTTCATAGTTTTGTGGAGATTTTAAAACTTATGTCAGTTCCTAATGAGGTTGTTGAAACCATGCTTTCTCTTGAAGGCTTGTTAAGTATGAAGACTTGTGTTCAAAAGAGCGGTACAAAGAAGACTTAGTGGAAGATATGACTTATAAGAACTTTGTAGCAATTTCAAAACCTTTTTCTACTATGTTAATTGAAAAGGTAGTTAATTGATACTTATTGGATCCACTTCATATAGTTCTAAAGGTTTTCATATATCAGGATTGGAGGATTTGATGGTGCTCCACTAAAGCTCCCTAAGTATGCAAAAGATAAATTTAAATTCTACAAGTAGGCAGTAGAAGTAAAAAAATGTGTTAGGAGAGGAAAAAGGTGGGTATATATTTTCCTATTGGACTTGGATATTTCTCTTGTAACTCTATGTATGATGCACTTAACATTGAAAGAGACCTTTTCAAATATAGCTTTCAATTATATGATGCAAGATTTCCTTTTGATAGTAAATATTTTGTGAAAAACAATATGCAACTAGGGGTCTAGATTCCATCATATTCTTGACCTAGAAGATTATTGGGTTGACTTCATTGATGAATATGAGGTAAGGAGAAGAATTTGGATGAGGCTAACTCTGAGGAAAATAAATCTATTCAATTTAGGTTTGTATTTCCATGGCATTGAAAGTGATGAGTCCAACCTAGTAGAACCTATCTTTATTAAACATATGCAAGTCCAACTTTTTGTGTCTATGGATTAGATCATCAAAGAGGTTAAGACCATTGAGACTAAGACCATGTTTATCTTGAGAATAACACAAGAATATTTTTCTAGAAAGTGTAGAAAAGTAGGCTCTCCCACTAGAGCATAAAATATGTAGTCTCAAGATGAAGGTAGCCAACCACCTATGACCTCAAAAATACAAACTCCCACCTCATAGAAAGTACTATTAGAAGGCCAAGGTGGTGGAGATGATGAACCTCTAGAAAAGAACTTTCCAAAGAAAAAATGTGGGAAAGATACCCCTAAGCCCCCTCAACAAGACAAAGACAAGGAAACAACAAAGGAGGAAGATTGAATAGTCAGTTTCTCTACTTCCCCATCCCAAGAAAGTACTTCTTCTCTTGAACCTTCTCCTAGAAAAGGTACACATGTTTCCCCTAGGGTAGGTCCTACTCCCCCCTCTTCTCTAGAGTAAGAGAAATTTGTTTCTCCTCCTGTTAGCTCTCAAAAACGTAGGAAAAATACCTCAAGAGGTTGCCAATCTCTTGATACGTTTCAAGGTAGTAGACAAGGCCAAATGATTTAGACCTTCTACTCTTTAGGTGCTTCCAAACCTAGGCAAGTGTACCTATAACAATGAACCAAACTTGACCAATGTTTATTTCCTAAAGCAATTTACCCACGTTGGAAAATAGGAGTGGATAAATGAGTTTTAATTTGGTATAAATTGTATAAGCAATATCAAGGCTAACTCTAATGTGTTTATATGATAAAATAAATGAAATTAAATAGTAGAATGGTAGAGACTAGTGCCTTATTGGGTGCACGGAGTCAAATGAAAATCTAAATTGAATAACTTCTTTCTAGAAAAAACTCAAATTGTTTGGCATATAGGTTTAAGTTTATAACTGGTATAAACATGCAGGAATGTGACTACCGAGTTAATCTTTAATGATCCAAATGAGATTCCCTAATTACTATGATTTATTTAAAGGATTTAATCTTTCCTTGAAAGACCCAATTAATCCAACCATACAGATATAGCAAGAGTGCACTGATAAACTAAGAAATATCCTTGATATATCAGTTTAAACAATTAGAAAACATCAACCTTGGAGACAACTTTAGCAATACTTTTAATTATCACAACAAACAACTAAAACTAGAAAAATTCCACCAAATCAAATGAATTCAATTGAAATCTCCATTTTTTTTTACATGCATCATAGTAAAAAATATAAACATCTGACCTAACGATTTTCTCACTGCTCTCTCAAGCCAAAATGAGTATTTATACATCAATCATGGGCGAAAATTTACGCCCATTCATATATTCAAATCGTGTAGTCCTTTCATTTTAGCTTTACTAACATCCATTAGATATTCACTATGATGTCATGTGTTTCGCTTTAACATTTCCATTAAAGCATTACCACTATGAGCATTACATATATATGGTGCCGCATTTTCATTTGTTTTGATTCTTCCTCATTAGCATATCTCTTCAATTCATGATGTATATGGTATTGAAGGTCGGGAAAATGTTCTCCGCTACATTGTGTTCGCCAAGACGTATCCCTTCATCAACTCCCCATCACCGGCGATTACAGTGGTTTTCCTAACGTATAGAACTCATCTGCGCGATGAGCTTCCTAGCCGCTCTCCACCTAAATCCCATTCATAATCAAATATACCGCCGCGACTCGGGGGTCGCCAGAACTCCGCCATTCATATAATTTTACGACAACAATGTATCTAGCATTAAGTTTCGTCGCGGCAAGACCAAACAAACACTACAAGATGTTACCATGACTCTTGTCTCGGGCTTTACATAGCTCTTTGTGTTTCATCGTAAGCACACATATATGTTTCAACATGACTAAACCGATGAAAATTGTCTCTGACCATGTGTTCTCTATGTCTTCAATTGCGAGATATAATAGTTCGATATGACTTCACTCATGCATAACGCCTTGGCTTATAGATCTTTCCTCCTTCGCTGATACTTTGAATTTGTTCCGCCCATTGTATTTTCTAATCAAATTACTAAGATAATATTCTCATCTTCTTTTCCACAGACCCGCCATCACGTAGTTAGTATAAAATGCTTCTTGGATTGGAGAGACCTATGTAATCCCTTGCCAATATGATTTATACATTGAAATGCTCAAGGCTAGGTAAATTCTTTGGGACCAATTGATAGAATATGGGCAAAAATGATATGCAAAGTGAATTCTTATGCTTATGATATGGGAATCTTTGGAAAGTCATGAATATAAACAATTGTAAAATTTTCAAAATTTTATAGTTCTAACAGTGGCTCCATCTGGGGATGAATGATTGTGAGATCATTGCAAGGATCTAGATTTCTGGGTAAGCAGACCAAACTTTCAAGGTGATGGACCAATGAACAGGATAGAATGAATGGAAATGGAGATGAACATGATCATATACTACTGTACATGGAAATATTTATTTAATGAAGGAATGTCGGGATTGTCCATGTACTGACAATTCTTGTTCCTTTTATTTCCTAAACCGCTATGCATGGAAGAGAAATTTTTGAGAGGATTGTCAAGAGTTCTCCATGCACTAGCAACCCTTAATCCTCTATATTCCCTTGGCAACAAAATCAAACTTTATTTTAGTAAATGATGGCTCAAGGCCACCCAAAAGAAAGGCCCAAACTTTCCTCTTTCAAACACCCAGTTTTGCTTTGAGTTCATCAGATTCTTCTTGAAGATATTCATGCAATCTTCCCTATCATTGTTATTGAAATGTTTTAGAGAATCATTATGCTCAACTTGGCCCAAATTCCCTTCACCATACTGCAGTTCAAATTCTCCATCATCATGGGACAAATCTCTATTATCTTCAACATACAAAGTACATGCATATTCAATGCAATATTTCTCATTATCTTGCTCACTATTATGTATTACAAAACAATCTCCCAGTTGTACTAAAAATTCACCATCAAAATGCTTCTCTTGAAATTCAAGCAATTTTGTCATATCAACACAGTTTGAGACAAACATATCTAAGACATTTTGTACCTCTTCCATATCACCACTTGGAGATGACACTAGATTATGATTCATATCTTCATTATCATGCATATCCAGACTAATTAAGGTTGGACTCTTATCATCCTTGGTATGTAAATAAATGTCTTCTCCACATGAGTTAGAAATTTCTAAATTACATACCTCTTTTTGAATAGATATAGATTTTTTATCAACTTCAAAGGTTTCTCCATCATCTCAAGAAATGCACTGGGAGTCATATGGATCATCACACAAAATACTTTCACTATCAAAACAAATGTAAGCTAGACATAAGATTTTAGAATCAACTTCTTGTGCACATTTCTGGAATTCAAGAGTTAGCATATCTAAAATTTTCTCACTACTGAGTGAACACATTTTTTCTTCCATATCTTCCATTATTTCTCCCTCTTCTTGATCTCCATAAGAGCTGAAAATATCTCCTTGTTGTAGATCATGATTCACATGATTGTCCTCAAACTCTTCCTCATTGTGGCATGATACATCCTCATCATGGAGTGGATTCAAAAAACATAGAGAAATCATTCTCTTTATTATCAATTGTGTCCCTATACTTCTCAGCTGTAGTTGGAGGTGTTATTTGTTCACTGTCAAATGGACCCTCATTTTCCATTGCTTCTTCTTCTTGATCACCACAAGAACTGCAAGAATCACCCCGTTGTAAGTCAAAATCCACAAGTTCATCTTCACAGTCTGAATATTCATTGGATCCCCCATAACATATAATGCTTTCCCTGTCACAATCTATTATGCAAGAGAGATCTCTTGTATCTTCATATTCATCATGTAAACCATCATAGGAATTGTTTTGACCTGCACATGTCTCACCTTCTATTGGCTACATTGTTTGATCAATTTCTCTATACCCATCAGAAATACAACTATTGGATTCAACATTGATAGTGTTCTCATACCTTATCCTCTCCATGGAATCAATAAATTTATTCACTCGATCAAAAGCATGATGTATTGATGATTTTGGCCAATAAGTTGATTCAGGTTTCCAAACTTTTATGAACTGTGCAACAAAAAAGGGTCTTGTAGGCTTACAATTAGGAGGTAATTGCATACAAATATTCATCATCCTGTTGTATAGAGAAATTTTATCTTCTCCTTCATGTCTCCTTATGTTAAGAAATGTATCAAAGGGGTAAATTCCACATTCTGATTCTGCCATGGAATCTTCACTTTGAGTATGTACATATTCATCTTCTTCCTCCTCAAACTACTGACTTGGATATACATTTTGTTGCAAGTTTTGATTGACACCTTCATGTGGGTTGGAACTGTGTTGATCATATTAATATTCTTGATAGCTTACCAGCCTTTGTCCAAGAGAGACTAGATAAGCACTTGCTTTGACGGTTGTGGTGAATAAGCATTCTGTTGTGCATGATATGCATCGCCTCCATTGTGAAAATTTCCAATTGTATTATCAAGCACTTGTGGATTCCAATGCCTGTTTGCACTTGTGTACTCATTCTTATTGCAGAATTCTCTTGATTGTAACAGTTGTTGGTTCAATTGTAGTGTTTCTTTGTTCAATTGTAGTGTTTCTTTCTCCAATTGCAGCTGTTGCTTTTTCAATTCTTTAATTTCTCTTATCAACTGTTGCCTTCCAAAATATTATTTTATTCCATACACAAATTGTCTATCCATTCTTCATCAAGTTTCTACCAGAGTCGCCACCTGCTTTTCCAAAAGTAGGAAAACGGTTATGTTTGATTTTCCCCGGTGGAATCTCCTCACTCCAAATGTGAAATTTATATTGACTCTTTACATGGAAAGGCTAGAACCAAATTTTTTGATGTTTGTCCCTAGCAGAATCACTTTTTATACAACTTCTCAAATTATGTATCTTTCTTCAATGACTCTATATGATGATCTTCAACTAAATATTTTTCAATAATCCCCAAAGAAAGTTTCCACCTATAACTTCAAAAATGCAGAAAAATACCCCAAGAGGTTGCCAATCTCTTGATACACGCTTCGTAGGTAAACGCATTGCCACAAATGATTTAGACCTTCTACTCTTCAGGTGCTTCCAGACCTAGGCATATGTACCTATAACAATGAAGCAGACTTGACCAATGTTTATTTCCTAAAGCAATTTACCCACACTAGCAAATAGGAGTAGATAAATGAGTTTTAATTTGTTATAAATTGTATAAGCAATATCAAGGCTAAATGTAATGTGTTTATATGATAAAATAAATTAAATTAAATAGTAGAATGGTAGAGACTAGTGCCTTATTTGGTGCACAAAGTCAAATGAAAATCTGAAATGAATAACTTCTTTCTGGAAAAAACTCAAATTGTTTGGCATATAGGTTTAAGTTTATAACTGGTATAAACATGCAGGAATGTGACTACTAAGTTCTTCTTAATGATCCAAATTAGATTCCCTAATTACTATGATTGATTTAAAGGATTTAATCTTTCCTTGAAAGACCCAATTAATCCAACCATACAGATACAGCAAGTGTGCACTGATAAACTAAGAAATATCCTTGATATATCAATTTAAACAATTAGAAAACATCAACCTTGGAGACAACTTCAGCAATACTTTTAATTATCACAACAAACAACTAAAACTAGAAAAATGCCACCAAATCAAATGAATTCAATTGAAATCTCCATTGTTTTTTACATGCATCATAGTCAAAAATATAAACATCTTGATCTACTGTATTTTTCTCCACCTATTCTCTATTGAAAAATGAGTATTTATACATCGGTCATATGAAAAGTCGCATCCATATTTATTCAAATCTCAGGAAATCCTTTCATTTGGGATTTTACTAACATCCAATAGATATTTGCTATAACGTCATGTAGTTCCGCCGACGTTCAATGTTACTCCGACCACCACAAATCACATATCACTTTGGTGTCATGCAATTTCATCGATGTTTTGAGTCTCCCCGATAGCTATCCCTTCAATCATGAATGTATCACTATGGCATTGAAGGTCGGAAAAATGTTCCTTTGCTTACATTGTGTTCTGCCGAGATTTATCCTTCGTCAACTCTGATCGCCGAGACACAGTGGTTTTCCTACCGATGGAACTTCATTCGACATGAGCTTCCTAACTCTCTCTCCAACAAAGCCTGTCTCACCGATAATCAAACATATCATTGTGACTCTAGGGGTCGGCGGAACTCCAAGACTTCATATCAATGACAACAATGGAATCTATCATTACTTTGTCAGCAAGACCAAACAAACACTATAGGATGGTACTCTGATGACTCTTGTCTCGACAACATAGCTCTTTGTGTTTCATCGGTAAGACACATATATGCTCGCTATGACTCAACCAATGAAAATTTTCTCACCAGTGTGTCTCTATTTCTTCAATCGGTGAGACACAAATAGGCTCGATATGACTCACCCTGATGCATATTGTCTTGCTATTAGGATCTTTCCTTCACTAAGACTCTGAATTGTGTCTACCTAATGTGTATCTTCAACTGAAATCTCATCGGTATAACATTCTTGATCTCTTGCCGATAGACTGCAAAAGACACACGTTAGTATAAAATGCTTCTTGGATCAGAGAGACCTGTATCATCCCTTGCCAATATGATTTATACATTGAAATTCTCAAGGCCAGGTGAATTATTTGGGACTAAATGACAAAATATAGGAAAAAATGATATGCAAAGTGGATTCTTATGCTTATGATATGGGCATCTTTGGAAACTCGTGAATATAAACAACTATAAAATTTTCAAAATTTTACAGTTCTAACACCTCCCTTGAGAAGAATGTTATTTGGCTTCTCTAGTTCTAAATCAATTATTGTACCTACCACCTCTTCATGGTTTGAGAAAACATTGTCAAAGAAGAGAGATATTTTTCAAGTAAGCCTTCCAGAGAAAGACCTTGTAGGCCAATTAATATAGAGGACTCTTAAGCCCAAATTATTGAAGATTGCATACATATTGTTGGAAGATGATAGTACCTAGAACATATGTGTAGAGGTGGCTCATTTGTTTGTGCAAAAAGAAGTAGGGTAGGCCACTACTAGTGACTTCAATGTCACCAAAGTAAACATGGGGCCTTCTAACAGGGATGGATATGTATATAACTTCCAAATAATGGTAGCTATATTGGTAGAGTGGATAGCCAAAGACAAGAAAATCAAAGATGATTTAAAGGGTCAAATTAGAATCTTGACTGAATGCTTAAATTTTATGTTTGATATTTCCCTATAGACAATTTCTCAAACTAAAGTTGTTTTTGATCCATCATCATCAGTTGAAAAGGAGGTAGTGAGTAGGATACAAAAATACAAGGCTTTTGGTAAGGCCACAAAATAGTGGGCTACAAATATATTGAATAAAGGAAATTATTTCATCTCAGATATGAAGAAAGTGTGCAAATATGTTAATACTCTTAAAGTAGAGGTGGAAAAATATATTGCCTAAACTAAGCTCGAAGAGACAGTGTGGAAAAGTACTTTCGATGAACTCAAATGAATGGTGATGTTGGGGCCTAAGAGATTGGTCAATGGGAAAATCCTCTCAAGCATTATAAATAACTGTTGTGCTATGTAGAAAAAGAGTGTTAAGTGGAAGCTTTTTGTCATTAAGCAAATCATGCAATAGTATGGTAAAGTTTTGATGGAATGCAATTTGATCAAAGATGAAGTCCATAATAACTTCTTTGGACTTGGCCTACAACTTACAAAAGAAGGCAGAAATGAAGATGAGGATGAGAAAACCTTAAAAGGGAATTTTAAAAGAATGGTTGATGGTATCTTTGGAAAATGACCATTCAAAGCTAAAATTCTCAAGGGGTTTAGTGGGATTGATTTGATCTTGTTCTAGATGGTTGGGCTTGTGGTTACCTATGCAAGAAAACTCAAAGCAGGAAGAGGGGATAAAGTTTTTTGGAATCTCAAAGCTAGAAATGTCATCATCCCACAAAACAAGGAGATGTTAGTGGTTGTGAAAGCTTTCCAATATTTTCAAGCAAGAAGTTCCATATCAGCAACCCATTCAACCGATAGAACAATGAATGAAGTGCCACCTTATTTACTTTTTAATTGCTTTTATAAGTTTTATGTTTATTTAAAAGACTTTATTTTAATCATTGGATAGTTATTTTTATAAAGAAGTGGTTATGTATCTACTTGATATATTTGTAATGAATACAAACCAAATCTCTCTCTTCACAATTTCTAAGTTTGATACTTTAATTTCAATATAGCATACATGACTAAAAGCCTTTATGCATCTATGCGCACTTAGTTTATCATTGAGATGAATGGGATATTTTTAAATTTATGTGTTTAAATTATTCTCTCTTAGTTATATTATTTTTATGTGAATATATGACTATTCCATCTTAGTGGTTGGATTCTTTCTTGAGGTTCTATTGACTTCAATTATTTTCATTTACATGTTATGTTATTCCCATTGACCTTTGTATCAGTGATTGTAATTGCTTCTTTTCTATCGCATTTGATATTGGAAAGCTTTCTGGTATTGGGTTTATACACATTTTCTACTTTTAGGTTAAAAGCATACTAATATTTAATCTTATAGTTTATGAGATTTTATTTAAAATTAGAGAGGGATTTGTACATCTTTAAAATTCAAAGAGTAATTATTTCCTATAGAAACAATTATCTCACCTATTGTAAATTGATTGCATCTATTCTAGGAAAAGATTCGAATCTATAAGATAAAACCTTAAGGTGCCAATCTATTAACCAACAAATTCCTTGATTATAGAGTGAAGGGGATTGATGGTGCATTGCATATCTCATTTTTGACATCGAACCTACTCTCAGTGAGTAAATTAAATGATTCAAGTGTGCATGTTTTTTCTTGAATGGAGGATACAAGATGACTAGAGAATATATGGTGATGGCTAAGGGTTTTCATATTAGTACCTTGTTCAAGTTGAATGCATGCATGATTTAGTGGAATATTTCTTCTATGATAATTATTTTGGGTTGTTGGATATGTGTATGTATATGTGTTTGGTATTGTGAATATTCATTCAATATCTAGATCTATAAATACTTCATTTCATTCATAGATGACTACAATAGAATGATGTTTGTTTGTTTTCTCATAAGTAAAGTTGAAGTTTTTAGTCAATTTAAGAATTTTAAGGCTCTTGTTGAAAATCAAACTAGTAGAAAGATTAAGTTCTTGAGGACTAAAAATGATGGTGATTTTTTTTTTGTATAACCCCAAATGCCCGTATACGGGATTTCTGAGTGAAGACAACTCCAGTCATTTCACCCAATGTGTGCAAATGAAGTTGTAAAAGAGGATGGATAGGACATTGATGGAAAGTTAAACTAGGAATTATAAGTTGAGTGGTGTTGGCCTTTGAATCCTAATTTAGGCTGTAAATTTGTAGTCATTAAATATATGGCATTGGCCTTTTTCCAGCACCCCATGATGGCGATTTGGAAGTGCTGAATCTAGCCGGAGGAATAGTCTAGTAAAAGTAGCTGACATATATCTTATGTATTCCGGGTTGTATGAAGCTTTGTATGCTCATGTCTGATTGAGAAGAGTAGTCCTAAGTTCCAAAAGAGCAAGGCGAAGTGTAATTATCGCCTAAGTTAAAGCCATGGGTTTGCTTTAGAAAGATCCCAAAAAATTCTGCTAGAAAATATGGATTCCTTCTTGAGAGCTGCAAATATTCCATGAATTAGAGCTTAGCAACAGAAACAAGAGAAACCAAAATAAGAGGTATTTCAAGTACCACTCTACTCTAAAGCAGAGGTGAACTATTAACTACTATTATTGGACCTAATCTTATGAGGATAGCCTCTAACAATTCCTGGATCATTATGAAGGAAGATACGAAACCCCTAATGGCCAAAAATTTATGAGGTCTACACATGTTAGGTTCCAACTAGAAAGCTTTGGTTATTCACTTTTGGATTCTAGATTTTTTTCTATGATTACTAACATTGATGAGCCTAGGACCATTAAAGAGGATATGGGTATAAATGATGCATATTCCTAGGTGAAATTTATGGATGAAGAGATGGTTGCATTTCAAAAAAATGATACTTGGGATTTTGTGCCCTTGACGAAGGATAAAAACTCATTGGATGTAAATAAGTGTTCAAGAGAAAATCTAGTCTAAATAGTAGTGTTAGCAAGCATAAGGCATGGTTGGTCACTAAGGGGTACTCTCTAGTGGAGGTAATTGACTATGGTGATATTTTCTCTCCTTTTACGAAGATGAAATCTATTCAGTTCTTATTATTGCTTGTAGTAATGCATGATCTAGAAGTGGAAAATATGGAAGTGAAGACAACATTCCTTCATGGTAACTTAGAGGAAGAAATGTATATCACATCCAAAGCATTTTTTGGTTAAAGGTAAAAAAAATATGGTATTCAAGTTGAAAAATTATTTTTATGGTTTAAACCAATCTCCTAGAATGTGGTACCAAAAATTAGACACTTATGTGTTGTATTTGGAATATTTGAGATCTAAAATCCTACCCATTGTGTGTATTTCAAATCTGATAATGGTTGTATTCTCATAATTTCATTATATGGATATGATATGTTATTTTTTGGGAATGGTAAAAATATGATTTCATATTTTAAGTCCTAGTTGTCAGCATATTTCAAAATGAAGGATCTAGGTACAGTGAGGCATATTTTTGGGATGGAGATCAAAAGAGATAAAGCTATCAAAAAGCTTTGGTTAATCTAGAGAAATTATGTGAGCTCAATGTTGGAGATATTTAGCATGCTAGCTTGAAGAAATTTAGTTATTCTTGTGATGTTGGGGATAAATCTCTATGCATATGACTCTCCAAAATATCCAATCGAAATGGAGGACATGACCAAAGTAACATATGTGAGTGAAATTGGCAATATTATGTATATTGTGTTCTATATGAGGCCAGAGATTTCCCAAGCAATGGGATTCCTTAGTCGATATATAGCTAATCTTAGATGGGTACATTGGGATGTCTAAAGAGAGTGTTTAGGTATTTATGAGGTACTTTCAAGTATTCCTTATGCTTTCATGGTTATCCTACTAGACCATAGCATTCATTCAATATTCATGGATATGTGGATTGATATTAGGCAAGTGAAATTAATAGTAGAAAATCCACTAGTGGATATGTTTTCATGATGTCTGGTGGTGCTCTAAGTTGATGAGCAAGTGGTAGGTCATATTCAATTTTTCTTTCTATATAATCATATTGCATGATAACTATGTTGAATGCACAAGACAACTGAGAGGGAGGGTGAAGCAGTTGCAAATTAAAACATCAAAACCCTTATTATCATCCAGATCCTTATTAGTCCTTAATTTGTATGAAAGAAAATTAAAAAAATAGAAACACATCAACACCATACATAGAAGAACACCATATATACATGGAAAACCCAAGAAGGGAAAAACCATGGTGAGGCTTAGCTCACAATATAAAGTAATTGCAACACTAAATACAATAGGATCATTGTCAAAGGGCACATTACCCAAAAGAAAGAAGGGCCCACTGCCAAAGGCTCACTTCCAGATTTGAAAGAAGAAGAAAGAAGTTTGTTACAATGATAAATTCATCTCAAAGCAACAAAAAATATCCACTACTACATCACCAGACCATCTGCAACCTCATTGAATAATGTAGACAATTTCTGCTCACTGCTTCCAATAGTCTTAAGCTTTAAATTTCACACTAGATATAACACAAGTTTACACTTCAGATCATGACACTTTGCAACACACATCTCTCCAAACAATATACCTCACATATATACCATTTGTATCTTGAAAAACATCTTTAATTCAACTACAACCAAACATCCACATCTTAAATGTTCAAATTCAAAATAGGTCAGCACTAAAACATTCCCATGATGGAAAGGAATAAAGGCAGACCACATCACACCTTAACTCAAACCCAAAACTACACACACACCACACTAAACCACACACATCCACAATTAGCATAAACACCTAAGGTCGACCAAGCCTATGTTAACATCATTAAACATTTAAGTAAATCCTTCCTTTAATCCAAAGATGACTCACACACCACACATGATACTTAAACACAATCTAGAATATTCCATCAACACCTTGGAATCCAACAAAACTTTTACAACTTCATACACTTGGAGAATATAATTATTTTGTATAACTAGTTAATCATTCATACACTGCAACTTATGAATCCAACCTTGTGAATCATCAAAACTCAAAAAAATCTAAAAGATGATAGATAAATACATTATAAACATATTCCCAGATCTACAAGACCAGAAAGCACAACACATATAAATGTGGAGCAATTCCATTTCTCCCAAAAAACAAAGCTTCAGAATTCACACACTAGTGAACACAACTTCTTTTGTTGAATTATCCAAAATAGGAAACTTTGGATATAACATATTTGAACACCTTTTATTAGAATATTTGAACTACATGAGCATAAATTTAATACTGAAGAAATGTGGAGCATAATTACTAACACTATTCTACCATATAGAACTCTCTTTTATTCAAACTTTCTCAAAGGCACTTGGAACCCAAGTACCACAAACACCATTTCATCATCTGCAACACTTTCTCAACACCTCAACCACACTAGAGGTTGAACATCCAAAAACACATGCTCATCAAAGCAACACTAGAGGTTGACATCAGTGAGACTACTAATGACAACGTAATTCAACCAATCAAAGCATCTCCATAGGTTGACATCAATGCAACAACATAGATCTGTTGGCTGGAATTTTAGATAACTACAAACTTCAAAATCTTCCCTCTTTTTTCATTGATGGCACACATGATATGAAAAAACCATCAACAATGTCGCTCTTAATCACCTCTTAATTTACCACCACATAAATCCATATTAGTGCATGCACCCTTCCCCTTAATAAAAGCACTATTATTTATTCTCTTTTACCAATACCTCACCCCACAAACATGCACACAATACCTTACCAGTTCACATTTATCAAACCAAACCTATTCCCCATGGATCTTCATCGACTTCTTCTTCATATTTATTTTAAAGTTAATCTCTCCCTTTTGACATCAATAGAAAGTAACAATATTTTTCGTATTTTCCTTTATAAGGTAACATTTATAACAAGTAATAAACTTTCTCTCTTCCTCAAAAGGTAATTCCTTTGAGAAACAACCTTTACAACCAACTCTTTTCCTTTTTATGATTATATCCTTTGACACAATTGACAAAGGACAACATTTGCATGACTCACACTTACTCTCCTACCACACAATGACAATACTTACTCCCCCTGACTGCAACAATCAACAATGCCATGACTTGCTCCCCCTAAGAGGTAGCCACCAGCATCAATCTAGAACAAGCAATGGATTTTGAAATCTATTGGACTGATGCATAAGCTTATGCATCTAATTGAAAGGAGGGGAAATGACCCCTAACTTCTCTCAGAGATACTCAAACATATCCTTAGGAAGAGAATTTGTCAAAATATATACAACTTGATCCTTTATAGGAACATACTCTAACTTCATCTCATTCTCTACAACCTTCTTTCTTAGAAAGTGATACTAGATTGAAACATCTTTTTTCCTTGAATGCATTATTGGATTATTTGAAATATTGATACAAATTGTATTTTCACATAAGATTTTTAATTGGTTCATCATATGACATTCTGATATCCCTCAATGTTTTCTTCATCCACAACACTTGTGTGCAACAATATGTTTTTGCAATGTACTATGCCTCCACGATAGATAATGACACTAAATATTTCTTTTTTCTTAGACAAGACACTAGCATGCTTCCAATAAAGAAAGCACCACCGCTTGTGCTTATTTTATCATCTAAACAACCTAACCAATCTACATTTGTATAAGCACTCAAAGAGAAATCAATATCTTTAGGATACCACAAATATTGTTCTAGAGTTCCCTCCAAGTATCTGAATATTCTTTTGACTACTCTCACATGTGACTCTCTGGGATATTCTTGAAATCTAGCCACAAGACAAATGGTATGCATGATATCTGGTCTAGTAGCAGTTATATATAGCAGTCCACCAATCATTGATCTATACTTTCTCTGATCATCCTTAGGATATTCATCATTCTTACTCAACTTACAACCAATAACCATGGGAGTGCATACTAGTTTAGAGTCTTCCATTCCAAACATTTTTAGCATTTCCTTGACATAATTTTATTATGAAATGAAGATACATTTTTATGTCTAATTGATTTGTAGCCCAAGGAAGAAATTCATCTCCCTAAACATTGACATTTCAAACTCATTTTATATCTTCTCTACAAATCTCCTATACATTGCTTCATTTCCTCCAAAGATTATATCATCAACATACACAACCACAATCAAGATTTGATCTTTCTCAACTTTGAAATAAAGATTATTATCTGTGGTACCTTTTTTTAATTTGTATTGCAAAAATTACCTACCCAATCTTGCATACCAAGCTATAGGAGCTTTCTTGAGTTCATATAATGCCTTCTTCAATCTTTAGACCATATTAGGGTTATCTCATAATTGAAAACCTTTCAATTTTTCAAAATATACCTCTTCTTCCAACTCACCATTCAAGAATGCAGAATTCACATCCATTTGATAAACTTTAAAATCCTTATGTGTTGTAAAATCTAGTAACAACCTAATAGCCTCCATTCTTTCCATCAGAGAAAATGTTTCCTTGAAATCTATTCCTTCTACTTGTGAGTATCGTTTACACACAAGCCTTGCCTTGTTCCTAAAAAAATCTCCATTTTCATTGAATTTGTTATGAAATTCCCATTTAGTTCTAATCACATTCTTATTTTTTGGTCCTGGGACAAGTTCCCAAGTCCAATTCTTCTCAATCTGCATTAATTCTTTTTCCATAGTCTTGATCCAATATTCATCTTTGCATGCCACAATCACTTTTTTAGGTTCAAATCTAGAAAGTAAACATAGATTTACATGTTCTTCTATCATAGCAACATTTCTTCTTGTCAATACACCTCTACTTTTGTCACCAATGATCTGATCTTTAGAATGATTCTTTTGTACATAATTAGGAGTCTTAGGATTCTTTTTTGGAGCTTCTTCCTCTTCAATTTGCATCTCTTTTTCCTTTCCTTCATCTTTTCTTCTTCTCTGCAAGAAAACTCATCAAATTCATATCCTTCAATCAACACTGAGTTTTTGTGGGGATCCGCATCCACTTTGATCCACTTACACTTTCAACTATCCTCTTTATCCTCTATTAGCACCAGTAAGCCTTGCTTCTTGTAGAGTATCCAAGGAATATTCCTTAATCATATCTTGCATAAAAATTTCCTAAGTTTTCATCTCTCTTGATTTAGAATTTGCTACCAAATACTATGAAATATTTGCTAGTAGGAGTTCTTCCATATCATAACTTAGAGGGAGTCTTTGAACTATTTGTCCTTGCTTGTGCTCTGTTAAGCATGCAAGTTGTAGTATGAATTTCTTCTCTTCAATAGACATCTAGTAGGTTTTCTTCTTTCATCACTTTCCTTGCTACTTCTTGAATGGTCCTATTCTTTCTTTTCACCACTCCATTCTATTGGGGATTCCTAGGAACCGACAAATTCCTCTTTATTCCATGATCTTCACAAGAACTGTTAAACTTATTGGAGGTGAATTCTCCACCTCTACCAGATCTTAAACATTTTATTTTCATGTCCATTTCATTCTCAACCATATCTTTAAATTCCTTAAACTTATCTAGATCTTCTATTTTTTCTTCAAGAAAAGTTTCCCAAGTCATTCAAGAGTAATCACCCAATAACATGAAATACTTTTCACCTTGAAAACTTCTTGTTCCAGTGGGTCCACACAGATTTTTATGCACTAACTCTAAAGGTCTTGTGGTAGAATTTTCTTTAACTTTGAAACTCTTTCTAATTTTTTTCCCAATTTGATGTTCCTTGCAGATTGTATTGATAGGCTTTATAATCTTTAGTAGATCTCTCACAGCTTGAATAGAGTTGATGCTCACTAGGCTATCAAAATCGATGTGACACATTCTTCTATTTCATAGCCAAATTTCATTGATTTGAGTCATAAAGCACTTACCATTATCACCTTTGAGATGATAAACATTTCTATCTATCCTTATTCCTACAACAACTAGAGTTTTGGAGCCTTTTATAATCTCATAACCATTATCTTGAAACAAAAGATTATATCCTTTTCTACACATTTTTGCTACACTTAGAAGGTTATGTTAGAGACCCTTAACATAAAGAACATCATCTATATTGTGTTTTTCATCAAAATTTATTGAACCTTTGCCACATATCTTAGTAGATGTATCATCACCAAACTTGAAAAGACCACCTTCAAACTTCTCAAGTTTAACAAACTTACTCTTATCACCTGCCATGTGATTTGAGCATCCACTATCAATAATCTAGTAGTTTTTGTCCTCTCTTGCATGAAAAATAGTCACCATAGTTCCTTTGATATTGTGACCTACTTCCAGAGCAATTTCCTTCATACATCTCTCAGAGTTAGTAGAATTTGTTCCAACATTTAGAGCCATGAAAAAGCATTCATCATTTTCATCATCCAGGTAATCAGATTCATCAGCAGGTATACTAGCATATTCTTTAACATAAAAACTTCTCTTAATTGATTTACCTTTATTCTCCTTAAGTTTATCATTTTAAGTTTTGATAGGATATATTAAGGCATAATATCCTATCTTTCTACAATTGAAACATTTGAAAGGTAACTTACCTCTATATTTTCTAGTGCCCTTTTTCAATCTCCTTCATAGATACTTTTCAACTTTTTCCAAATCTCACTAGTAGTTTTGTAGCTAATGAATTTCACAAGTTTTGAATCAGAAATACCATTCAAGAGAGCATATATTTCTTTTCAATTGTTCTCATAAGACTTGATCTCTTCATCAGTTGTCAGTCCATTTTTAGGCATCGCATATCCAACTTCAATAGACTTCCGAACTTTGAACCTTATGGAGACAAGGAAACCTTCCATCTTGTTCTTCCAAAGTGCCTAATTTGATCCATCAAATAGAGGAGGCTCCTTCTTATGTGTCATCCATATCTACCTCAATCACTTAAGTTTTCTTCTAAGGAACCTTGCTTTGATACCAATTGTTGAATGCCCAAGACAACTAAGAGGGGGGAGGAATAAATTATACATTAAAACATCAAAACCCTCTTTATCATCTAGATCCTTATTAGTCCTAAATCTATATGAATCTCAACAACAAAAAAATAAACACATCAACACCATACATAGTAGAACACCATATTTACATGGAAAGCCCAAAAAGGGAAAAACCACGATGATAATTAGCTCACAATATAAATTAATTGCAACACCAAATATAATAGGCTCACTATTAGAGGGCACAATACCCAAAAGAAAGAAGGGCTCACTGTCATATTAGAAATAAGAAGAAAGAAGATTAGTACAATGAGAAATTCCTCTCAGGGAAATAGAAAAGATCCACCACTGCATCACTAGACCATCTATAACCTCACTGAAGAATGTAGATGCCTTCTTCTCATTGCTTCCAGTAGTCTTAAGCTTTAAATTTTACACTAAATTTGAAAAAAAATCACTTCACAACACACATCTCTCCGAACAATCTGCCTCTCATATATACCATCCACAAATTGAAAAACACCTTCAAGTTTGCTACAACCAAACCTATGCACCTCAAACACGCAAATTAAAAATAGGACAACACCAAAACATTCCCATGGTGGATAGGAATGAAGGTGGACCACATCAAACCTTAACCCGCACCCAAAACTACACACATGACATGCCACGCTTCTACAAACACTGAAACATATATGAAATTAGTGTAAACACCCAAGGTCAGTCGAACCTATGTTAACACCATTAAACATTTAAGTACACACTTCCTTTTACCCAAAGATGACTTGCAGACCACACACAAAACTTAAACACAATCTAGAATATCCCATTAACACCCTGATCACAACTTCATACACTTGGAGGATATAGTTAGTATGTACAACTAGTTAATTGTCCATACACTGCAACTTATGAATTCAACCTTGCAAAGAACCAAAACTCAAAAAAATGTGAAAGAGGATAGATACATACATTATAGACACATTCCTAGATCTACAAGACCAAAAACCAAAACACAAAGAAATGTGGAGCAATTCCATTTCTCCTAGAAAACACTGCTTCATAGTTCACACACTGGTGAACACAACTTCTTCTACCGAATTATCCAAAATAGGAAACTATGGATATAACATCTCTAAACACCTCTAATCAACATATCCAAACCACATGAGCATAACTTCAATACTGAAGAAATGCGGAGCACAATAAAAAAAACACTATTCTTCCATATGAAACTCTCTTTTATTCAAATTTTATCAAAAGCACTTGGAATTCAAGCACCATAAACACCATTTCATCATTGAAACACTTTCTTAATACCTCAACCACACTATATTTTTAACATCTACAAACACGCGCTCATCCAAGCAACACTAGAGGTTGACATCAGTGACACCACTAATGACAACATAATGCAACCAATCAAAGCATCTCACAAGGTTGACATCAATGCAATGACATAGATATGTTGACATCAATGACAAAAAAACCTTCCAAAAAATTACTCATTCTTGTAAGGAATCCATTTGGATTAAAAAATTGTATAAATTGATATTAGTTTTGATGCAAGGAAAATGACTATTTTTTGTGACAATTAGAGTGTCATTTTCTTAGCAAAGAGTCCCACTTTCCATGCCAGAACAAAGTACATTGATGTTCGATTTCATTTTGTTCATGATATGGTAGAAGATGCAAAGGAAATTTTTGAGAAAGTTGACACTTTGGTGAATGTTGCAAATACACTAACAAAGCTAATGAGCACAAAAAAAGTGGGTAGGTGTTCCAATTTCAGGGGACCTTAGGGCCGAGGCTGTGTGTAGTATACTCTTGATGGAGTCTTCAACAAGTGGGAAAATTTTTTGTATTAAGGTGTCTCAACCTTTGAGTCCTAGAATTAATTATTTGATTGGGTGTATTAATCTATCTAATGTGTAGTACCCTAGTTTATGCTTATGTTTTGTTGCTCGTTTTCCTGCTTGATTGATGATGATACTTTGTTGGATGCTGATGTTGGTTTTGGCGATGGTGGATTGATACGTGACATGATAATACTTTGTTTGATGATTATTGTTTCGGACATGATATGATTTAGTTTAGATGTTTTACTTCCGAGATGACTATTGCTATGTATGCTTATGATGGACTAACAATTTATTGAGTCGAACTACGTGAAGTGTATGATTATTGGAGAATTGTATCTTCTAGCTTACCAAGTGCCCTCTAAGTATCGTTTTACTTACCGGTGTAATACGTTTTAATGCTTTATTATATATATATGTATGCATGTTATTTGTTTGGTTGCGAGTTCGCGGGTACATGACATCGACTCCACAATGTCAGATACGAGCATGTCAAGACTCCATGAAATGTTGAGCGGAGATAGTAGTTAGGTTTACCTAGCCTAGTTTACAATCACGGTCTTAGTACTTTGTCTGTTCTAGTTTTGAGTCATAGGTTTGTCTTGTATTTTCTGTTTGGTTAAATCATTTTGAAAAGGTAAATTTGGTTAATTTTTAATGTTGGAATATTGTGTTTTAAATTATTGATATTTAATTAATGTTTAAATGTAGTAGAAATTACTTGCTTAATAATTTAATTCATTAATTAGCTTATTTGGTTAAATAGTTGATCTTAAAAAGATTAAACTATTTTAATTAAATAAATTAATTAATTATATTAAATTATTAAGTGTGAAATTTATATTGCATTTGAAAATTAATTAAATTGTGGAAAATTAGAAAATTAAAATAAAATAAAAATAAAATGCATGTATATTAAAATTGAGTTTTGTAAAATTTTAATTAAATAAAATTGGCATGCAAAATTTGAATTGGCAAAAATTGCCGAGAAGTGGAGAAGATATTTCTCATAACCACTTCTCGACAAGTGTGCCAGTGCTTTTATGAGGTTGTTGAAAAATTTGTTATTTGTTATGGAGAGGTTATTTGTGGATCTCGGGAAATTACAGAGGTTATTCAATTTCCTCACGGGGAAATTATCAGGAGATTTGCAAAAATTCTCTTACTGTGATAAAAATTGAAATCTTCTTAGAAGTTGTTATCTCTCTGTTTTATTTTGGTTGATTTTGGAATTGGAAGATCCTTTGAAGGATTCTTGGTGGTTGGTTATTTTGGATTTGGCTTTGCGGGAAGGAATTGGAACCTACAGGCAAGAGAGACTATAAGGGTTTCTTCACCTGAAAGCAAAGGAATATAGGTATTCCTCTTTAAAGTTATTTTGTTGATTTTAGAAAACCTCTGTAGAAATTGTTGAAATCCTTGTGAAAGAAAATATTTGCATTTAAAAAAAAAAATTCCATTTTACCCAGTTGATATTCTACTATGTATTTGTCCGAGGATATCTTTGTGAAATAAAATATTAAATAGAATTATTTTCTCTGTGTGAATATGGAAAAATTCTGTGGAAAGAAATTGTTAAGCACAGGAATTTTTCAGACAATTGTAGAAAACCCTGTTTTAAAAGAAAATATATTTCTTGATCACAATAATTTATTTACAGTATTTAATTACTGGTTAAGGCAGAGAATCTGTATATATATATATAAATATACATGTTTTATTTATAATAAATATTCATTTAAATCTCTTTCCAAAATGGCGAAATTCGTATGTAATTTTCTGTCTAAATTCGCAGTGGAAAACATTTCTGGAAACGCATAAAAGTTCAGAATCAAAATTTTGTTTTTTTTTTTAAAATAAAATTAAAACACAGTTTGGGGAGGGTCGAAACCCTCCCCACTGTGCTTTTGGTGGGGCGCAGTCCCCACGGCTGTGCACAGCAGCCGCCATGGCTGCTGGGCGCAGCCCTGGGGTGTTGCGTCCTCCCCAAAAGGGAGGCTGCGGCCGGCTGCGGGCTCTGCCCTAATGTGCTTTGTTTATTTATTTTTATAAAATTTTGAATTTAATTTAAATCGTTTTAAATTATAAATATAATATTTGTTTATATATTACATATATGATATATATTAACATATATATATATATGTTATATATGTAATATGAAAATATCATTATTAATATATATATATATATATATATAGTGTCTAAAAAAAAATTGATATTAATATGAAGGAAATGTAGATAATTTTAAAATGTTATTTAATATCATTACATATATGAAGGTAAATGTGTATTTAATTTATTTATTAAACGCATGAAATAATGATAAATAGCATGTGAATATTAAGAATAGTTTATTTGAAAATGAAATGTATTTTGTAGAGTAAATAATATTTTCATTATTGATTATGATTGTGAAATTGGGATTATCGTAGATTTAATTTTCATTTTTAAAGAAAGATAAATATTGTATTAGATGATTAATTTTGAACTTCTAGTTCTTGTATTGCATGGATTTAGTAAATCCAAATTGTAGATGTGAATTTGTTTCAAATTGCATTAAATTTTATTGGTTAAATTTGGGAAATGGAGAAGTTAAACAAGTCTTCCAGATCAATTGTTAAATGGGGATTGTGCTTGTTAAGTTTAAATTTCTTGTGTAGTCTAGGGATGTGTACATGGCTTTGCTGGGTGTTCAACTTCTGTGTTATGATCATTGATTATTGTTCGTTTTAATCATGTTTGGTCTTATAGAGATTTGGGTTATATGTACACTTTGTAAACCCTAGAAAGAAAAACATAGATTCCCGTGTTATGTTTAGGGGAGTGGCTATTTGTAAGGGCCGACACACAAAGTGGTGTCAGGGTAACTTACAAGTAGTTAGTAACTCAGTGATAATTAAATGACACAGTAGTTAGACTAAAACACTTAACAAGATGTATATGCCTCACTTATTGACTCATGAGCTACTACAGTCATGAGTATAAGTTGAGAAGGCCTGGAATGGCAAATCGGTGTCTCGTTTCTTCAAGAGACATTCGATTCCGCAACAGCATGCAATAGGGGCTGGGTTTCGTAAGAGGTTACCAGGGTAACCCAAGGATTGGGGGCCGGAACCTAGGAAGAAACACCAGGGTAACCATTGCATCATTGTGATGACACTCCACCTAGAATAACAGTTAACCCTATGTAGTAGTAAATTCAATTGTCAAAATCTAGAAGCAATGTAACCATTAGATTGTTTGTACTAGTGTCTAGGGTTAGTAGATTAGGTCTAGGTAACCTTATTACTATCTCCTAGCATGGGGGTGGACCTCACGGGTACCACATGGTTAGATTGGAGCGATGCCTTACTCGTTGGGTCCCGGTTTGATCATGGCATCAGAGCTTCATGTATGGAGAGCTCGCACTTGAATCTTATGTTTATTTCAACATTGTATATTGTAAACTTGTATTTGAAAACATCCCTCAATTGTATAAGAGGTGAACAATGTAATTGTAATTAATCATTGAACTACCTCATCAGATGGATGAGTATTGTATATTCTATCAAATGCAATGTATGGAAAAACATGTTTGTACTTTATTATATTATCTTGAATGAAAATTTCAATGTTATGCAATGTTTATCTTTATGTTATTAATTAAATGTGCAATGCGAAATACTTAAGTCACTTATGGAAAACTCAAAGTAGTGTAGCAGCCAACCTAAGAGATGTATGCAATTAATTAACTTAGTATTAATACTTTAAAAAAAATTATTACACTTTATAACACTTATGCAGCATTCTTAGGTTATTAAGATGGGGCATTACATAATGTATTAAACTTCCTAAGTTCTCATTCACTTTTTGGGTCCTATTGTTGAGATGGCATCCTACATGGTAGGCAATGACATATGGCAAGATCCCTATTTTTTATAAACTTGGTGCCTACTCTAATAGGTCCTATTTTTTAGGAGTATGATGTCAGATGTTTCAATATTGGAAAAAAGCTATTTCAGATACTTTCTATGTTGAATTGAGAGTCTTGGTTAGTAGTTTCTATATCATAACTCAAGAGGAATAAAGTAGCTTTTAGCTTTATCTACTTTAAGCACCCAAGATATAGATAAGATATGGTCAAGATATGGATAAGATGATTTTCTTGGATATAGGTTCCCAAGATGAGAATAAGTTTGTTTTCATTTAGTAGGTTGATTTTAAAGCTCATGCATTTTGAGCTTTTGCAAAAATTGGATTTGCAGAAGATAGAGGATTTTTTTTTGGGTTCCTACCTTGCTTGTATATATATACTTTTTATGTTAGCTTATTTTAAATGATAGGTAAATTATTTCTTGAGTTATCATTATGCTGTCAGAATTATTCTAGATTTTGAATATAGTGTTGTCAACTCCTAAAGAGAATAAGCTCTGTTATTGTATTATAACCCATATTTACAAAATAATACAATTGATTTGTGTGTTTGGAGTGGGTTTTTTCTTGAAAGGGTTTCCCCACGTAAAATATATATGTGTTATGGTTTCATTTTTTAATTTCTTAATTAAATTTATATGTGCAATCTTCCCATTTTTGTAATAGTTAAATGGTTTGAATAATTATTTACAATCCTCTCCTATATTAGATTGGAATAGGGAGTTATTTCCACTTACCCGACTTCCTTTCATGAACACCTCAATTTTCATATTTAATGAAATACGTGTTATAAAAGAATAACAATATTTTCCATTCAAGAAAGCAAAACATTAAAAAAATTAGAGAATCTCCTCTCCAAACTTTGGTTTTAAAGGATTTTATTCATATAGACTTATTTGTAACTTCTTCTTATGATTTCATATTTGAATAAATTAAATTTTATTGTGTTATTATTGATCTAGATTGGGGGATGGAAGGGTGCTCTTCTTTCTTAGGTTGGTAAGTTGTATCTAATTAAAAATTATGTTCAAAACAATCAAGCATACTTGATGTCATTTTTAAAAAATTTCAAAGAGATTGGTGGATAAGATTAAGATAATTCAAAATATTTTTGTGTTCATGTGTGGAGAAGTCTAGGCTTCCCCTAGTGGGATGTTACAATTTTTTCCTCTTTAAGCGTGTGAGGATATGATGCTATGGCTTAGGAAAATTACTTATATGAATACCATCTCCTTGAAAAGATGGGCTAAAGGATATTTTTGGATAGAAATTTCTAGATGGGAGCTATAATAGCCAAATATTTAGATAGCATTGAATCTATGAACTTCCTTCAATTGGATCCACCATCCTTCAGTTTAGAGTTCTAAAATAATATGATCAAGTACACATGTAAATTTTTTATAAGGTCCTATATGTAGAATTTCATGAAGGGGGTAGAAGCCTCTTCTGAGATGATATTTTCCAATTTGAGTACCCCTTAAGCTCTAGAGTTCCTTGAAAAATCCTTACTAGTTACTTCAAATGACTATTTGGTGAAAAGGTGAAAAATTATATAGTTATGGCTTATGGTTTAGATCCTAAAAACCTCTTTGCTTCATCAACCCCTCCTCTTTAAAGGAAACTAATCTACTAGATATCAATTAGTACATAAGTAGTCTATTTCATCTTAGCTATAGGCCCAAGGATGATGAATTGGTGTGGACTAATTTATTTTTCAAATCATACAATATTAAATTAGGCTAACTTTTAGAGTTGATCCCTATCCCTAAGAATAATTTTTGAGACCTCCTCTAGATTAATGATCTCATTTTGAAGATCAACATTTTCCTTCGATTGACCAATTAGAATAATATTTTGTCCCACAATAACCTAATAAAAGAGCGTTTATGCATCTCAATAGATACCTTTTTGAATCAATGAAGGAATTGATAGTTTACTTGATCCAAGGGTGGCCCTTTAGTTTTCATATATTTAATCCTCTTTTTGAGGTATTTGAAGTTCATTGGCTGATACTAGAATCCATCTCAAATATTATTCAACAATAGGTTCCTCTTTTTCATGTTTTTTCCATTAAAATTACTTTTATAGTTCTCTTTCACATTGGTGGTGGGATGTTTGGAAAGAGAGGAAAGACATAGATTTCAGGGACAAAAATACTTATGCCTTTATAATTTCTCACATGATTTTAGCAATAAAAGAAAATTATCAAACTTTTAAGAAGGATGGGAAGGAAAAGGTGAAAGGTAAAACAATTAAGTTTGCAAAGATATGGGGTCTATTGACTATGGAAGTTGGGGTTATTATGTCAAATAAGAAATATATAAGTTTTTTTCACTGAATTCCTCCCCCTTAAAAGTACTTCAAGATTAACTTTGACAAGTCTGCTAGGTCAACAAAATCCAAATGGTTGCATCCCTATGTTCGCTACCATGTTCTCATGGTGATGTTGCAATGGGGGCATGAAGAGGGATAAAAAATAAATCATCCAAGAAGGGTGTTGTAGACACTTAAATAAGTCCTAATCAGTATTATGCATCTCAATCTGATTACTAACATTGTTCTTCCTAACTCACTTCTACTCTAACCATTTAATTAAATAATCTTTATTGTTTAGTTAAATTCATCGATTTCTACTATTAATTAAATAATTGAATTTATCAAATTAATGCACCTTCTTCTCACTAATGTCCATTCCATTTAATTAAATCAATCAAACTATTTAATTAAAATCCCTATGTCCTCTCATTTGATTAAATAAATCTAATTATTTAAACAAATTTCATAAATCCCCCCAACTTGCCTAAGTTAATTAATTTTTAATTAATTAACCTTAAGCTACCTTCTAATCCTCATTATCCATTTCTCTAGCTTTTAACCCCACCTTGGTTAAATAAACCCCTAGTTTGTTAACTAAGTTGCACATGAAATTTATTTCTTTTAATTACTAATTATCCCATTTTCCCTCACAAAGGCATATTCTTTGAGAATATTTCCTCAACTTGACTTTCCCTCCAAAGGCTTTAAAAGCCTCTTACAAATTCCTTAAATGCTTCTTACAAGGGGATTCAATTCTTCTTACATGCCATCTTGTCTCTTACAAGATAATTTACCTCTCTTACATCCTCACCAACATTCCCTTACACCCTCAACCATATTCATTCAATTCTCTTACATTCTCTTACAATCTCACCTGCATGCCTTAACTCATCACTTCTTTTGAACAAAATGTGCTCACACATATCCCCATGGCTTTCATTAGCCTTGTGACAAGTGTCACAAAGCTATTGGCTCCCATTTTAATCCCACATTGCTCAATTTCATCTATTCTTCAACCCTTCTTTCCTATAAATAGATTCTTCCTCTATTGAATATGGATTCACAACTTCATGCACTATTACTATACTCAATTTCATCACATAGCTATAGAATTTCATCATCATATTGGCTTGAGTTCATCATATTTTGCATCAAAACTCACCATTGTTCTTCAAGGATCTTGAAGCTTATCACAGGGGATTGAGAAATGGCCACTTTCCACATCAAAGTGACACCAATCCCCCTATATGATGGAGGTTTGAGCTACTTAGATAGGTTTACATGCTTTCATTTTCTTGTCTTTTATTCTTTTGTGTCATGTTTCCATCTCTTCGTATGATCAAAAATTTCATAGGGAATGATGTTTTGGACTTGCTAATGTGACTAACCTTGTTTGTTTTGTTCATGTTTAGCTAGGTAAAAATTATCATTCACATTTTGGTGCTAGAAGGAGAGCTAAACACTTAAAAATTTGATATTTTGGCTTAGAAATCACATTTTTGTAGGTCCCAGAAAAATGACACCATTTTTTGCAACCAAAGCATCGCCTTTGATTATTGTACAACTATTGCTGGAGAAAATAGACCCACTTTTGAAAAACAACATTGTTATTGTCATAGGGAGTCGCCTTTGATGAATTTCTTTGCTTCTATATTTTCTTTATCATGTCGCCTTTGCTAGACCATCACTTTTAACTTCTCGGTTTCTATGGATTTGTAGGTTTCTTTACCAGAGCATTGTCTTTGATTTAGCTTCACCTTTGTCATCTCAGCACCACTTTTGTGCTCTATTTCCGCAACAAAGCATTACCTTTGTTGTTCACCAGAGCACCACTTTTTCCAAATAGTGTCACTTTTGTTGAAGAAGCGTTGCCTTTGCTGGTCCAAAGTTACCTTTGTAAATTTGAAGAGTGAAGCATTGACTTGAAAGTTGAAAAGGATTTTGATGCTCATTTTAATAGCTTAGGACATATTTTTTCCATTCTTTTTGTGTTTTAGGACCAACTAGTTTCATTTTTGGCTTAAAATTAACCATTGCTTTGAATTTTTCAAGTTGGTTAAAATTGAACCTACAAACTCACTAGTCATTGCCATGTTGGGCTAAAATTAAAAAAAACAAACTCAAATATAGATTTGGTGCTAAAAATGAAGTCACTATTTCTTTGAAGGATAAAATGAACAAGTGTTTTGAGTGAGTGATCTTGTCCTTGACACACTTTAAGTTTGTATCCTCTCCCCTTGTGCTTTGTGCGATATTGGGTGAAGAGAAACACTCAAAAGTGTACCTTTTTATTTTTTATGTTGAGTCACCTTTAGAGGGCTTGCCTCCCAATTTTTGAGAGGGAACAAACCAAGTGGTACTTTCATTTCTGACCACTATACAAACAAATTGTGGGTGTGATGAAATTCATCAACCACTTGGTGCAAATGTTAGATATACCAACAAAAGTCTCCCTTGGTATCCATGAGATATGTTAAAACCCTTATATCTTTCTAAGGGTTGGGAGGCCTCTTAATTGAGTGAATCGCCGCATTTATAGATGTTAGTTTATCTCAAAATATCATCATTAATAACCTTGTTTGTAGTGGCTAACTTTTTCCATCAAACAGGTTTAACAAAGTGGTGCATTGGAACTTAGATTCCAAGAAGTTGCTTTCCATGTTCAATCTTGGTTAAAGTGTAGAGGTTAATACTTCATTCTTAACATACCTCTACACTCTTTCCTTGATTGCATGTATAATCATCTCTTCTAATATGAAGGGAATGGGGAAATCCCACCAAGAAAAATGTACCATTGAGATAGGATTGTGTTGCTTGTGAATCAGTTTTAACACATTACTTGGTTCCAAAACAATGAGACAAACATTAAAAAATCATTGAAATTTCAAACCCTTTGGATTTTGATGTGAATACCTTTGAAAAGACAACTATTATTGTGTTTCCCTAAAGATTCTATCTTTATAGGCTTCTAAATGTTTTGACATATCTAAATTCACACCATTCCAAAGTCAACATAAAGAAACTATGGCCTGAGCTTCTTGATTTTCACATAATGGAACTTGTGGAATGAAAGGTTGCTTAGACATAGACATTTAGTTTGAAATTTAAGCAAGACAAGTGGATGTGGTAAAAATAAATTCATTAATCAAGATAAACTCACAATTGAACCCTACACATGTGCTTGTCTTCATGATCCATTGAA
>VDFB02000003.1:263957052-264016124 GCA_007258455.2 Sequoia sempervirens | reverse complement strand
CTTGCAACTCCTTTCACACAAACAAAGTGGCTACAATTAAGGGGACACAAGGAAGTGGGATATCAAGCTTGAGCATATTGGTTTGGATGCTTCGATTTCCCACCTTGCTGCACTTGATGTTGAAGATGAGCCAACCAGTGAGCATGAGAGTGCTAGTGCCAGTGCCAATGGCACTATTTGTGGTTCTTCTAATTTACCAGTACCTACGTCATCTAATATGGATGGTGATAATGATATTTTTGAAGACCCATATGATGATGCTTGATCAGTTGGCTGATTGTTGACACTTGACATTATTATTTTTTAATTTTAATATATAACATATATCATGACATTCGAGTTTGACTAGTCAACATTGTAATATTTTTTATTTTTATTGTGGTTTTGTTTATTATACAATATATGATGCTATGTGTGCCATATTTTGAACATAATTACTACTGCAAATATGTATATGTTTCTTATTTTTATATGTTTTTGTATGGATGAACCCAAAATGAACCTAACCCCAAAAAGAATTTTGATCAAACCTGCGAATTGAACCCTCGAACTTAAACCTAAACCCAAACCAAAACCAAGACCGGTAACCTAGTTCCATGGTACACAAATATTATTATAGTCAACCCAACCTGATGATATCCTCTCTAAGAATGAGCATATCACATTTTTTCTTGTGTTATTTCAGTTGATTTATGCAAAACATGCATCCCTCATCCACAAGGCATATGAAAAATTGATGTACCTAAGTGGCCTTAACACCTTCTAATTTCTCTAGTTGACCTTTTTCTCTATTACACTCTTTCCTTAACCACATCCAAGGTGTTGTACAAGTGGAGAACAGGCCACACAAAAACAATCAATCATTCTCCCTCTTCAATAAAAGAAGGTTATTGGCTTAATTTAAGAATCAAGAGAATCAAAAATGCAACACATGTATAAATAGTTCCCAGCCATGCCTCCTCTCTAATTTCCTTTGGCATATAAGCCCCCACACGTGAGGAAGGAACTTCTAAATATTTATAAAGAAAAAAAAAAGGTGTTTGCAACTCAAGTGAGAAAAGTAAGTGCCAGCTAGTAGATACAGTGCATGCAAGTGCCATGAATTTTGAAACCTTGTGATAAGAATAGTGATATGCCTGTAGTTGCCTTAAAGACTTCGTATGTTACTTAGCGAAATATTTGAGGAGACTAGTGTTGGGTTCAAAATAATGTAGGATGGTAGACTAGAGAATATAAGATTGTGGACAATAAGTAATTAGTAAGAATTATAAGCTCAGTGAAGAACAAACTATTAGTGAGGAAGTTATAAAGTCTGCTATCATCTATATATATATAAAGAGTCCTAAATATTGAAAATCACATGATTAGTAAAGAGTTATAATGATTGTTAATGCTTGATTGTGGAGTTTGACAACTAGAAGCAAGTGTCCATAATATTGACCAGGTGTGTATAATAGTCTCATACCAAACACACAAGTAAAAGTGCACCCCAAAAACTAAAATCAAGCTTCTAGTATGCCATTGACTAGTTAGGCTACACCCTATAAACAACTTTGAAAATAGGGTTGAATCAGAAATAGAACTTGGCAATCCCTGGCACTTAAACTTGTTGGAGAAATTGTAAGCACCCACTTGTAAGTATTGTGGTTTTCCTTAAAGATGTTGCTCGATATTATTTTAGAATAATTCCACCCACATGGATGATAGCACACTTGAATATTTTAAAAAGCCTATGTGGAGTGTGTCATAATGAAGGTTGGTACACAAGGGTGTTAGCTAGGTTGGCTGAGAACTCTTCAGTAATAAGAATTATGTAAAACCTGGTCACTATATTCTTCGTGTCACATGAATAGAGTATTAGATCAAGATGTACTTGAGTAAAAATTTATACATCACAAAAGTATTAAGAGATTAAAATGAGTTGGATAAGTGTAAGAAGAAAAATGAGTAGTTAATAATGTTGGTGTTATACACATTAGTAGAAAGCTTTAATGATTAAGAATACACAATTAGAGTTGTGAATATAAATGCTAGTGATAAGTGTAAAATGGTCCATAAATTATTAGCAAGCATTTTATTATGATTGTCAATAAAGAAATAATATGGATTTTTGGGTCGCAGAAGTTGGTTCACTATCTAGAAAAATTCTTATTTTGGAAAGAGTTGTGCACCCACAACAATTACATTTATACCTTAATAGTGATGAATAGTGAACACCTTAAAAATTTGGTAAATTTAACACAAAAGACAAGTAATGAAAATTATCTATAATAATTGAAAGTGAAATTGATATATGATGTCAACTAAAGGGAATTAGACAATTCTCTAACAGAATTACTGTCATGCCCCCACCATGAATCACAACCCCCCCTCTTCCCATTATCACAGCCTATCCTAGATTAATGATAATTGCTGACCAAAGAGATATGGAAGTGGCGACCAAGGAGATATGAAAGTGGCGACTCTTCGAAAGGGTTTGATGAGAATTAATTAAGGAAGATGTTAATGCAGCAACTTCATAAGAAAATTAATAACTAATAATCAAAAGAATTTAAGGGGCAGTGCTTGGTTGTGGAAGGATGTGCCCCTTGTTAAGATGACCAATTAAGGAATGTGACTCCCCCCACCATGGAAGATATAAAAGGGAGAACAAATGAGTGCAGAGAGACATCAAGGAGATCAAATTGGAAAAAGTAAAATAAGGAATTGAAATATAAGTAATAAGATATCCATTGGAAATAAATATTTTTTTCAGAAATCAAGTAAATCTATTATAATTGCATAATGATATTTTATTAACAATTAATATAGTGAATTCCTCTAGCAATCTATTTTGAATTTATAGAAGTGTTTTACAAATAGAGAGGCCGATCAACCTTCCGAGTCACGAGATATTCAAGGACTAGAGTTTCTTAATATCAAGCACACCACCCCAAGATGGATGAATTGGAGGTTTTTCCACACTTGTGGGTTGGGAGGCCAAATGGTACTCTTGGGCTTGATTGAAGAGGACGGCTTTCATGCATCTTATCAAGCACGCTACCCCGAGATGGATGAATTGGAGGTTCTACCATACCCATGGGCTAGGAGGCCAAATGGTGCTCTTGGGCTTGATCGAGGACAGCCAGCCTCCAAGGCAGATTGAGAGATGGAACGGATCTAGAATACTCCATACTCTCGTAATACAAGGGCCACCACCCTTGAGATTGCGGTTTGCAAGCATTTCTAGTGAATTCCTAATATGATTGACTATAGGAATATGCCTTGGAATAATCATTAATGATGTTAGGTTGAATTCAAATATTAATGATGCTATGAACTATAGATCTAAATATTATGATGTTTTAGCTATGATGTATTTCTCTCAATATTATAATATTTTTTGTATTAATTTGAATATTACTGTAAGGTGATACTTGTTATTCCTAATATCAATTTTTTAGCGATTGTTATTGTTTTGCAAACCTGAAATTAGGAATTTCTTGAAAGGGGACACTATAATCACATGTTCTTGATTCCCTAGAAGGGATACATAAGTTGTCCATTGGATGGACTAGGGGAATTACGAGTCTAAAGATTTGATGTGTAATATCAAGAACTTCCCTTCAGTGTTCCACAAGGATGTGGCCCCCCTTATAATTTGTTGTTCTAGAGATGAGGAGATCCCCAAGACATTGAGACGCCAAGGAAACATGTGTCTACCATACCCCCATCACTAGATGTCTCCCTCAAAGAGGGAATGTTTTTGTTGCATCCACCCCTAACAAGGACATTGAGGAGGCATCCAAACATTTCTATGACCCTTGGGAAACTCAACCATGTCCCTCAAACATCCCAAAAATCTACAACCCTCCCCCACATCTAACACTTAAAAAAGTGATTTTTTAAAAAGGGGTATTTTTTTTAAATTCAAGTCGCTATCCCTAACACAAGTAGTCTAATGGAGCCCACTGACAACCTAAACACTCAAAAAAGCTATAAAAACTCTATAGCCCTAATCATTAGTTCTTTGAAAAATGAAATTTTGGTTAGAAATAGTGAGGACTAGGTGTTGGAGAAAACATAGTGATAAAATTATGAAAATGGCATTCACCATGAAGGTCTATGTGGTCTCAAAGGCCTTAATTTGGGCTTTGGTGGAGGGGGTGCCATAGTGCCACCCCTAGACCCCCACTAGGACCGCTGCCTCTCAACCCCCACTAATTGTCTTCCCCCCACTGTCCCCAAATCAAAGTCATTGATCCCCCCATCCCCCTATTCCTGGATTCTAAAACTTGGTGGAGCTATGGTTACCTTATTTAGTACTAGAATACAAGTTTATGTAAGCTAGTTGTGCCATAGTTTGATGACACATGTAGCATGTCATAGTTTAAAATAAATGGATTTCCATGAACAAAAAAATTAAGATTACTTACTATGTTATCAGGTTTTTTAGAACATTTTTCAAAAGTGTGCAAAAGATCATCATTGACCATTGGAACAAAATGACCAGGCCCTTACATATCCTAGCATGTGCTTTGTCCCCAAAGTATTATAACAAAAAGATACTTCCCTTACCAAAAAGGGTGGCACCATATAAGGATGAAGTGGTTGTTATTGGCTACAAAACTGCATTTAGAAGAATATTTCCAAATGTAGATATCCAAAGTGTTGTCTTGAGTAAGTTTGGCCACTTCATATCTTCAAGGAATCATGATGTTTGTGCTATTTGAGACAAGTACAAAAGAGGTGTTCATGAATGGTGGTACATACATGGCCAAGCTCTATTTTCTTGCAGCCTCTTGCAGTAAAAATTATCTCTCAAGTATGCATCTTTTTATTTTTTTATTTTCTTGTTTTTCATTCACTGCTTTATATTATAATAATATAATTTTTATATTTTCTGTTTTATATTTATAAAATTAAATGCTAAATGTTGTATTTGAATTCAATAATTTGCAAGTTCTTCCACTGAGCAGAATTGAAGTACATACTCCTCCATCCACTCGGTTAAGCGCAAACGATTGGATGCAAGAAAAGCTGAGGATTTGGTCTTTGTGCACTCCAACCTTCATCTTTTGTCACATAAGACACCTGAATACAATGAGGGGGTGACAAAGAATTGGGATAGAAGTCTTGAGTGTGCCAACTTAGGTGCTACAGTTGCACAACTTGCCGAAGTCTCTATAGATGAGGCAGCTTCTATACGTGACACAGCTAGTGGGAATGGCACTCCAATTGTTTGTGGTTCAAATGAAATTGAACCAAATGTTGACTTTGATAGTTTTGATGAAAAGCAATATGAAGACTATTAAACATTGATTGTAATTTTCATTGTGTATTGACATTTTGACTTCACAAATCATTGAATTATGAATTTATTAGTATTTTCAGTTTTGCAAATTATGAATATGAGGTATTTAAATATTTTGTTTATTGGCAATTATGAGTATCACTGATTTTATATTTTATAATTTATGATTTTGAATATTTGTATATATATAGCCGAACCAGTACCCAAACCCAAGGAAAAAAAAATTGTCGTACCGTCATACTTGGGACCGGTAACCATACTTGTACACACCTTTACCAAGACCAGTAACTTTGGTTAATTGGAACAAAATTGATTTATTTATTTCCTCAATAAACTGGGTTATTGAAAACTGAAATATTTATGATATAAAACAAAATTAAGTCATTATAATATGGCATGTATAGACTATTGATTTAACAACACGAATCTTATTTTCTTAGTAATGCATGAATCTCTTCAAGCTATTACCTCAAAGAATGCAGATCAGCATTAGTTTCCTTTCAAACCTGAGAAACACAAATGACTCTCCACAATGGTTGAATAGCAGCACACTGAGACTGAAGCTAACAGAAATTTTTTTTAAAAAAGACATGAGGACAAAGGGGAGGAGAGGGTGAGCAAAATATTCTATACTTTCAATCTACAAAAAAAAATCATATTTCTTTTGACCAAGGTTTAACAGCAAAGAGTTGAAACAAGAAATAATATCACCAAAGATTTCTTTTGACTGAGGTTTTATATTTCTTTGAACAAAGCTTGTGACTTGGACTCAGCCAAAGATTTAAGCCAACTAGTTATTTCACACTTAAAGAGTAAGTAGAGTTCAATGTTGGCATCGATGACAAGTGAACTATAGTTGCCGGGAAACTCCATTTTGGGAACATAGACAACGTACCAGTCCCCATACCCAAAATTTCCGGTGAATCATTTACATATAAAATAGCCGTCTCCTTATTCATTTAACTCACGTACCCTAAATTGATTGGCGTCCCCGTCCCCGTACCAGTACCAGTACCCTGCGTCTCCCGGCAACTATCAACCAATACCAAAATTTTGAATTGGTCTAAGTCTCTTCTCAAGAGAAAAATATCCATTTCCTTGTACAAGAATCATTCCAAGAAATAAATTCTGTTAACAAGGACAATCGAAAATGATTTATAAGGAAGATTCCAAAGGTCCCTATCCTAAGAGAAGCTCTGCAATTCAAAACACCAGTGGTGTCACTGATTCGAGTTTATCATTCTTGCACTCCTGTAATAAACTGTCTCTGTTGTATAAGATCGATCACCTGATTGACACCTCTGTAAGTGTCAAGTTATACCATTTAAATCATAATGTAAGTATGTATCTCACTTTATTCCCCTTTCAGTCTTAAGCTGCTAGATGTCTCCCACTAAGATATCCACCACCACAGTTCCAAAGTAAGAGTTTGAGTATCCCTAATATATTTTTAATATATATATAATCCTGCCATCCCCGAAATGTGTCCTCTGGCATCCCATTCTCCCATAACATTGTGGAACATAGAAATTAGGAGATACAAAAATAGGAAGACTTTTGGCAACCAATTCCATAACTGGAAAAATGGTTGTGCTGAGATCAACAATGTCAAACTTATCAATGATATTTCAACAAATAGAGAAATATGCGAGATTATTAACCCCTATCCCTATGAAAAGGTTTAAAGAAGAATAGGGTACTTACATTCACTGAAAATCAAAATCAAAGTCCATGATGTAGCTTTGACTAGCAGAAAGACCATGCTTATCCAGATAAGATCTCATTTTCTGGGAAACTTCTTAAAGATGCCAACTCCCAGTAGCAGACCCACAAGTCATTGACAAATCGTCATATTCAAAGAGAAGATCCACTCTCATTATCTTGCTCCTTCAATAAAATCTGAAGTGCTGTGCCTTTTACAAGCCAGGCAGTTAGCTCTGGCCTATGTGCACGAGGCAAAAACGGAATTGCTGAACCATCATTAAGCAATGCTCCATAAACAAAAGGTAGTCTTAGAGTGAGAAAACTTTCAGGAGGCAAGACCACTCTACTTCCGAAGCTGAAATTCAAATACTGTTGACTTGACTGAACTGAATCTGGAATGCATGATTCCTGCAGTTTGAAAACCATGAAAACTGAGTTATTCACCACATTAAGCATTATAATTACACTTTGTTTGGCCTAGTTACTTCTAGTTTCTCATGAACTTCTTTGTTGGTGACCCCAATAATTAGTTATGCAATATTCAGCAAATCAAAATATCTGACCAGTACCAAACTATTGCAAACAATAGAAGCTAACAAATGCAGGGACTTGATTTTTCCTATTTAGATCTAGCATCGTATTTAGGAATAAATAAATAAAACACCACCACCATCACAAAATAGCAATTACTTTAAAAGCATACCTCAAATTGTACGGCTGGGCAGGTAGCCAGTGCAGTGGGAAATGGAGGTGTCACCTGCAGATTCATAAAATCTATTATTGGGTGTATTTATAAAGCTAAGAGAAATTGCTGACCCAAGAAACAAAACTGCTGCACATGAACAAAATGTAATTTTTAATTCAATTATACAAGATCAATCCCATTGACTTGTGTTAATTGCATCACATTCTTAAAACTAGTAGAGTAACTACAAACACCTGACATTTTTCAGAAAAAGATCAAAAATCATTTCCACCTTCATGAAATATGAATTTCTTGTCTACAAACAAAATATATTTCCTTATTTACAATATAAATGCATTGTTACCAGGTTCGAAAAATTCAATTCATTTTGGGAGGGGAAAAAAATAGGTAAAATTTCTTTTGTAAATGAAAAATATAGACTGAATCAGACAAATACAACCAGTCGAAAAAACCAGGTCCAGACAAATTAGGTAACAGTGGTTATAATTATCATCATTATCCATAGAAATTTGAGGTGCAATCAGTTTCTGGCAGACAACAATAAACTTGTGCCAAATATGCTAAGTTATGGAATCAGAATCGAGTAAGTGGGTTCAGTACACTGGTACAGTGAAAAATTTGGGGGCTGTGTACAGTGTGGGTACGTCCGTACAAAAAATATAAAAATCAAAAGATATACATATTTGTACCCTAGAAACAATAATTAAGCTCAGAATATCACATATCATGCATATGTTACACAACTGACATATTAACAAGTAACAATGTTCAGAAAGTGAAACAATTTATTATTTTAATAGATTCATAATATAAAATTTACATTATGATAAAAACTTTTAAAAGTAATAGGAAGTGATGTCGCTGCGAGCACCTCTGTCCGCCACAACTAGGGTGTTGGGTGTAAGGGAGGCGCGCGATTTTGCTCTGACTTCCTGTCCGGCAGAACATGGGACTTTTCCTTATGCTGAGGCTGTGAAGAGAAAGCTGTTGCAGGGAAGTGAGTTTGCTGTGGGAAAGCAGCATGGGGAGTTTGGACGCAGAATTTTCCATTCGCAGGGAGCACCATCAGGCCGTTTGTCTGGTCCAAGGGAGGCTCGGGGGTTGGAAGGGGAACTTGCAAGGAGGAGTGGAGCAAGCAAAAGGGCTTCGGGTGGAGAAAACGTTTGCAGATCAGTGCGTTGCGTGGATTCATCCCCTTCAGTTACCTTAGATGGTGAAATAGCCAATGAAATCTCTGAAAATACTAAATACTTTGCAGAACTGGGGTTGATTGGGAGATTTCAGGGGTTTTGGCCAGGCCTTGTTGATTTACATCGCTAGATTATTGAAACCTGGCGCCCCATTTTAGATGGTGAAGTGCAAATTTACCCCAATGCAAGGGGGTTTTTTGTGTTGGTATTTGAGAATGTGGAGGACAAAAACAGGGTTCTCTGTGATTACCAATGGAGTTGGGAAGACAAACATTTGCTAATGTTGAAGCCGTGGCACCCAACTTTCAATTCAACTATTGAATCTTTCGAGTTAGCTCCACTTTGGGTAAGACTGCCAAATCTTCCTTTACACTTCTGGTTTGGATCGTGCTTTGAAGCAATTGGGAACTCCCTAGGGAAATTTTTGGGGGTTGATGAGGGTACTTTAAATTTTCTTCATACTACTTATGCACGAATATTGGTAGAAATGGACCTGTCAAAAGACCTCCCTACAAATGTAAACCTGAAAGTTTCAGGTGGAGAGTGGAAACAGATGATCGACTATGAAGGGTTGTCATTTCATTGTCGCAAATGCTTCAGCACTGAGCATGTTGCTGAGCAATGTCCCAAGCATAAGAGGGTTAACCAAGCAACATGGTGGAAAGAAGTCACCCCTCAGCAATATTCGGTGGAGCAAGAAGGTTTGGGAGGAAAGTGTTGATGTTCATGTACAGCGTCGGTCTCTACTTCCAGCCGATCTCCCTTACATATTGAATAAATTAGATAATAGCCTTTGACTATCTAATTTATATATATATTGCGATTTAATGAAGTGGTTTGATCTTCTTTCAAGGCCAACCTTGATTCAAATACTGAAGAGGCACGATTTCTTATGAAGGTGCGATTTAATTAAGGCCAACATCATTTGTTATGAAGAGTTGTGATTTGTTTGTTGAGGCCGACATCCACAAAGAGTCGCGATTTCTTGAAGCCGACATGATGTATCTTAAAGTCACGACTTTTGGATAGGGGCCGACATGAACAATTAGAAGGGATGCGTCTCTCCTATTCATTTGTATATATACTCATTGATTCGTCCATTGTAATTATCTATTATTCAGTTCAGTTATTCACAAAAGTTCGATATCCTCAAGTGCAAGTTTGTATTCAAGTGCAGATTGATTCTTGATAGAAGGCTGTCTATTATCACTGAGGTTTATATCATTGTGTTGCTGTATTTGCATCAGTTTGTGGTGCCTATTGTTGGCCTTCATATCAGCCTTTGTAAAGGAGACTCTTGTGTTTACATATCAATATATAAGTGATATATTGTTGCTGGGTTTTTTTTCCCTCAAGAGGAGGGTTTTCCCAGGGTATCTGCTGTGTCTTTGTGTCTGATTTTTGAATTAAATTCTGTACATTAATCTGATCACTAAATTTAACAGAAAGGACATGGCTGATACAAGTAATGCAGCCATCATCAAAGGATCCCCACAGGTGCAGACGGGGGAGAAAGTAGTGAAAAATAGCGCCTCAAAAGATGAGGTGGGTGATCGATCTGAATGTTTGAACATGGCCTCTTCTGATGGAGAGACCGCTCAGGAGGAGGCTGCGGGGGAGCATACTTGGACAGATGATCAAGGAGAGGTTTGGCATAAGGTTCAAAAGAAGAAGAAAAGAAAGGAATGTTGCCTTCAATATGCATCTACCTTCTCACGACAAAGGGAAAAAGAAGTGAAAAGCTATGTTGCAGATTTATGTATTGTTTGAAATTTTTTGAATATTCTGTGTTTGGAGGGGTGTGAATGGGTAGTATTGGTCTAGGACTGGAAGTTGAATGGAGCTAAAGTTTGTTGAGGATGTTAATGGGGAATGTAATGTTTTTTCGAGATTTAGTTTAAAAATTTGGAGGGACTCCCTGCCTTTACCAATCAAAAAAAAAAACTTTTAAAAATATACAATTCATAGATTTGTAAGTACATAATTATATAAATTTATATTAGACTTTTATTTCACATATAAATATTATAAATAGTTTATAAATATTAAAAATTTAAAAAATTATATAAGTATTAACAACAGCATATAAGGATTAACGAACAATATTTAAATAATTAAAACTTATATTAGACCGGTCGTCCATCTACTAGGCATATGAGAGAGGCTCAAGATGACTGACACAACTAGCCTAGGGCTAAATTTATCCACACTAATTATGAGTTCTTCTCCATCTCCCTTGTATATCACTGTAATGCCCTTCATCGCGGATTTCTAAAAAGACTTTTCGGAGGAATCAAACGTCATATGCCTGCTTCATCATTCGACTCCCTCTTTCCCCAATGGGTTGCCCATTCCCAAGTGCACTTGACCGAATCTACTTGTGTGAATCTCTAACCATGCAAAATCTCCTTTTGCATATTTTTAAATGTGTTTGCCCTAAGTTCAGTTTGTTGGAAATATTGGCATTGATGTCAAAGGAGAATAATGTCATGATGATTTAATTATAGTCAAGTATTACTCTATTAATTATTTATGAAGATTATTTCAGTTTGGTTTGAAATTCGAATATCCAATTCAGCAGCACTAAATATAATAATAACTGTATCATCTACACCAGGCATTAAAAGAAATGAAAAAGATCAATGGGGGATTTCTATTGATGGGGGACTTCTATTGAGTGATTCTTCCACAGCTAAGATGATACATTCTGCCACATCAGATGGTGTGGTCCGATGGTCTGACCAGATAAATATATGGCAGCATAGTCACAAATTGTCCAATACAAAATAAATTGTGTGTTAGATGTGAGGCCTTGGATAAATCATAAAAAGACAAGCATCGCAATGCATGATCCACACACAAAGGTGGCTAAGTATCTTATGGATGGACTTAAGTCTCGTGCTCATGTTATTATGATTGGAGCAACTAACTGACCAAATAGTATTGACCTGGCGCTTTCAAGATCTGGAAGGTTTGGTTTAGAAGATTTGAAAGGATTACTAAGGATCGCTTAAAAGAGAATATCTATTATGCTTTATTATGATTTAAATATTTGAATAAATTCAAAGGTTGGACGATCCCCACAATGTGGCACCCAAGTTAGCAATCATGTCCCCAAAATAGCAACGCTATAAAACCCAAATATTGAAATACAAATAAATAAATAAATAATAAATATAAATGTAAACATATAAATACAAATATTAACAATTTAAATATTATTATAATCATTATAATAAAATATATAAAACTAACAGAAATGAAAATATACTATATGTAAAAACATAAATACAAATATTAAAGCACCCAAGTTAATGACAATTAAATCAGCCAAATTAAAGATAAATGAATCGATGCATATTTTAAAGGCAGCAATCAATATAAATAAGCAGCCATAACATATTAATATGCAGCAATCATGCTGTTTGAAGGAGCACTGGAGTCTAAAAGGCAATGCAGGTTATACGATGGGATTCGAGGATAATTAGAAAAAATTTAAAGGAAGCGATCAGCATTAGCAGGTAACAATAAGTCATGCCCTTTCAAAGGGCGGTTTCTATTCAAGAGACGCCTCTCTTCATGGAGGCAGGAAGAAATAAAAGGAAGAGGAATATAAGGAGATTGGGGAAAAACAGAGACATAGGAAGGAGCATTTTCTGAGCATAGCAGCGAATACATTCATATGATATATTCAGATTTGGAAGAGGAAATATGTGGGAAGAAGTTGGCTCAAGAAGAAGACAAATGGTAAATCAATAAGGGAAGTAAGTTGAATAGGATTAATTATAAATATATCGAAATATATAAACTCATATAATGTGATTATTGGAAGATTAAAATCAATTAGGAATATCTATATACGATTATGCAATAATGATGCTTGCAGCAATTATTGAGCCTTATGAGTAATTATGATGCTTTAATATAAGTATGGATAATAGATTCTTATTTGTTTGATTTACACTAATGATATCTCCTGAGTGTTAAGAACAGATCATAGATAGAATACCAAAGTATTATATATACAAAATCTGCAAGGGATAAACAGCAGTAAAGTGATCTACCCCCAGCATAAACTCTCATGCCATATACAGCAAATTCGACCAGGGTAACAACATAATTAGATTCTGTGGTATGATGTTTTCAGATAAATGTAGATATTAAACACTGATATAATGGCATATTCTGTAGCATATATTTTCTGATATTATTAACAGTGATATGATCCTGGTTTGGCAATAATTGGCCATGAAGGGATGAGGTAGGACTGCAAAAAGGGAGAACTGTGAGGGCACCCTATTATGCAGAAAGGGAGAATTGTGAGTAGGGCACCCTATTATGCAGAAAGGGAGAACTGTGATTAGGACACCCTATTGTAGTCTCCCAACTATCCCCAATTGAATCAATTGTTGAAGTAAATAAAGAAAGGTCTTCGATCATAAGAGGAGAGGTTTCCATGATGGAGAACTGTGTAAAGCCCTCATTAGATACACCACCTCATGATGATGGTTGAGGACCATCAGTTAAGGACTACATGAGGCCACACAGGATAAGGTCCTGCTGTTGGGCCTAGGGGAGGATACTTGGGGCACTTCATCATGTCCTCCTCATTATGATTGGGCCCACGTAGTCCTTAGGACTCGTTGTATTGATATATATAATCTTTCTTAGACTTAGAACTAAATGTATTTCATGGATTATGTCCGTCACATTCATCTAACATGGTTGCAGGTTTTCGGCCACGTGAACACCCAGGCCGCGGAAAAAGTGGCTTTTCTTGCAATTTTTAATTATTTTTTTGACTGATGTTTAGGTTTCAAGTTACTTGGTTAATAAACATAAAGTTTTTATTCATCTTGGAATAATAATGACAGCCCAAAACACATACTAGGAGTATCATTGAGAGCAACATGAACATCAGCTCTACCTTTTATTGAACAATAGCAATGGTCTCCAAATGACATTTATTTAAAATTAGTATTAGTTGCAATAAAGTTTACATATCTTGCACCAAGTGAAATGTTGTGATGCACTTGAATCAAAGTACCAACGCCAAGTTACTCTTTTGTCATCTTGGGAGACAAGAACAGTGTATTTCTTTTTTTTTAAATTCCATCTTCATCAACTGCCACATTTGCTAGAGTTTGACTTCTTATTAATCAAAATATATTTCACTTTCAATATTCCCTCTTGACATGGCTGAACGTAGCTGAAACATTTCACTCTAGGTTTTGATGAAGTTTTTGCAAACTGTTTTCTGGAGTGTGATTTTCCTTTCCTGTTGTGTTGTGTTACAAATGGACTTTCCATACCCCTAGAAATGGATTTTGTCGATTGTCTTTGTGTTTGTTGCCTTTCCTTCTGCATGAGCTCTGTAGTAACTTGCCTAAAGGTTAACATCTGACTCTTGACCAAAATATTCAAGACTCAATAAATGTCTTATAGGAATGAGACAAACTAACAATCAACACCAAGGCAACCATATCTTCATCATCTGCTAGTTTGTCATAACAATTGGTCAATTAAATCTTTCAACCTAAGGAGGTCTTTAGTTAAGGATATCCCTTTGGCCTTAATATGGTGGCGTATTCTGAAATTAATTACTGCTGCAAATATGTATATATTTCTGATTTTTATATGTTATTTGTATTAACGTACCAACCCCAAAAAAAATTTTGACTGAATCCCATACCGGATTCTCGTACCCATACCCAAATCCAAAAGCAAATCAGTAACTTAGGTTTTTCCTTGAAAGGGTTTCCATGTAAATCTTGTGTTCTTAGTTGTTGGATCTTGTGTGATTGTTAACGTTGTGGTTGTTAAATTTTAAATTAGCAAAAGATTAACTTATACTAATTCACCTCCCCCGTCCCCCACTCTTAGTATAAGTGTGTGCTCATCACAGTCCCAAGCAAATTGCAAGCATTTTTCTTCACACAAAATGTGAAATGATGTGGTTGTTTAGTGTACGGGATGGGCATTTAGGGTTTCATCTGTCACAATCAAAAAAAGCATTTCTAAAATCCATTGACACTATAATTGACCTAAATTTGAGGTAGAACCGTCACCTTGATGTCAAAATCATCCAAGTATGCCATGTGCCATTTTGAAAAGTTTCCACCCAAAAAATCCCAACCCTACCTAATTCCACAATTGATTCAAACCTGTACTCATTTCTGATACGACTCATACTCAGAAATGGGGCTATATCTAGCCAATTCAATAACATAGCAAAGAAGTTAGACGTCCAATTGGTATACTTCTTTAATTTATAAACATGCAACTTTGATTTTAACCATACTTAAACAGAAACATCAATGTAAGGATGAGGACACTATTCCCATCCTAATTTGGTAATTATATTTATGCATAAAGAGTTAACTTAAATATATCATTTCATGTGTATAAAATCACATGATAATGTGAATTAAGCAATTGAAGGAGCCAACTAGAATCATGACTGAAGCTATTGATCACCCCCAAAGAATACAAAGGGTCTTTACAATACAGGTAAACAATCCTACAAACACCCATTGTCAAAAAATCAGATACAGAACTTTGGCATGCACGATAGTTAAAGAAAGATCATTGCCTGCACGTTAGGATGAGTGATTAATGGCACAAGAAGCATTGAAAACTTTGTCAATAAAGATATAAACACACCTAAAGAAGCTTTGGAACAGTCATATACATAGATTGATGGTAATATTAGGACATAAAATGAACATAGCAGCTGAGATGTTGTAGAATAAAAAGAAAGAAAATGTATTAATGTCCACAAGTGGCCAAATATAGATCAATGGGACTAGAATGTACAACAAGCACAACAGCGAAGGACTAGGGCCAATAAAGAGGCCTTAGAAATAAAGCATGCACACACACAGGTAACAAGGTTAACCTGAAAAAAACAAACTCCCAAGCAAATATGATAATAAAAAGAAGAAATGGGAGAAGAACCCAGAAGGTATTAAAAAAAGAAGGCCATGCAAGCAAGGAACCAAAATTCTTAAGTGTCAATGTTCCAAGTGTTACACCCCAAATTTTGATTTGCAAGTACTTTTAACTTTTAACGTTAAAAATGTGTTTTTGACATTAGTAGATGATTATATGTCATTTGACATTTTGATGAAATTATAATGCAATGCAATGTGTTTAGATTTTAATGATTATTATTTTTTAATCAATGATTATGATGTTGTGACTAGTAATGGACTAACTATGTTATTGACCTTCTAAGTTGAATGTAGGATCAGATTGTACCCTCCCAAATAGAGAGGGAGAGTATCACTGAAGAGAAGAGCATAGACATCAGTAAATAAGCAGGTTGATGCTAATTGAGTCGAACACACACACTCATACGATTTTGTATCAAATCCGGTTAAGTAACCCTAGTATTGTTGTTGAGTTTATCTTGTGTCGTTTCTAGTGTGGTCGAGTAAGAATAGGTTAAATCATTTATGGTCCTTGGCCTAGTCTTTCTCAATTAAAAAGCAGATATATATTTTTTCATTATCATCTTTATATTTTACCTATTATCAATAATGATTTGTTTGATTATTATATAAATGAATTTTATATATATATATATATATATACGTGAATAATTGGGAACATATATTATTTAGTTTGCATTAAAGCCAACGGCCTGCATTAAGGAGGTCGTGGCTGTTAAGTAGCAATTGCATATCATGCAAAGCATGTAATGGAAATTAAATGAAATTAAACAATATAAACCTCACGTTGAGGCTAGAGCCTCCATCACAAGCTATATTCCTGCATTTTTAATATGACATCAATGCCTTCAATGAGGCATTTCAATTTGGTTATTATTAGAAGTGGTTTTTGAGATTTGGTCCCAGGTTTTAGAGAGCATTATGATGATTATTATTCATTCATTCTCATCAACATGAGGGGAAGAGGAGAGGGCAGTCGAAAGTTCTGTAGGAGAAGAGCTTTATGTTTGCCAGGAGTGAAGTTATATGTTTGTTTCAGGCAGTTCTTGAGGATTTTGTCTTGATACTACAGACTGTTGTGAGCTGTGTTTTATATTGTGGCATAAATACAAAGAAAAGCAGAGTTTCAAACTGTAGCAAGTTTTGGTTTCTTGGAGAAGCTGGACTGGAGTGTTGTAGCTGTGCATTGAACATCTGGAAGTGTAGAAGTACAATATTATTACAGCCATGAATCACAAAATCTATTTCCATTCTTTTATTTTTGGTATTATACAGATGAAGTTTCAGATTTGAGAAGTTTATATGAGTTTATATATTGATTATTTTGAAGGATTAGAGCTAAAATAGTCTGATTTTTATAGACCTGTGCATGAAATTATTTAATTTCTCTATTAGAACTGTATATGACAGCAGAGAAGAGTTTTATTACCCTGCTGTGATAAGTTGAAAAAATTATTCTATTTACTCAGGAAAAAAAATAAGCTGACTGATATATATATATATGGAGCATAGTAACAAGACTCGGACGCGGCTCGAACTCGGCGAGGGCGACTCGGTGCGCGACTCTGCGACTTGGGACTCGGACGTGGCGCAGACGCGGCAAAATGAAAAAAAGTTGGAAAAACCCTAGAAATTTAGAGATTTTTAAAGATTTAAAACTTGTTTCAAGCACCCTTTATTGAATACAACACAAATAAAAGCAAATTTGATCACATGCACAAGTATACAACAATTACATAAGTATAAAGTACACAAATTGTAGTTGCGCTGCTGAAGGAAATAGCATACTTAGATATATAAAATTAGTCAAATGTATACAAAACTCATGGAATATGAAATCCATGACATCAAATGTTCCATACAAATATGAATTATCAAAAGTAAAACAATAGCTATAAGTCTATGACTCTATGCCCTATGGCACGTGGAGCCAGATCCTTCCTAACAAGGCATCTTAAGGGTCCTCGATGATGTTGCAGCTGCAAACCATAGTCTCACCCTGTTCCGACTCTCCATGCCACTCTCACCGACAGAGCTATGTCTCCTCGCGCTTAGCCTCCCTCCTTAGCCATGGCTACAACCTCGCCTCTCGCTTTTGGTCCACCCAATCAAGGTCCTCGTCACTAAAGACTGCGATCTGTAGCCTCAGCTGATCCACTCATCTATGGATCAACCTCCTCTAAACCGACGGGTTTGTCGTGGTCAAAAAGCTTCCTGTATCTGAGCCGAAGGTTGTAATGAACATATACCAAGTCATTCATCCTCTCCACTGTCAATCTATTGTGCTTCTTGGAGTGTATGTGCTCAAACATACTCCAATTGTGCTCACAACCAGATGAACTGCATGGCTGGCTCAATATACGAATGGCAATATTTTGCAAGATCGGTGTATTAGAACCAAACATATGCCACCAGCTATCTGAGATGAGAAAAAGAAACAAAATCAATCTCATTTCAAGTTTCAAGTTCAAGTTCAACATTTAATAATAAATTATAATATAAATAGATGAAAATTATGCCCTTAAATATATTTTTACCTGGTAGTAATGTTGTCCTATTATCTTTGCACATTTGACGTGCAAAGAAGTCTCCTTGTGCCTTAGTGAAGGCATCTATCTCCCCGCACCACCGTAGTAACAAGGGCAACATCCGCCTATCGCCGTAGAGCCCACTAAGAATTTCTATCTACACTGAGATCACTTTCGCTGAATTGGAAGGTCGGATTTAGGAAACATGGGCGGATGGGCCTATGAAGTTGGTTTTGCCATCTCCTATCAATGATATCCCAAATGGGACGATACTTCTCCTCAACTCCACCATAGACTGACCTAATGGCCTCTTTGGCCCTATCCATGCCCTCATATATGTAGCCCATTATGGCTTCTCCCCATCTGCAACTCGTAGGAGAACTAGCAAGGGCTCAATAAACTACAAAGTGCAAACATGTTTCACAAATAAGTGTGAATGAAAATAAACAAATAAAAGTAAGATATGATTAAAAATTAAAACATAATAAATAATAAATTTTACCTTCACAATCTCGGCCCATTGGTGTCCAAAACCCTTGCTCATCAAATGCAATCAGCCACAGCAATCCCGCAGTTCAGAAAAGGATGAGGAAGACTACTCCTCACTAGTAAACATGCGCCTTAAGGCTGCCCTTGACCGAATCAAGGATTGCATCGTGATAAAATTTGTTGCAAACCTGGTGATGCCAGGACGAGACAACTCCCTCAACCCCGTGTATTGCCTCATAAGGTTAAGCACCCATGTGTGGTTGTATACAAATTTGCATATGTTTTTGTTGCTTCACACATGTTTTGATCCATGGAGCTTGCCAAAATCCTCCAACATGAGGTCAATGCAATGGGCGGCACATGGAGTCCAAAATATAGTAGGGTGCCTCTCCATCAATAATCTACCAACAGCAACATAATTTGATGCATTGTCTGTCACCACTTGCACTACATTCTCTTCCCCCACATCAGCTATCACCCCCTCTATAGCCTCACACAAGTATGTGGCATTTTTTATTTGGGCAAAAGCATCAATGGACTTCATGAAGACGGTGTCACCTGAAAAAATAAGCAAAACCAATTATTCAATAAATTAAAAAACATAAATCAGCCATATTAAATTATTAATCACTAAATAAAATTCAAATTCCAATGCATTGAAGGAAGTACAATTACCTCCGGAGGAAACTAGGAAATTAAGCAACATCCTATTTCTCCTATCAGTCCAACCATCAGTCATGATGGTGCAACCAATCATGCTCCACTACTTGCGTTTGCTCCTCTAATTGTGTTTTCACATCTACCACCTTTTGAGTCAAAAGTGGGCCCTTTAATTCATCTTCACTAGGGGCTTTGAACCCCGCCCCACATATGGTTATCGCATCAACCATGTTTTGCCAAAAAGGTGACCTATAACATGTCATAAATAAATTAATAAGTTACATAAGTATTGTAAAATGAAAAAGTTTTAAGTTTTTAACTTTAAATTTGAATTCGATAATGAGATACATCTAGATTCTAAAATTTAAATATAAATTTTAAACCAATTAAACGAAAAAGAATTACCTGGCTACATGGAAGGGAATGGTGCAGTAGTACCAAAAGTCTGCAATTGTCTTTTTTGCTGCATCATGTGCGTCCTTGTTCCAACCCATGCTCTCAAGTGACGGTTGGGAACCAGGAGTACGTGGTACAAAATATGAGTCCACCCTAGATTTACGAACTCTAGAGCCAATGCTAATACTGCCACTACCACTAGTAGTAGCAGCGCTACTAGCACTAGGAGTACGCATAGGCATAGCTGATGCAAAAACAGAAGCACTAGCACTAGGACGGTATGGAGACATGGAAGAAGCATCTCCAACAACACCAAGTCCCTGTCCAACTCCAACACTCACCAACTCCTGCTTCTGTTTCTTTTTCATTTCTTTTTGCATTTCAAAAGTTTATAATTGCACCTGCACTTCACGAACAACCTCAAGAGGTGCTTTAGGGCAACCCACTGCATCATGGGCGGGTATGTGTGCAAGACGGTATTTTAATCTATTTATGCCTCCATGATATATTGTTTTGCAGTAGAAACATTTGGTGTCTCCTCTTTTCATTTCGGGAAAGATTTCAGCATGTTTCAAAGCAGGGTTTTTTCTAACTGGGGTTTGAGACATTGTGAAAATAATAATATGGTTTGATTTGCAAATGAATGTGGCTGCAAAAGTAGGGTTTCTAAAATTATTTAAGTTGCAAGTAGGGTTTGTAAAAAAAATATGCAAACTCAAAAAAACAATGATTTTACAAATTACAATGAATTATTTGTTAAAAAAAAAAAAAAAAAAAATCAATTAAAATCAAACTTACCTCTTAGATTTGGCTTGGAATGCAATGCAAACTCCTCCCAATCACCGTAATGAGCTCTCAATGCACCTCCTTGCCGGTATGAAGCTCCCAAATGATATATGACTCGATTTGTCTTCAACAAATTGCTGGTTGCCCTCTCTTCTCCTCCTACTTTTCTTCACAACTCTCTCTTCTCCTCCTATTTTGCCAAATGAATGAAATGAGGTTGCTTTTAGGGCGAAATAGAAAATACAAGTCAAAAAAAAAAATTTAAAAATTAAGCTTATGTTTTTTTTGGCCTTTTTGGCCTTTGCTACGCTGGCCGCGTCGAGGGGTCGGGACTCGCCTGGATGCTGCACATCCGGCACGTCTAGCGCGTCTGGCGCGTCCGGCCTGGACGCGGCCAGGGCTGCGCGGAGCGCGACTCGCCGCATCCAAGCGCGTCCTAGCGAGTCTCGTAAATATGATATGGAGATACATATAGATATATATATGTATATAGAGAAAGAGCATGCAAAGAGTATTATGTATTGTATATTTATAAAATTGTATGATAAGCTTGAAGCTTATACTGATATTTTGATTGAAAGAAATCAGATTAATATTCAGAGTTATTAATAGATTTATACACTAATTATGTGCTTATTCTTGTGAAAGAATTTGGCAATATATTGTACATTTATCAACATTATAAAATGTGTTCTTGTACGAAGAATGATGAGAAAAACATAGAGAAATCAAAATTATTTAAGAAGAATTACTTTGTTATTAGTGACTAAAACTTTTATTTTACTTGTGTTTCGAGTTGACAAGAACTCATGAGATAGACAAGGGGTCTTGAGTCAGTGTCATTACTCAAAAATACTATAACTTGTAAAAGAATTTTAAAAAGTATTGTGTGTGAAAATAGGAGAGTATTTCGCTCTTGGAAATAAATGCAAAAACTTATGAACAAGTGGTAGTAGCCAAGGTCCGAGTTATTGCAAGTACACAATATGAATGTTCATTGTCAAGAATATGTTTCCATGACCTTAGTCGTCAACCACCATAGAAAGTTACACATTTTTTATCTTAAATCCTCATGAAAAGTTAGATAAACAGTCAAACAAGTCAGCCATGTGTCAAACCTTAGGTGAAAGGTCATTTCCAAGTTGAGTTAGAAGTGTGTGAACTCACTACTACATTTCCTATGGAAGAGTTTGTTTTATTTTAAAACTTTGGCTAAAGTAGTGCAAAAGTGTCTGTTTGCATTAGTCAGTTCACAGTGTTCCAAATTGCATAATTGAGTTGATCATACTTAGTTAGAAGTTTTCTAAAGTTGTATGGTCGATTGGTTATGTAGGACATAGCACTAGAACTCAAATGGCATCTATTTGTTGGTTTCCTTTGTCTATACTCTTCGTGAAGGGTAGGGCCACTTCCAAATGGAAGGTGTGCAGGGGACTGCCGGTTTGTGATTGGACGTAAAGCACTCAAGTGATGTTTTCCCTCTTGCAGATGACTTCGTCGAGACTTGTAAGACAGATGCAACACATTGTGTATTGTAAACTTGTTTACTTTGAATGCAATTCATCTATGTGTTGTAAGAGAGAAGATTATCTCATTTTCCCAAATTGTAATTATTACATTTCAAATTCAAAGTTGTATTCATTTAATTATGGATCATGTTAAATGAATGTTATATGAAAGTAAAAAAAAAATTACTATCATACTTTTAGAATGTGATAATTACTTTTTAGTTAATTCATTAAGTAATTCATGTATAGAAAGTTGAGTATGTTACACCAAGATCCATTTGAGGAGCCAATGACAAATGTCATCAATCATAGTAGGAGTAACAATACAAAGTGTGAGAATACTCTGTAATGTCCCCTTCTCACCAGTGATCAGCTCAATTACTCTTCAGCCTATTCCAGAGGCCCGTAGGCTTGTTGAGGTAAAATTAGGGTTTCCTTGCTTGGAGGTTTGAGGCATTTTTCTGGGTGTTTACTATTTATAGTAAATACTATTTTTAGCAATGGTCCTATTGGCAGTGCTTCAGTGTGTTCTTTTCTTGTTGGAGCAGTTGGTATTTTTGATGCAGACTTCAATATGCAGTATTTGTGGCATGTTTTTAATTACAAGGCAATTAATGTTCTATTTTCCAATTGACCCCCTTGGCCTAGTGGAATAACTTGAAGTTGTGTTTAAAAAGTGGGGCTTGGAGTGGGACGCCTTCATTAAGGTGTTTTATTATTTTTTAATAAAGTTTTTATATTGCCTTGAAGTGGGACGCCATCTTAAGGAATTATGAATTTTGGAAATTTGAAAAGTTTCTCCAGTGGCTTTTGGCGTGCCTTGAAGGGAAGTTGATGAGTTTTATTCTTTTCTATAAAAATGAAGCTTGCTCCAGCATTTGGCATCCATGAAATTATGCTAAAGTTATGTTGTCGAAATGACAATTGATATTTTGCTTCGAGGATGCTACCTCCTAGCCATTAACCAATTTCGTGTTTGAAATACAACACCTAGTTGGTCATTTGTTGCTTCTCAAATCAGACTAGCAGATTGAACTCATATGTTGAAGAATTTTGGAGTTATTTACAATTTTGGTTTTGCTAGTTCATCTATAGCTGAAGGTGGTTTTTGCATACAGCTCTTGGAGTGAATTTATTTTGCTTGTGGGTATTTTTCCAATCCATTCCTACACCCAAGGCAACCATCTTTGGAGATTATCAGATTTTAATTTTGAGTTTGTGATTTTTGCTTGCCAAATCACCCTTGCTCATAGCCGTACCATTCTGGGACATTGGGAATTGTGCTGAGAAATAAATACTCATCTTTTGATGCTGTTTCTTCATCATAAAATGGGCGCCTACCTTCCAGAAGATCATTGCAATTGATTTCATGTCATTCGGAGGTAAATTGATCAAGTTATGAGCATTTCATGGTGTTCTCTGTTAGCTGGTCAGAATTTCCAGAACTCGGATTTTTTTATCATTGGAGTGTTAAATCAACGAAAGAATTCATTCTCCTCTTCTTAGCATTGTTCTCTATCATTGTAATTTGTAATTTGCAGATTTCATGATTGTAAGGTTGAGATATAGTAGTACTAATACAACCATTTTAGTTTCTGCAATTACTTGTTAAATTTCACATTAATTACCCCTGGATGGTTTACCGCCGGTGTGGAGAATGAACATTTGATCTCTCATTGTACCCACTGAAAAGTGGAGAATTCCCACTCTTGAGTGGATGCCCGCTGCAGCGGATGAATTAGATAGTTTGATTCTTCGTGGTTGATTATCCGCCTAAAATTACTTTCATTTGTAATAATTACTCCGTCATATGTTAGCACCTCGCCCTCACTAGGATCTTGAGTGCACATTCTTGACGTTGAGTTTTATCTTCAGTTTCAGTTGCATTCTATTTCTGTATCAAGTTGAATCCTAGGGATCCTCTGACCATATGCCCGCCCCTCTTCCTTAAGTGGTTTTAGGGCACATTCTTGGTTAGAGTTGCTTTGATAGCATTTGGATTTGGTGCTAACACTAATCTAGTTGGCCAAGTGCTGGTTTGTGTTGTGTAAATTCAACGAAAAAAATTGGCTAGCATATTTCATACTCACAAAGAAGAGTCTAGGGCTAAGGGGGTAGGCTACTCAATCCTTTAAAACAGTCAATGCCTTGTAGAACTCCCTCTAATATTAGAGGCCAAAGAACTGCAGGTAGAGTGAAAAAAAATTGGTAATGTGAGCCTAACTCTGAGATTTACATTGAAATAAAATTGAGAGAAGATCCCCAACACTAAGTTGAGATAAAGTGAAACAACCCCTGTGGTATTTGAATTTGTCTTCTCTGATTTCTATTTTTTCCTCTGTTTATTTGTTTTGAGTGTTCTGATGCCGAAAAAGAAAATACTTAAAATACACAAAACTAGGGAAGGAATGCTTTTAAAAAATAGAAACCCAGTTATTCTTTATTGAATGCAAACACAAATAAAACATACCCATTTGCTAGTAATGAATTTCATAAGTCTGATTTTTATTACAGCAGCCTTATTTGCACACAAATCTAGATGCCAATCTCCAATTTGAAGGTTCTCCAGCTTGAAATCAATTTGCAAATAATCCTTCAACAAAGGACACCCAATCTAGAAGCCACAAACAGCCAAGAAAGGAAGCGATCTGCAAGTTGGAAGGAAACACGCCTTCAAAAAGGTACAGCTGTACCTGCAACTTCCAACGTGCCAAGCTGGAAATGCTGAAAGCTGGTCTAAGCCTGATAAATGATGAGGAAAGTGACGCCTACGCCACAAGAAGCCCAATAGATAGTACGGCCTGAGGTAGGAGACCTATGTGCCTTAAAATGATGAAATCGTTGACTCCATTGGTGCTGGTTATTACTGAAAATCTGCAACTAATTAAATTGACAAACCCTTGTTCCAGATCTAACATGCAAATCTTGAAGGCCTGATTTATTCTTCAAAGAAGTGATCAATTTGATGCTCAATTGTTGATCCCTGTGTGAGACCAATCAAGAAGGATCCTTGGACGGTCTTGTATGCCTGTAGAACCTATTCTAAAAGAGGGTATCCATCCTCAGTCAGCCATGAAAGAAAAAGTGCAGCAGCAGCTCCAAAAAATATAATATTCTCAATGATAATGAACAATGAACTCAAACCCTTGCCTTATGGAGTTTGGGCGCCACTTTTAGGTTTCCACTTTTTTTACAAGTCAAAAGCAAAATATCTTCTCAAGGAAATCCATGCCACTTTTCAAAGCTCATATAATTAAAACATTAAATCAATTGCCAAAGTGATTTTCACTTAAATCTTTATAAAGTGATTTTTCACTTAAATCTTTATAAAGTGACTTTTTTCACTTAAATCTTTATAAAGTGACTTAAGATATTATTTTAATAAAGTCACTTTTCACTTTATAACATTAAATCACTAAATCACTTAATAATAGAATATTATTAATTGACATGACTTAATAAATCCATAACTTTTGGCCCGGATATCCAAATGACCCCCCCGATAGAGTCCCATGACCAAGATCAACTGCAAGCATGCCATCACTAACCCGAAATGTCACGTACTAAAAATTGTAAGTAACAAGGACAAGTCCTGAAACCCCTCAGAAAGATTCCCTAATCATCCCATTAGCCAACGGGAACCATAGTAATAGGCTAACCTTGTTCCTCGAGCCACTGGCTAGGAAGGGGACATTACATAAAGCCACAGCTACTAGACTAAAGGTCAGAATGTTGAGGAGCCTCAACCATAGCAGATTGCAAGGGAGAGCAATGCCTCACCAATTTGTCCCCATCCATACACAAATTATTAGTGTCTAAAGGGCTTTAAATGCCTCCAACAACAATGACGAGTTGAAAGAATGAAGTAATCAATCTAGTAAACGTGGGATCACCACAAAGAGAACTAAACTTGGAATTCTCCTTAAGGAAAAGGGCCATGTGCCTTCAATCAGGGTAGTGGAAGTGGAAAGAGAGCCACCAAAATCTCTATATAGACAATAGTAGCTCCCATGGATTTCATAGTAGACTGGATACTGAAAAATAAAATACTCCTTAGATTCCATTTCTTGAAAGAGAATAGAGGTGGCATAATCTTTCACTAAAAAATATGGTGATCCATCAACATCAAGTTCATTGGAACACAACCACAACTGGCCAAGAGGAATAATGTTTAAGATAGTGGGACAAACAATGACTCCATCAACAACCTATAAGAAATGCTTAGGATAAAAAGCTAGTTTGGGGTTGAGAAAAAGTCAAAGAGAAGCTCCAGGTGACCTAGATGTACCGATGATAAGTGGCTTCACTAACAAATCAATTAAGCACCTCTTTCATTAGAAAGAGATGACATGGAGAACATAAAGAGTACCTAAAGGGAGGGAGTCAGTCCAACAAATGCCAATAGACTGGAAAAACAAGTAGACCTCAAAGAACCAACAATGTTGATATCTAGGAGGGCCCAAAGAGGCAATTTCCTCCTAAGAATTCAGCACCAAGATAGGATATCTCCTATGGGCCAAAGCAAAACCACACATGGATCTTGGCCTATATATAAACAAAGTGAGTCTAAAGATAGTCTCAAGACAAAGGGGTTGGGCAGCAAATTCAGCACAGACAATACATTGAGGAATCATCTGTTTGCACCAGAAAATACACTAAAGCATAATCATCTAAACCACCTCAAACAAAGCCTTGTTACAAGAACCCAAGCCAAGGCCCCAAACCTCAAAACCATATAGTGTCATAAGCATAACCATTGCATCAAAAAGGCACATCTTAGAATGGATATCATGGAAATGTACCTAGAAACATTAGCACTCAAGAACAGAAAGCAAGGCATGTACCTTGCAAAGTTGAGGCAGAGGAGCAGGCCAAAAAGAGAAAGGACCTCTAAATTGAACTTATGAATAAGCATAATTAGTTCCACAGGCCCCCATTTGTGGAAGAAAAGAAACCTGGAAAGAGCATCCTTAGTGGTGCTAAAGACTGTTGCCTTAGTTTTATTAAGGTTGACCAACTGCTGACGAAAATTTCAAAACTCAAAAAAATGCATCAAGCTACCTCTATGAGCTGTTAAGGGACTAAGAGAGGAGGATCAGCAAATAGCAAAATTGCAATCACAATATGGTAAAACAGACAACTATTCTCTGCATGGGTATTCTGTCTAAGAAAGACCTCTCACTCATCTATGTCAATTCAAAAGAGGGTTGGTGATGCACCCTGGGTTCTAAGGATACAATTAAGGATTATCAAACCAAGCAGCACAACAATGATCACACACCAAACAGTGGAACAAAACAGAAAATTGAGTAGAATCACAAGATCTGTTGTTCAATTTCAAAATTTTATACATTACACAAGGGTCAGGGCCAAGCAAATATAGAACAAAAATTCATCTCTTAAGAAAATTGCAAAACTCACTATCTGATCTGGATCAAGAGATGTTTTACGATGACAAAGGATGTATACTTATACAAATCCAGTGTTAATTTTTTAGATCAGATATGCAAAGCAGAAAGAAACATAACACAGAACAGAAGACACAGCAAATTTGTTGGCTCTCAGTTGTTTCAGTTGTTTCTTGATTTGTCCTTGATGACAAAACTGGTTCTATGGTTCTTTGTTTGAGATGACAAGCTACCAAGCTACACAGATTGGTGTAGATGATGCTGGCTGGTGAATGTTTCTTCATTAGAGTTGTGATGTTCATAATTGAGTTTTTGACTCAGTTTAGTTGCTTTTGCATCATTGTCATCAACACACATGGTATATATGATGACTCCAGCTTACTTGTTTATGCATCATCAGTTTGGGTAATTGTCTTGGTTGGCGCAGTATACTTTTTAATCTTTGAACAGGTATCTCTGGCATGTGCTGTGTCATTGACATTTTGGTAACACTATGGCAAAACTTTGATATAACTCTGGTTTGGATACATACCTGTACATGGATACATATGGAACTCTGGCATAGGATACATTCTTGTTCATGATCTTACATATGAGGTTCTCACAGTGATTTACTTGACTCAGTGTGTATCATGATTCATTTGACTATGGGCTTTTGATACTCTTGATATATGCATGTTGGTACTGACGGTGATTGTCTTTCAGGGTGCTACAAGTGACAGTGATTATCTTTCAGGAAGCTACAAGACAGGACTTTACATGATAACATGGGTTTTGATCAGGCATCTTTGACACCATGGACAGTGGTTTGGCAGGTTCTTAGTGAGGTATACATTTGCTTATATATATTTGTGCAAATTTATTTCTATATGAGCTGACGGTTCAAATGTGATGTGAAGTCTTATGTTTGATCATACAAGTTGCAAGCAAGTGCAGTTTACAGGTCTTCAGATTTAAAACATTGTAAAGCATATGGCTTCAGGCAGCTTGTAATTCTTTATTACATTGTTTGTGCTTTAAAGGATTTCATTGATTGACTTTTTGGGTGGCCTATGATGAAGATATTGAATGATTTATATGTAATACCATAATGGTATCGGGCACTTAAGATAAATGTGATCAATGTTTAAACAATGCAAAGGAACCAACACTTAAGATATATTTGGTCGATATTTAAGCTTTGTGGAGTCGGCATATTGAAGTTTTCAAAGCTTTTTAAAAGCTTAAGTAGAGGTTGGCTTAAAGTTTATATTTCGGTCGCATTACACATGTGACATCGGCTGTTATGAATATAAAGTTTTTTGACTTAGTATAAAGTCACTTGGCAGTCGACAGCAACATGGTTTCGATGCATAAATTTTGGTCATACTTAGCATTTGACATCGGGCATTATGTTTTGTTAAGGATTTTGACTTGGCTAAAGTCACTTTGTAGTGACATGGGTATCGACAGACATTATGTGTTAATGATTTAATATTTGACAGTGGATTCTAAAGGCACTATGATGCTCGGATTTCAAATGATGATATTTGTTTGAAAAGTCTTCAAAAGACTTGAAGGAAGTTTAGGGAAAAGTTATTATTGTTTCAATGTGGAAAATATGCGAAACCCTAGCCACCACCATGAAGATGTGTTAGCAGATTTCTGAGCTCGACAGTGGAAGAAGATAGAGTGTTGACTGAGGAAGTTGGAAGATAACAGATGGAGATCTTCAGTTTGGAAGTTTTGAAACAGTTCCTCTGGTTTTTATTTGTTTTCATTCCTCCCTAAACAGGTATTATAGTTAACACATTTTTATGGGCTTTGATCATGATTTTTGTTAAGGTAATAACAATGAAGGTTCAGTGGTTAGTTGATTCGAAACCCTTAGTTATTTCTTTGCAAACAAATAAAGGGTTAAAATACAATCAGTTGAAAAAAAAATCAGTTATTCCAATCTTGAAATTTTGATGAAGGTGCATGAAACATATGATTTTGGAAAGAGTTAGTTGAAAACTCTTTAGGGTTTTTTCTTGTAACCCTAACCCGCGTTGGTTTACAATTATTCAAACTGCATACAGAGATTATTATTTGCAGGGGTCCTTAAAAGATGATCTTCAAGCATTTTCATAAAATTGGAAAAAGAGGAATATGATGTTTCTGATATTCAGTCCAAAAGTTGTATTGCATTGAAAATCTTTATATTGATACTCAAATTATTGTATTTTGAGGAAGATGTTGTCATTCTCATACAACATTCTTCAATGAGCTTATTGAAAATCTTTCAGTCTTCTATTGTAATTCTAGGGTTGCAAAAATTGCACTTCTAGGGTTCTGATAGAATGCTATAATTTGCTACTTTGTAAAGGAGTTGGTGCTCCTGTGTCTTATGAAGTTGGTGCTTCTGAATTTTGTAGAGTTGATGCTCCTAAACTTGTGGAGTTGGTGCTCTTGAATGTGAAAGAGTTGGTGCTCTAAGTGAATAAAGGAAAGATTTTTCAAGTGGTTTTTTATTCCCCAAGAGGGTTTTTCCACTCAAGACAAATTCTGGTGTTATGTGATGTTTATATGTGTGTGAGTTTTCTTATTCGTCTGTTTTTTTTAAATGTGTCACCAAATATATATTGAATTCACATCTGCCAATATATATATGTCAGGTTTCATGCATAAAAAGTTCTGATTTAAAATGAGCTCTGATACATGTGAAAGTGTTACATTTCTCTTATGTTAAAGTTTCATGTTTAAATTCCTAGTTCATGCAAATACACTACTGTTTATGCACAAGTAAAATATGTTCTTTGAATTGTCCTTTGGTGTCTTGATTTAAATGTCAAGTTTGCAATACATACTGTCATTTGTCTTCTTGGCTCAAAACAAACTTACAATCTTGTTTTTGAAAAAGTTTTGTGACTTTCATAAATCACTGATTCACCCCCGCCTCCCCCTCAGTGATTTCAGTCTTCCAACAAAATTATCCTGGGAAAACCCTTCTACTCAAGGGAAAAACCCAACAGGAATTTAATCAATTATAGATCAGATACAATAGTGCAAGAGTTGCACTTGAGAGCCAATAAAAGGCAAAATACACCAGTATAAAACAATACTGTAAGTAGTGTGAATTTTTGAGCAGAATAATAAACTCCTTTTGATTAGCAATCTCCTTCTTATTGGCGAACTTCTGCTTGGTAGGTGAACTTCTGCATATTTGAATCTGAATGTGAATGAATGCTGAATGAGGAGACTCTTTCTCCAATATATACATGTCTAGGCATTGCTCTCCTCTTGAGCCGACCCTAGGAATTCAATATTTTGTTTATAATAAGTAGGCCGACTAGCCTTATGAATTTATTCTTTTGTGAAATACCTCCCGCAGCTACTCAAAAACACTAACACTCCCTCTTAGCTAGGGAGGTAGTCTCAAATGTCTGGTCATGGATTCTCTCAACATGACGTCCACAATGGCTACACCCAATTGTGGAAAACATAGCACAGCCTCAGAGATGTGATCTTGTACAAGGGCTTTCACCTCATATTTCTCAATCTCAGAGAAATATACACTACAAGGGCTTTCACCTCATATTTCTCCATCTCACAGAAATATACGCTACAAGGGCTTTCACCTTATATTTCTCCGTCTCACAGAAATATACACTACAACAAATCTTAATGATGTTGTGACTCCCTCTCAGTGAGGGCGTCATTTTCCACATCCTTTGTAGCCTCTGTTGGTTTGTCAGACTCCCTCTGAATGTCATTTCCACCTCCATGAAGTATCCTTTAGATCTCCTGAAGGTGTCCTCTTCGAAGTGACTGATCGTAATGACAATCTGTATAGGCTCTCCTGACAAATACCAATCACACAAGCTAAATTTATGCTGAAGTTCTTAGGCCATGCAAGAACCTTTCCTTCAAAGAAGGCAACCTTGTACCCTTTGTCCTCCAAGGCTTAAATGGAGACAAGGTTCCTTTTGATCCCAAGTACGAACAATACATCACTCAATTGAAGAGGGATACCCAAGTCTAGCTGGAAAGAAGCAACCCCAGCTCCCTTTACAACATAACTAGCATCATCTCCAATTATAACCAGTCAATTAGACTCTTTCTCTACTAAGTCTGTAAGATGCTCTCTATAGCCTGTAATGTGACGTGAAGCACCACTATCTATCAACCAAGTATCATTGTCAAATTTTACATTACTTGAAAGAGCTGAGATGAATAAGAATCCTTCTTAATCGACTTTAGAATGACTTGACTCCTTCTGAGATGTCTCTACGTATAATTTCTGCAGTAGAAACATGTTGCGTTAACTTTAATTTACAGTCCCAGGCATAGTGTCCATACTTGTCACACCTGTAACATTGAATATGAGAAAGATCCTTCTTTTTCAATTCTGGAACAGAATCTGTTTTTCTGTCTCGATTTCTCTTGAAGGTGCCTCTTTTTCCTTCTCTTCCTTTGCCTCTTTCTCTAGTAGCATGTGCAATAAGAACTTGATTTTCTTCATTATGGGAGTTTCGCCCATTTCCTCTTGCTGCCAATCTAGTTTCTTCTTGAATACAGTCAGCCCGAAGGCGATCAAATTTGGACAACTTGGATCTCCTAGTGATGCTCTGAATAAAAGGCTCCCAAGATTGGGGAAGACCATTTAGTGCCAACATAACAAGATCTTTGTATGCAACTATATCCCCAATAGTGCTCAACTGATCTCTCAAATCAGAGATCTTCATAAAGAATGAAATGACTGAATCTTCTTTAGGTATATTTACATGATGGAGCTGTTGTCTCAGAGCAAGGGCTCTACTGGTATTGTTGATCTCATTCAGTCCTTTTAGAGTATCAAACATTTCTTTAACTGTCTTCATCTTGGAGATGATCAGTACTAGGTGATCCTTCACAAAGTCTATCATGATCTTTCTAGCCTTCATGCCATTTTTCTTCCACTGGATTTTCTCTATGTCTTCAGATGGCTCAAGCATGTCATTTTCTACGAATTCTAGAAGATCATTGTCTTCTAAGGAAATGAGTACCCTAGGTTTCCAAGAGTTGAAGTTTGAAGCTCCATCAAGCCTATCTTCTACCTTGACACCAGTCACCATCTTCTTCTTTTTCTAAGTAACTGCCCTAAAGAATTGTCTTCTACTCAAATTCAAAAGCAACCATAATTATGTATAAAATACAGATGTTGGATCTGCCCTAGATCCCTTCAAGGTCTTCAACAAAATTTGCTCACTACACAAATATGCTTTGAATTTCTACTCACTTAACCTACACTTAGATCTGCAATTTGATATTCAATAAATACTTTCAAATCTGAACTTTATCTTCAATAGGACTGCTCAAAAGAAATCTGATTTTTGCCCTTAAATCTGCTTCTTAGGTCTGCAATAACACACCTTCAAAGTCTGCTTATATTCTTCACGATTTCAGCTTCAAAAAGGTCAAAAACATACTGCACACAAGTCTGCTCAAGTCTGCTCCAAAACTGCTTTAATGATTTCTCCAAAAAACAATACGAAATACGCTCCAAACTTGCCTTATAAATCAGTACCAAGACTGCAATTAGATCTGCTCTAAAATAGGAATAATGTTCAATGAATTGCTTAGTCAAATCTGATCGGATATTCCTAAACCTTGCTCTGATACCATGTTAATTTTTTAGATCAAACATGCAAAGCAGAAAGAAACATAACACAGAACAGAAGACGCAACAAATTATCCTGGGAAAACCCTTCTACTCAAGGGAAAAACCTAGTTAGGAATTTAATCAATTATAGATCAGATACGATAGTGCAAGAGTTGCACTTGAGAGCCAAAAAAAGGCAGAATACACCAATATAAAACAGCACTGTAAGTAGTGTGAATTTCTGAGCAGAATAATAAACTCCTTTTGATTAGCAATCTCCTTCTTATTGGCGAACTTCTGCTTGTTAGGGGAACTTCTGCTTATTTGAATCTGAAAGTGAATGAATACTGAATGAAGAGACTCTATCTCCAATATATACATGTCTAGGTGTTGCCCTCCTCTTGAGCCGACCCTAGGAATTCAATATTTTGTTTATAATAAGTAGGCCAACTAGCCTTTTGAATTTATTCTTTTGGGAAATACCTCCCACAGCTACTCAAAAACACTAACATCCAGAACCTATTACAATCCCCAAAAGATCAAGTAAATCCTCTAAATTAGGCACACCACTGTAGTTACAACTTCTGCACTCAATTTGGATCAATGCACAGGCTAGTCCAATGACTACTAGATGCATGATCCAAGAGTAAGAATCTACCAAAAGAAAGATTTGGAATTTGAATTGATACAAAACACACACAAATATTCTTTCATTGGATGAGAACTTGAAACCCTTAAGAAATTCTGGTAGCAACTGAATTCTAAATGATCCAACAGAGAGATTCATGTCAAGCAAAATCTTGTACAAGTGCTGAGCTCAAAACAAAAATCAGGCCCTTACCGCAAAACTCAGACTATTCAGCAGGGAGAGAGAATTGTGAAAGGACCCTCAGTCAATGAGAGTGACAAGAATTGCCCAGTACATCCTTTTGCATTAACGCACAAGCATCCAAAGACCAAAAAATCAAACAAATGCACAAATAGAAACTGCAAAGCAAAGAAAACAAGCAAGGACACAAACTATTTTTGCCTTTTGGTTGATATAGGATTGCTTGTAGACCAGGGATGCTCTGACATTAGTTAGTGAGAGAGAGCACCCTTGCTTAACTCCAAAGTACTCCAGACAAAATTGGAGAGGCCATGAGGGGTACATCAGCCCCCAACAATTATCTCATTGAGACACATGACAGCAGAATTGAGGATCTCAGAAATACCAATGTCGCTTGAAGACTAAGAATTGATTTATCATTGGATAGAAGCATGAAAACGTGCATTATGCTTTTAGACAAGAGTGAGAATTGTTAACTTGTGGGGAGATCCAACTGTCTGTCATAGCTCATACCATAGAAGACTAATTCAGGCAGTGATGCCAAGATGAGATTCATAAACAACAATGCTGCACATTAGAAGTTAAGGAGTTTCATGCACAGAGAGAGGTGGACACTACAGAAAAATTCTTCAAAGGGGCGATTGAGTGAACATAAAGCAGCTTCAGATGAGAGTTCGAGCATAGCTTAAACAGGTTCTCATACAGATACAGGGTTCAGGTATGGTGATTCACCAATGTATTTTGGCCACTGGTTCAGTATGGCTTGGATATAGCTCTACATAAAATATAAAAGATCTAGCCAAACAAACAAAATTAAGCATACTATGCATAGAAAAAAATTAACAATTATACATTAATAAGCACAGAAAAAACAAAATTAACCATAATATGCATAAGGTATGAGGTTTCAGCCCTGCATATCAATAAAAGGTGAGTGTTGAATGCTAAGTTACATTTTTTATTTCTCATTTTGTCCTCTCAGTGTCATTTTAGGGTTTGGAGTTGTCACTCTATGATGCTAGCATCTTCTTAGAAAAAAGGAAATAAATCTTTTTGCAAAAGAAAACATGATCAACCCAGATTTGCCCCAGGCACGCTCCATGTTCAAGCAGGGTACCAAAAACAGAGGGCATTTCAAAGCAACCCAGGATCAGGACACAGTTGAAACCAGGTACAGGTACAGGGGTAGAACCCAGGAAATTAGATTCTACGCAAATAATATAGCAGTAAATAACTAATGATCAAGAGAAGACTAAGACATACCTTGAAGACAAATTATGATAAGATTAAGTATTAACTATGAAAAGTGTTGAATTGTTCCATGTGACAAAGTTATCCAAATGCCACACTTTTTCTATTAGCATGCACACAAGCTTAATGCACCAAAGATTGAGATATTATGCCTCTGATATATTGGGGACCCGGGACACCACTAGAACCCTCAAAAGCAAACAATATTTTGGAAATGGCTAGTGCCATGTAAGTTGACAGTAGTAAGCAGTGAGAGCCAACAATGTTGTAGAAAATCATTGAGGATATAATTAATTTTTGGACTGTTAGATTCATTCAATTCTTATATATTACATATACCTCACGGTTCTCTTTGTTTTGTTCCAGTGCTCCTAAATATATGCTAAGAGTTTTGCTCCAGAATCTATAGGAATTGATTGACCTTGTACTTGTCTACATTTACAAATCATAATAAAATCATATTTTTATTGCATAAATTATCAGATTAAATATTGATAAAGAAGAGCCTTGCTCTTATAAGATTCACATACCCTACAAATTATGAAGATAACGGAACGTAACTGAAAGAGACAAAAGCAAACAAAGAGGCTATAATCACGGAGACGTGATTATAGGCAAACTAAACGAAACTAAAGCATTAAAGTAGGCACGACAAGTGCCATTACAGATATGACAGATATGAGCATTAAACTAGGAACTTACTATAGTTCTAATACCCTCCCTTAATGCTCAATCTTTCAACTAAAGAAACACTAAGTCTACCCATATTGTGCTGGTCATCAAAATGCAAAGTGTGCAGACTCCTTCTGCTTCTCCTCAGTTTGCTCCACTACGTGAGCACTTTGCTGAGATGCTTCCTGGTTGGACTTCTCATCAGCCAACCGCTTTCTGCAATACCTCTGTATATGACCAATCTTCCCAAAGTAATGGCAAGTAAAAGACTTCTTGGAGCCCTCCTTTGAATTGCCTCGTCCTTTCTGTTGAGTGAACTTGCCTTTGCCAATGTCCTTGGCAGTAAATGCTTGTTCAGCACTTGGAGACTCATTGCTGCTCCCAAACTACTTCTTCCACCGATCCTGCTGCAAAAGCTTGTTGCACATCTCATCAAACTTTAAGTCAACATTGGTGGATGTAATGTTGAGCGTTTCGATGAAGTGCTCGTAGGAACGTGGCAAACTTTTCAAAGTGATCACCACCATATCCTCCTCTTCTACCTTACGACCAATGGCCTCCAATTGATCGCGAATATTTTTTACTTTCATCAAGTGCTCTTGCAAAGACACTTGGTCATCCATCATAATTGAAAAGAGCATATTCTTTAGAAAGAAAGCCCCTCCCTTGTCTAAGGTCTCATGAAGATCTTTCAAATGCTTCCAGATCTTCGCAGCTGATTTACTAGAAGGTATTTCTGGTAACATGTCATCGGCGATAGATAATTTAAGAAGCATGACTGCCTCTCGATTACTTCCATCATACTTGTCCTGACCCTTCCCAGCAGCAGTGGGACGAACTTTTGTACCTAGAACAAGCGCATCCAAACACCGGTACTCAAAGATGATAAGCATCCTCTGCTTCCATGTATTGTAATTCTTTCCATTGAACCTCTGCAAACTTTCCAACATAATATTGGACAAAGACGCCATCCCTCCCGTTTTCCAAAGCACGAAAAACGAGATAATCCAAAACTCTGTAAATTTTTGAAGAAAAAATTTCTGAAAACTCTATACAAAAATTTTATTTTTCCCAGAATTTATGTCAAAACTGGCTGAAAGAACTTTTCAAGCTGCCATGAAATCACACAAACTTGGCACAAATTTCAAAGCACAAATCCCAAGGTATGAATTTCGAAGTACCTAGAAAAAAATAGACAACCCAGAAAATATCTCCAAAAACCTAGAAAAATACTTTGATCAAAATAACATTTCGGCTGATTTTACTAGAAAATCGTGCAAAAATCACACCCAGACTAAGCACAAGAAAAGATCACAGAAATATTTGAATTCACGCATGTTGAAATCTTCAGAACACCCTTGAAAGAAGGGTTGCGGCTGTAGAAAACCCGTGGCCAAAAAATCCCGTCACAAGCGTCACCATAAACCAAGAAACCCTCGCGTGCTACACATACAAAGGGAAATCGCACGCTAAAAAACAGGTTACAAATCGCGTCGTCGCATTGCCTAGAAGAAACGCGGCCAGAAAAAGAAGTTGCACCCACAAAACAAAACAAAATCGCATCCTCAAATACACAAAAAAACGCGGCCACAAAGAAGAAAAATCGTGCCATAAACTGACAAAATCACACGCCTAAAACGCTCAGAAAATGCAAGTAGACATCGCGCCAAAATGCAGGAGAAATCGCGTTTTCAAGGTTGCCAAGAAAACTCATGCCCAGAAACCAGAGACCCACGGGTTTCATGAAAATGCGGACAGAAACAACCGTCGCGTGCTTGCAGTATGATGAAAGGCCGTCACGAGTTAAAACGATGGTAGCACACAGTCCGCCAATACTCAAAAAACACGAATTCTGAAGAATGCCACCAAGACCCACGACCCACAGAAACGTGTGATTTGAAGAGACTAGACCCGCGTTTTTCACCACGAAAATCCTAAAAAAATGCCTTTGAAAAACCAACAGCTAACCAGGCTCGTACATGAGCTCTGATACCATATTGCATAAATTATCAAATTAAATCTTGATAAAGAAGAGCCTTGCTCTTATAAGATTTACATACCCTACAAATTAGGAAGATAACAGAATGTAACTGAAAGAGACAAGCAAACAAAGAGGCTATAATCATGGAGACGTGATTATAGGCAAACTAAATGAAACTAAAGCATTAAAATAGGCACAACAAGTGCCATTACAGATATGACAGATATGAGCATTAAACTAGGAACTTACTATAGTTCTAATAATTTTACAATTCAATAATCTCTCACTTTGTAAACCATACGCAAAATATGAATGTATGCTGTTCAAATTTCCTATGTTCAAATCCAAAACTGTAATAATGTGGTTTTTTGCATAAACTGTAAAATAGAGGTAAGTACGTTCTCTAGCCTTCAAGAGGGCTTTTGATATAGAAAAGACTACAAATAATCAAAATCAATAATTAATCACAAATTTTAGCAACATCATCATAACATGGTAGAGTGATGATACTTGTTATATGGTAATCTGCATTGAACTTTTACCAAAGTCTTGCATAAGCTAAGTTACCGATTCGTTTTTGGATTCAAGTACGGGTACACGAATCCGGTACGGGATTTGGTCAAAAAAAAATTTGGGTTTGGGTACATTTTGGGTACGTTAATACAAAAAACATATAAAAATCAGAAATATATACATATTTGCAGCAGTAATTAAGTTCAGAATACACCACCATATTAATAGTCAAATAACATAGCAAAAATACACCACCACTTTCATAGTCAATTATTAAAATATTAGTGATACTCGAATGTCATGATATAAATAACTTTGAGATTCAGAGGGCAGGGGCTAATATCATTTAGTCATTTAAGGGTTAAGTGGTTAAAATTAGATCTTTGTCATTTAAGGAGTTAGAGTGTAGCTAATAAGGTTGTAGCTTCCTCACATATATAAGTACTATTTCAATGTTGTAATTAAATGACTTCTAGATTTAGTAATTGTTTATTTCTCTCTCATTTCTCATATATGCTTTTTGCTTAAGTGCCTGCATGTTTGTACTTCTAACTCCTAAGTTTTAAGGAACACTGGGCCTGCTAGTATAATGCTTGAATGTTGCTTTCTTTACTGGCTAAAATAATTTAATATATGCAAATCTTCAGGCGTAATCTCAAAAAATAATAAAAATGCAGTTCGAGACCTGCTGATCATATGACACAAACCTGCATTGTAGGCAAAGTTAGTCAGAACTTAGAACAGATATACGACACTAAAACCAGAATGGTTAAGAATAGACTTCACATCTGAAGTAGATATTTCTAAAAACAGGATCTTGACAAAACTTTTAGTCAAAAAAATAATAAAAAAATGCAAAAAAAAGGCACTTTTTCCGCGGCCTGGGCGTTTTGACGTCTGGATTCGAGTCAGATTCGTCGTGCATTCAGCTGGGTGTATCCTAGACAAATCCACAATGGCGTTTCGAATCCAAGGCGAATCCACAGTCATATTTTCGTACCCTGTCCGAATCTGAATCGTACTGAATCCGAATTTCGAATCCGGTACGAATCGTATCGTATCCAGGGGCTGGGAGTGGCGAATCGGTAACTTAAGTGCATAAGTATTAGTTCACTTGTGTCCAGCTTTAAGTAAATATATATTATTATATAGGAAGTCCATTTCTGCACAAACTTAATCATATAGGATGGCAAGAAAAATAGCCATACAGAGATAGCCACTGTTGCAGTTTATAAGGAACAAAGAGCATTGACAAATGAATATCAACACCTGAACAGTTTTGACTTGAGATTGATGTCAAGTGTCCACTAAGCCTACCTTATAATATTTTTTTATTTTATATCTACAAATAAAATATTTTTAGCGAATGAGAGATTTCTTTATAATTTTAAATGCAAATTTGTCTTTCAGACTGAGTAAATGAAAGGGCATAGAATTTATATAAGCGAAATGCATATAAAAGATAAAGGATTCAAGATTATTTTTTGTTCCAAAATCAAACAATTGATGTGGAAGAACTTAGTACAAAGATACTTTAGAACTCCATAAAACAAGAAAAGATAGAATACAAAGAGAGAAGATCATTTGACTTAAAATAAGCATTCAAGCAGAAGTGTTTTTTGTACGAAATAAATTAACAGTTCAGAATGGAAAATCTTATTATTGTAAAACCATCATGCAACAAGAGACAGAATTGAAAAATGGATTATGAAAATACCAGGAAAATTCTTTGAAGTTGGGATATAGTGCTTGCAAATTTCAGACTGTGCTGCTTCTTACTTCTAGAAGATGTCTTGCAGTGAGGACAGTTCATATAGATTGGCAAGTTCATATTGAGAAGAGAAAATCCTGGACCTTCACCTTCATTAAGAACAGTGCACAGGAGGTCCCCTTCACATTTCATTTCTGTGTTTGCAAGTTGTGGAGGACTAGCAGATTGACCCTGATGATTAGAGATCATCTCCCGCGTACCAGTGACATGTTTTCTCAGGCTTTCAGTGACATTCTGGATATCTGGTGAGCGCAAATGCTTATGACTTTGTTTTGCTTGCTTCAAAGTTAATGTATGCTGATCAGTGACCTTTTTGGGACCAGTGGAGCTCATGGAATCAGTATATGGAGAACCAAGTTTTTCAAGATGGTCAAGCGATAGAAGAAACCGGTGACCATGGGAACACTCATGCTCAAATCCAACATAGACAACAACATACTTTTTTCTAATGCTGAGTTGTGGCCTTTCAACTTTATTCATTGTTGTTGGTACCACATTGCCCCCCACAAGCAAAACAGAGGTATCTTCTCTTTGATCACCAGATTCAGCATTTTTAAGATTCTTTTCTGAAGCAATGTCAGATTTTAATACCATCGACTCCAGGTCTCCATTCATACCTTGAATTACCTGTTCTTTTCTTTCCTTTGCACCCTTTTGCTTCACGCTCTTCTCTGAAACTGCTGGTGTCTGCCGCTTCAGTTGAAGTGGAGGAAAAGCTGAATCTGTACTGTAATTTGACTTGGCAACAACCTCTGCAAATGCTTTTTTCATTTCTGTCACAGGAAATCCTCTGCTAGAGTTCAATTTCAGATCCTCACCCAGGATTTTCTCTCCAAACTTCCTTTGCTGCCCTTTACCTGTTGTGCGTATTTCAGGAGCAGAATCAACATTTATTGAAGATATATTTTTCTGTTCCTCAGCATGAACAGTTTGCACTTTCAAATCCTGAATGACTGGATTAGAATGTACACTGTCTTTCTGCTGAATTTCTTTTGCAACACTTTCTACTGTATCTTGCACATATGGAATTTTCCATGCAAACAAAAAAATTTCATTGGTACAAAATCCACTTTGCAGTAAACCTGCAGATATGTCATAGTATTTTGCCCCTCCTAGTCGTACTAAGCTCCACGCTGAACCCCCAACGGGATTTCCACTTTCACAATTTGGTATGGCAAATGATGGAAGAAGATCCTCGCAGTTAGGAAAGTGAAAAAATGTCACGTTTGCACTTTCAAAATCAAAAGGGTCACTACGCAATCTTCGTGATCTGCCACATGTACAGGCATGAAGAAAAACAAAACCACTTGAGTGTGATTTGACTGGAGATTTCTCAGATTCTAACTCAGGGGAACTTGAGCAAGATCCAGCCACATCATGTTTTTGGTGCACACACGGCTTTCCAGTCAAGCTAACGGCATCACAAAGTTGTCTCCCACACTTCCAGATTGCCTCACAGTCCTCTTTCAGCTTCTGTGGAAAAATATGCACTGCCGGCCCTCTTACCATCATTTGAAAAGCATTTAATGCCTTTTCTAAATGTGCCTTGTGAACAGCTGTTGGGTAACAAGGTGGCAAACCTTTCATATACACCTCCTTGGCAGCTGGAAGTGCTCTTTTGCACCATGTTGCTGAAAACTTCATATCCAATCCTTTTCCACTCTCCAAACAAGCAATCACCATTTCTAAATTACTTTGGCCCATCTGACCTCCCACCTTCCCCATACTTGCAGATTCTTGGAATTCTTTCTTTTGAAAATTTGTGGACTTTTCGAGGCTCCCAGGAGTTGCTTCCTTGTCAAGTATATCCCTAAACTTACACTCAAACAATGATTCAAAAAGGAGATGGCATGCTAACAACCAGTTTGCTAGACTTGGAAGTTCAGGAGGACTGGAAAGAGGTTTGACTGATCCTCCAGAGCCTCCAGCTGCGGCAGATGCTGCAGCAGCTGCAGCTGCTGCAGCAACCATACCAACACCAAGTGAACCACCAGCAGAATTTGTGGCTATCCCTCCCCTGCCTCTTAGAACTTCAGCCTGTCGATACAGGAAGTCCTTAATGGATTGAACATCTTCATTAATGCCACCATTGCTATGATTTTCCGAAAGCAAATTGTCTGAAGCTTCCTTGCCATTTAAAATATCTTCAAGTATTCTAGTAGCTGCATCTAAGGGTTCACCCTTCTGATTCGCTGACCTGTCTAAAAGAGCCACAGCCCTAGATGCATCAAGAGCAAACAGGGTTCCACCAATTCCAGCTCCAGATATAGAACTCACACTGCCTGGACCTCTTGGACCCATCCCAGAGCCTGTTGTAGGCCCCCCATCACCACCTCCAGCAATTGTACGGCATTTCTTTATTAAAAATCGTATTTGTGCTTCAAGCGATGACTGTAATTTCTTACGAAATCCACCTTCCAACTTGTTTGTTGAGCGTGCCAACATTACAACAGGATTTGAAGTTTTTGACTGAAAATTTGATCTTGGAATATGGACTATCCCAGATGACTGTAAACCAGAAGTTCCCTGAGAATGACTCAAAGTAGTTGTCTCTAAAGTATCCTCCTGGTGTGAAGTCCCATGAGATCCACTTGCTGATCCATCCAAGAAATCATCAAGGAAAACAAAGAGCATGACAGGAGTACACTGCCCTGGAAGTAAGGTAGGGGATGATCCTGACATAAGACTGATGGTAGATGTATGTCGTCCTAATATCCCACCTCTTCCCGGAGAACTGCTAGTTGAGGTAGAAATTGTTCTTGAGGTTGCAGTTCTGGCTGATGATGGCGGAGGAAGCAATCCTGGTAAGACTTGAATCTTTACAAATGGAGCCAAAGCATGTTTTGCAGCTTGAAGGGTACGAAATGTTTTTAATATCTGGGTATCAAAATGTACTCCTTCATGAATGAAAACAATGATATGGCAGACCTGCACTTCTTCATTCAGGTCATAAATAATAAATATCAATAGAAATCCAGTAAAGAAGAAAGAACGAAATTAAAATACTGTCCATGGATGACCAAAATATGTCAATGGAACTCAAACATACAACCAGAAAATTTTAACAAATGAACTGATGGAGATGTTGCACCAAACTTTCTCTTGGGGTAGTGTGCTTCTACACAGTTCTTAAAATTTAAAATTTCATAAAACATATCTAATCACTAAGACACAATTTCATTAAATTTTAGGCAATACGAAATACAAACTCTATTTCTTATCCCTCTCAAGGGAATACTTTCTTCTATTGACCAAAAAATTATGCATGCAAAAACAGGAACACATTTTCAACAACTCAATAACTAACAGCAGTTATTTATGAACTTTACAGGCATGAAATGTGTTTCTTTTCCCAGATTGTCACCATTCTGCTATTTGAGGTTTATCTGCAGTTCAACTTTTGAAGAAGAAACTTGAAATCTAAGAAAAAGTTTATCAAACACTGCAATCCTAGAACATTCTAGTTCAAGGACTTGAAACTTCAAATTTGGACAACCAGAACAGTGTAAATTTCCCCATTGAACAGCCAATTGGCTAGATAACCGACCAGAGTAGGATTATTCATTCAGCAAGTATTGAAACCATTAGTCTCAAGAGATACATCCTAATTGACACCCTTGAGGCTTGAACCATTGAATAATGTGCTCCAAAAAAGATCGTTGCATTCCTCTGGTACAGGCAAGATTAAAAAGACAAATTGGGCAATCATGTGCTTTACATGGCCACCCAAGTTATGCTGACTACTCATATGCCTGCTTATACACCATGATCATTCCTATCAATCATACCAGAATTTCATAAAGGTGGCACAAGAGAGAGTAAGCATCAAGCCCCTTAACTAAACTACTTATTTGAAGTACAAAAATGTAAAATTTGTTTGCTTCGATCCTACAACTACCTAGTGGAATTTTGTGATGAAAACATAGAGAAAGTTAATCCCCCATTTGTAAGAATGAGGATGACTTATAAGGCATTATATGCTCCAAAAGCTTTGCTCGAGAAAGAGGCTATAGGGTGAAAAGCCCAAAGCAATAAGCATGTTCACCATTCTTCCCCAATTAAAAAATGCTTAAATATGCTTGTCTGCTAAATCTGGCCTTATATTAATTACCAACATAAATAAGGAAATGTGTCATTAGTGCAATGACTACTCATTGAGATAATTCTGAAGATAACCAAAAGCCATAAAAAAGTTTAGAATAAACATGAATGCCTTCACCTACTTGACATCATAGTTGGCAGACTTTGACTCGGCAAAAACTTGGCATATCCAAAATTTGCGACTCGGCAACTTAAAAAATTGCATAAATTTATTTAAAAACACTTCTTTTTGCAAAATTCAATGACAAAATGTATCCAATGAGTACAAACGTGTTTTCTATTAAATTTGATTCATTTGAATACAAATTATCATCATCATGCAAAATCCCAATATAATAGTTAGCTGGCAACTATTATGAATTTATGATTATTGCAATGTTACCCAAAGTTTCCGGGACAGGGACAACAGGGGACGGCGGGACAAGTCCCCAAGTTTCCGATTTTTCAGGCCAAATTTGGGGACGGCGGGGGTATGGCTATATAAAATATAGAAAAATTTAAAATATATAGGGAAACTTTAAATATTCACATGAAAACATGGATAAAACATGCATATATACATTATAGAAACTATACATATAACATTTGTGTTAAGAATTCATTGCCAATACTCAATAAGCATTCAGAATTCAGAATTCATTATGTGATATTAAACATAGTACACTGTTGTCGTCCCCTGGCCGTCCCTTGTCCCCGGGACGTTTCTAGGATGGGGATGGGGGGGATTTAGACCCGAGGACGCATCCCCGGGTAACATTGGATTATTGCCTTTGAAAATCATCATCATAATTCATAAATTTCATATTGCAACATTTTACATCTTCCTCTTCCCTAATCTAGTGAAAACTTAGTGAGAGGTTCTTATCCTTGCACTTTGTTGTGGCTCCTCACTTGGCATAGAAGGTTGTGTTTGTGGCTCCAACTTAACCTCCATCCTACTGCTAGATGACAGACTCTTCTACCTCATCAATGTCATCTAATGACAACCCAATAGCTCCTTCTATTTAAGCCACATCCTCCATTGCCTACCCCTTAAAATCAAAAATCTCATCCTACCCTAACCAGTTGCTATAAGGATCGATGTCATCCTCTGATTTGTCCTTTGCCTTTCCTATGTGAAGCAAAAGGTTTTATTCTACAAAGACAAGGTCGTCGAGGCATTTTGAGTTGATTTATTTCGTTTCTTCATATGAATGACTTCATCTCCAATTGCACTCATAAGTAAAAGCACTAAAAGGTTGACACAAAATGTGAATGGCTAAACTTTGAAGATTTGAGGTATTTGCACCTTAATCTTCCCACCAAGAACCTACAAAATAAGATATTCAAGAGTTAGTAAGTAAACCATATTTTATCAACAATTGTAAATAAGAAATTTGTAACTTGTAAGATGCATGTAAAGATTCCATTTTTTGTTACTTGGTGACTGAGTGAGTCTTCCTCGAATAGCTAGTACCAAAGAAAAGAGCTTCCCCCTACCACTCCTATAATTCTACAATTCCTAAACAATGAGATCTCTCTCCTCAACCTCAGCTGCCATCCTCTCAATACATGTCGTGAGGCCCTCCTTAACCTCTCCATTAAGACCTACAAAGCTATCCAAATAGAAAAAAACAAGGTAAAGGAAGTACCCAATTGTATGAATGGGTTGGTGTAGTTGATTGTTCCACCCCCAATCAATGATCTCCCAAATGGGATCAAATTTAAGTCTGTCCCCCTTGTAATAGTTTCAGATGGACTATTTGACCCTATAAATGGCCTCATAAATATATCCCATTGGGTTTTGATCACCATTTACCAAGCGTAGAGCTCTAACCAAAGGCTCCAACACCTTAAAATACAAACAAGTTAAAGTTTTAAATGTATAATCAAAGTAAATACTTTTAAAGTTTAAAAAATAAAAGATTCAACTTAAATCTTATATCAAAGTTTTGAAGTTACCTTGATGATCTATGTAGCTCTTTGTGCAAAGAGATTATCAAAGACTATCCTTGTGATCCTCTCTCCTTCAAGCTTCTTTGAATATGATGAGGCCTTATAAATATACCCCATTGGGTTTTGATCACCATCTACCAAGCGCAGAGCTCTAACCAAGGGCTCCAACACCTTCAAATACAAACAAGTTAAATTTTTAAATGTATAATCAAAGTAAATACTTTTAAAGTTAAAAAAATAAAAGATTCAATTTAAATCTTAAATCGAAGTTTTGAGGTTCCCTTGATGATCTATGTAGCTCTTTGTGCAAAGAGATTATCAAAGACTATCCTTATGATCCTCTCTCCTTCAAGCTTCTTTGAACATGAGGAGTCTAGCCATACTTGACTCATACACTTGTTTCAAAAAAGTCAAACCAATAATGCTTTACAACATTAAGAAGATCATTGGTCAAACCTTATGACACTCAATCGTACCAACTCTTTCCCTTTAGTTTGATGAAATCAAACTAAGAACCCAAGAGTGATTATAAATAAATTTTGTTATGCTTCTTGCAACTTCTACAACCAATCTCACCCAATCAATTTTGCCTATGTCCTCCAAAAGAAGGTCAAAACAATGTGTTGCACAAGGGGTCCAAAAGAGTGACTGATGCCTCTCTTGAAGCAATCTCCCAACCGCCACATACATTGTTGCATTGTCAGTTATAATTTGCACTACATTCTCTATGCCCACCTCTAAGACAACTTCCTCTAACATTCAACTCAAAGAGTGCATTTTTTACTTTGTCAGTGGCATCAAGTAACTCCAAACAATTGATAAGGGTGTGATTCTTTAGATCCATGCACCCATCTAAAATAATAGTGCAGCCATACTTCATCATTGCTTCTTTTGTTCTTCCACAACTAACTTTGCATCTTCAACCACATCCATAAGCAATTTCCATCTTAAGTCTTTTTGAAAGGGTGCCTTGTAGCCTTTCCCTACAACTATCAATGCAATTACCAAATTCTCCCAATACAAGTTGTTTGCCACATTAAAGGGAAGGTTATTGAAATATCAAAACCAGCAAATGCCTTATCTACTTCTTAGTGCACCTCCTTGTTCTATTCTGTACCTTCCAATGATGGTTGTGCTCCAAGTATGTTTCTTGGTATGAAAAAGCTATGCAGTGTTCATGTAGGTGCTCTACTCGAAGTAGATGAGGTGGATGTCAATACGCTTTGTATGTGTGGACCACAAACGAAGCCCACTATACCTTTGAATATCATATCTTCATCCATTTTTGCTTGCAATTGAAGACCACAAGCACTAGCTATGGATGCTACTATGGCTGCTCTTGTCTTCTCCCTCTAAAGTTTTTTTCTCTTCCATCAATGCAAAGTATGCATTCATCTCTCATTTTATCTCTTCTGCAGTTTTGTCACAAGGCTTGGCATCACGATAAGTAATACCAGCAAGATGGTATTTGAGGCGATTGATTCCTACATTATATAGGTTCTAGCATCTTGTGCAAATGATTATCCCGGGTGTCAGTCCCTATACAGCATATTTCCAAGTACAGTTTTTGGCTCCAAGAAGATGAATTTACTTTTAGTAATTGGTATCGACTAGGCTGAGTATGAACCTAATGCAGAGTGGGAGCTTGATCCAAAGGCCAAGGGTTCTCTATCTACCATTGTATCTAATCTACAAGTACAAAGTACAACATATTTAACTTTTAAATAAAAAATCAGCATAAATTCAATATGACCTAATGATTTTATTCCCCAAAAAAGTATAAATCAGCAAAATAATTTGTTTATAGGAAGAAATAGTGATTTCATTCAAAAAGTCAATATAAATGAACAAAAAAATGCTCATAAATCCAATTTTTTGGAGGTAAAATCATAAATACTACTAAATACTATGAAATTATGTACATGCTAGATTTTAGCAACTAAAATGAACTTAAATGCTTGAAAAAAAATTATTAGCATGCCCTTGAAATTCTTCAAATTTGCCTTTCAAATACACCTAAAAATCCTTGCAATTAGCTCAAATGTATGCAAGAATGCTATGTGAGGAAGTGAGAGGGTGTGTTGGCTTTTATATGCAAAAAAAAACTGCAGATTTCAGTGTTTTTTCGCATCCCAGGTGCGTCCCACATCCCGACCACATCCAACAAGTTTTTACCACGGGCTTGCCAGTTTTTGGCAAAAACTCACGAAGAAAAGAGCGAATAATTGCCAAGCAAAAAAGTGGCAAGTGCTCGCCGACTTTGCCATTAGAGTTTGACATAAATTCATAATGCCATAAACATATGAGTGGATTGTAATTAGGCTAATCCCAAATTGGTAAGAATTGTGAGATAAAGGTGAATTATATAAAGCATTGCATGCTCCAAAAGCTTTGCCAATGAGGCAAGAGGCAAAGAATGAAAAGCCCAACTTAGCAGTTGTGTTCACCATTCCACCCCCTTACTAACAAACGTTTTTTTCCTCCCACCTACTAACAAATGCTTCATTCCCCTCCTCGCCTCCCATCCCTCCGCTACTAACAAATGCTTAAGGTGCATGTGGGTTAAATGGGTCCCCTAACCTTATGATTATTACCAACATAAATTAAGAAGGTCAAATTCTACAAAAAAATTTAAAAAATTAAAATCTAATTGAAATACCCATAAGAACATTGACCCAGTTGACAACAGAATTTGATCCCAGATCAAACATTATTCCAAGCTTCAGAACATTTCCAGTGTATTAACGTGGGTGTAAGTGTTTTCTCTATTTACAAAGAAATTTGCGACAAGCTTGACAGTTGCTCAAGGGATTGCGTTGCAGTGATACTGGGCACCACCGACAACGTGACCCTGGTTTAAATCGTCTTCACCAGAATAAGGTATCCAATTATTGTAGCAGACATAAGGCAAGGTTTTGTTCGAACAATCATATCGGATCAAATCCTACCAGACACAGCATAAATGGAGACTCTTACTTTACCCATCATTTACTAAGCAAAAGAATAGCTCTCACTTAAAATACAAAAAACTTTACCAGGCAAAAACACCGCCTACTATGCAGATTGAATCAAAAATATGCGGTTGAATCCTGATTAAACATCAGATAATTTAGCACACTGCAAAAACACTACCTACATGAAAATTTTACCAGGCTCGAAATATTAAAAAACTTAATCCCAGAATAAGCATAAAACATTCAAATATGAGGACAAGACAACTTTACCAAGGGAACCAAAACATGAAGTATCCAAAATTGGGATAAACAAGAGACTACAAGACTTACAGAAAACATGACCAGAAGTCCACATAAATCATCTGCTTCATGCCTATCCAAAACAGATGGGTAATCCTGTGAACTGAAATCTTCCATCAACAAATCCAAATGAGGAGTGCCCCATGCAAACTGAACATAAACAACCCCCTTCTCCTCATCCAAATAATAACTGATTCTCTTCTTCTTACTCCAAGCTGCCCTAATCCTTCTGGCTGAACCCTTAAACCTGAATTTTTTCTCCTTAATCCCATTTTCATTTTCATTTTCATTTTCATCATCATCCTCCTCCCGTGCGGCTTCTTGTTCAAGGTCAAAAAGATCCCGATCTCTATTCCCAGAGCCAAATATGTGGGCATCCAGAAGCCTGTTGAGCAAGTGGGTCACATCATCCTGGCTTCTCCCTACCACACCCACTACAACAACACCATTTGCAGGAGAGGGGGGCTGTAGTGATGAAAATGATGATGCTGGTGGCGTAGAAGGAAGTGAAGGCAATGAATCAGCAGGTGTGGATGAGGTTGAAGGCCTGGTCAGTACCCTTAAGCTCAGTCCACCGCCTGTTTCCATTGATGTATATGCAGTTAAGGATAATGGATGGATACAAAATGAAAATTCATGTTTTCAAAGATCTTGAAGTTATTCGCCAAATTGCAATACCAAAGAACACCCAATTCGGAGTAATATTTCTTCGTACCACCACTTCTAAATACATTCGACAAATGATTTTTATTCCAAAAGCTTTATGGCAAACGTCGGAATGACTACCCAAGTTCCCTGTATGTGAAGCTTTTGTGATAGTGCAATTAGTGCCACGCCATTTCCTATTTACTTGTGTCGTCTTTTGAGAACGTCTTAATATATTATTATATTGATAAATGATATATTTTTATTAATTTTGGTTAATAATTAAATTTTTATTTGTAGTTATTTATTTTTAATTATTATTTTTTATTTTGAGATCACCATCTTATTTTTATGAATCATTTCTATATGATTGAAGATTGATCTAAGTTAATCTTCAATAGTCTATATTTCTCTTTGTTCCAGCTGACATACATTTTATGTTGTTGTGTGATGGTATTTAAGAATATTTGATGTGCATGTAAAAGATTGTGGAAGAAATTGAATTATTAGCATAGCATTTAGTTTCAAATTCAAAAGTATTAAAGGAAACGAATTTGCACCAATCGTATTAGCAACCTATGTGTTTTGTGAATGTTATCTTTGATCTTTCTCATTATTGTTAATTTGGTCCACTAAGGGGTTTGGAACTAGGAGGACATATTCATCTATTGAGCTGACAAACTTCTAAATGGTGTCCCTAGACACCACCTTGACATATTCAAATACTAAGAAGGAAAATGCAAGTAACTTTTCAAGCACACATTCTTCATATATATTTTATGTAACACATCGTGTTCACAAGGGTCAAGATTAAACTTGCAAGGCTTAAAATCAATCTCTAGGATTTCTATGATAGTTCAAACCTCAAGACATTCATCAAAATGAAGAAGATAATTTCATGACAATGACAAATTGATTCAAAATTATATTAACTTCATTCTTGCATCATTGATATTAGAGCTAATCCCCTCTATCCTCCTCTTTCATTATTGCATTTATTTCAATTCAGTTATCAATTCTAGCTCTTAATCTAAGGCAGTTATGTGCTTATTGATTGTATTCATTTATTTATTATAGATTTATACTAGTAGTTGTATCATATGGGGCACAATGGTTAAGCTAATAGACTAGAGGTACAATAATATTATGAGTAGGAAAGTTAGTACATAAAATCATTATGAAATTGATGAATATAATAGTGTGTTGTAGGTAAATGCATTATATTGAAATATTGAATAATTTCATTTATTTTTTATTTGACATATGTTTGAAAGTGTTTATGAAGAAGGAAATTCCACAAGTTTTTTATTCTTTTAAATGCAAACATAAATTAAATATGTAATTAATTGTATGAGTAGGATGTTGAAACCAAGATTCATTAACTATAAATTATATTTGTGTAAATGGAAGCTTGTAAACTGTACACTTAGATTAAGCAACAACACTCACATTAATATTGACAAATAAAATAATATAAATATCTATTTGTACAAAATTAACGCTCCCAAGACCCAAGAATGCTTACATTTTTTTGCACCCAACAAAAAATATTTTATTTCACATTTAAAGTTCTTTTCACTTTTCACTTTCCTTTTTACTCACAAATAATTTACAATTTGCAATGATAATTGAATTTATTAGAGAGACATACTTAATATTGTAATGTTTCTCGAAGTAAAAATAATAGTAGACTTTGTTAATAGTTTATTTATATTATTACAATACATCAAAGACAAGTGAATATATTAAAAATGCTAGAAAACTATATGTGAGTATCAGAAAGTTCTTAAAAGTATTGCATGTGTTTATTGTTTAAATATTTTATTTTCATAACATTCATTTTGTTTCTAAATTTGAACATTTAGGTACTTCCTTAAGACCTTAAGATTATTGTACATGGTGCCTTAAAATTAAATCTCATTATGAAGCTTACATTTAAATTTTAAGAGATTGTGTCATGTCTCAAAGCAGCAATATATCTTATCAAGTGAGTTTATATTACAAATTCATGTGAGGGCACCATCTATCGAGCCCTCAATTTTTTTTATTTTGATGCATCGATTATTATCTTTGTTATTTTCAATATTATTCCATGTGTCTTCATCTCAAGGATTTTGTTTACAAGTCCTTTAGCAATTCTTCATTTTTCATCTTGTAGTCATTTTCCCTAAGATGATACAATTGTGTTATGTGGGACAATCTCATTATTTTCTTTTCATGTAGCTTTTGAGACTCGGTTAATTTTGTTCTTTGAGTTTCAAATCTCTCAAATTAAAGAGAGCATGATGCATGTTCATGAAGCCTCTCACATGTCCTTTCAATAGTTAACACATTGTTAAGTCTTGAAATCTATCATGATTATGATGTATGATAAAATCTTATATAATATCTTCAAGATAGAATCTTTTTTAAATTCTTAGCCTAGAGTTTTATTGGTTACAAATCATTAGAGATAGTGAGACCACATCATGAGGGATCTCAGTACTCATGATTATTTCTTGTTGGGGTCCCTTTCTAAAGATGTTTAAATCTTATTTTCTGAAATCTTTAAATATTACAATATTTCACAATGATTTATTTTGTTTTTCATAAAATTTATCCTAACCAAGATTGATAAGTTAAAAATAATCAAATTATTTTAGTAAATAAGCCTAAGTCAACACCAGAGTGAGTATGAAAAATTACATAATCTAATATTAATTAATCAAAATATTCATAATAAATAACAATACTAAAATTTGAAATTGGGTGGAACTATAATTTATTAATGTAAAAAAAATATTGACTTATATTTACCTTGCATCATCCTTCTCTTTATTCATCATCTAGTGTACTATATGTGAAAATGCAATATTGTGACTATTTTTTCTTATCCTTGTGTGTGGCCTAATATTAACTCTTATTAATTTTTTAATTTTATTTGAAATTACAGCATTTCAAACTAAAGAGATAATAAATATATGCATCAGGTAGCAAATCATGAGTTTTGAAAAAGAAGTATTTGAATATATTTTATTTATGAAATACTTCAAGCAACCATTTATATCATTGTTTCAATTAAAAATCTATAATTTCAAGATAAATCAATCTTCTTTTCAATGTCATTTTAAGTGAATGAACATGTCAACTTAAGGTTGGATATAAAAAGTTCTTATCTCAAGCTTAAGTCCATAATCCATACTATTAACAATTTAGAGCTTAACTCTACCATATATCATAGAAGATATCTTATGTAAAACTTATTAAAAAGAGAAGATAATAAAATGTAAAAAATATAATTATTAGTTGTTATACCAATAGACATGTTCATCTTAAATGATGACTACACAAACTATAAGTGTTACAACAAAAAATATTTTAATCTTCTTTCCAATCTACTGGGGAAGATTAGCATTCATAGAGTTAATGGTGTGTAGATAAATATTTTTTCTCAATATAATGAATAGAGAATTAACCTAGTAAAAAAGACTTTAGGTATTATGACCAATATAATACTAAAAAGCATAAAAGTATTGTTAATAAAGTGTCTATTACACTCAAAGGGATATGAAAATCATATTTACAAACATTCTTCTTATGAATGGTCTTGTTGAGCAATTACTCGTGACCTAGAGACCAAATATCTTCTATTAAAATATTTTATAAAATCTCTCAAATTTAGAAATCACAACAAATAATTACTATTCTTTATGTCACTTTCAAATTATTTGAGATATTTTGTCCATTCATTGATTTTTGTATAAACTTGATTATAATAGATATGAATAAAAAAAGTATAAGAATTAAGTTTGATGGTGTATGTTTTAGATAATTAGTTCCAGAGAAGAGTATGTTAACTTTTGCTAATGCATGTTATTTTGTAAGAAAATATTATTAAAGAAATTAAAAATTGTGAATTCATTCTCAAACCCTCCACAATACAACATGCATAGCATTTAATGCACCACAAAATACTTTAATACAACTTTGTACCACATTTGTCCATAAATATGCAATGTTCTCTTTTATTTAATCTATTTCATGCACTAGGAATTTGTGCACTACCTAGGAAATAGAGATATTTCAAAGAACTTAAAAAATTTAATCATAAGAAACATGGTGGTGGCACTTCATTCTCAAAATCCACAAGAGTCTTTTTATTAACATAGCACTTAAATTTACACTTTTATTTTTGTTCATTTGTATTCTCTATATGACATATTTTCACAATAGGTCAGACATGTAAATTATGATAGGAGACCTCATTGCATCTTACACATAGATTTAGGCAACTTGGTAGGGAAAAATCACAAAGTTTAAATCTAAGCCACGCATAGACATAAAATATATAATGGTCTAAAAATGGTGGGCATAACAAAAAATTCAAGTGTGTTAATAGTGTTTTAGAACTCAACAACTTAGATTGTGAATTGTTTAGCATTTTCTTTCTTTTCAATTCCTTGTTTATGGCTTCTCTAGTAGTGAGTAATAAACAACCAAGGTTCAAATCTCACCCAAGAACCATTTTGCTAACTATCAAGCAACACAAATATGTATTGTGGCAAAAAAAACCAAAAGGACACACCTGAGAACAAGCTCCTAAAGTGTGTAGTAATTAAAAATAAGTTCCTACATTTATTGAATTTTTAATAGCTAGAAATAAAAGGCCCCAAAGATTCTAGCTCAATGTTAAAGAATTTCAAAATAAATTTAGAAAGCACAAGACAACCACTCAATTTTGTGTAGATTTGTCTATTTTATATAGTCTCCACACAAGTATTCTATATCAAAAAGAAGACCAAAGCATTTGATAACAATAATCAAACATTTGGGCAGCCTTATTGATTGAAATTTATAGTTCTTTTGCAATCACTCTATGACACAAATGTTGGTAGTAGATATGGCATAAACATTATGAGAGGAGACTATATCACACATTACATGTAGACTATGTTTCAACTCAAAAGAATAAAATCACACAGGTTCAATTGTAAGCTACTTGAAAAAACATACAAACATAGAATAGCGTAAAAATGGTGGGAATGCAAGTAGAAAATCCAAGTATATATTAATAATGTTTTAAAAATTAACACCTTAGATTTAGATTTTTTTCTTTATTTCTATTTTAATTCATTGTTTATGGATTCTCAAGCAATGAGTAATAAATAACCAAGGATCCTACATGAGCATTGTTGTGCTAATTGTCAAGCAACCTATGGTGCCAATTAAAGCAAACCAAAAAAGCATTCAAGTTTTGTATTAAGGGAAAAGCAAGTTTCGAATGAAAATGCATGCATGTTATGTACCTAGGGATATGATATTATAATATATTTAAGTGGGTCGAGATGTTGACACATGGCACACATCCCTTTAGTCACATTGGGGTAAGCGCACCAAGTTGTGACATAAAAAAGATGCCACTTTTTTTTTTACCTGAAATGACCATTTGGCAAGCACAAAATTTGGCACTCGCCAAATGGTTCGGATGATCGAGCCTAAGGCTCGATATTTCAAAATGCGACTCATTTGGCAAGTGCCAAATTTGGCACTAGCCAAATGAAGTTAATCATTTGCTAGCGCCAAATTTGGTGCTTGCCAAATGTGAAGCATGACTTTTGGAATGCATTTTGAAATCTTTCTTTTTTTGTCTTTCTCTTTATTTGTCTCTACCAAGGAAACTATATACATGAAATAAACATTTTAAGTATAAGTTGTAGAAGTTGAGAAAGCCAACTTCACAGAACCCGAAGATCACCTACATGCAAATAACCTATCACAGAAAGGAAGAGATGGAGACAAAAAAGCAAAGGGTGCTTTGAAAGCTAAAGATGCATTAATCAGAGAGAATTATAAAAATACAATGAGATCAATCCTTATGAAGGAGATCAAGAAACCCTAAAGTGTAACCTAAAAGGGAGCATTTAATTATTAAATGGCTACAATGGCTACAAAATGCAAACTAAGTTAATCTTAAGAGAAATACAAAAGGTAACTTAATTAAAATAATTAAGTAATAGACATTTTACTCTAACACCCCCCCTTAAGATGAACTTAGGGAGTAGCTACAAACTAAATGCATGAAAGGAATGCAACTACAAGCTAGAAAGCAAACTTGGGTCCCGACAACTAGGCCAGATGAGGTACCCAATCACAAAAGTAAATGATCCCTCACAACAAGAGAAAAGGAGAAAACCTCATGGGAAAAACTCATCTCCAAAAGAGAGAAAAACAAGACATGAAGAAAATCACTGAAGCAAGAAGAATTTGAAAACAACTGTCAAAAGATGGCTGCTATGGTGCCGAAGAACCTCCTCTGAAGATAGAATGATCAGGATCTAGAAGACAACAATTTGCATGAGTGCCCCCAACGACACTACCAGAACAATGATCAAAAATACAGATGACACATGATTCTGTACAAGTGACCCCAACGACACTACTCAACCACTGAAAGTTGAAAATACAAGTGCCAATAGTCTGAAGAACATTGATTAACTAAGGATGGAAGATTCCTTCCAAGGCGAAACCAAGGAAACCAAGGAAGCATTAGCACGAACAATATAATAACCCCCCATAATGCTGACTGGGAGAGCCTGACAGATCCACTAAAATGTTGTGTAATACCCTGTAGTGCATGAAGGAGAAGAAACAACATATGAAAGTGCACAAGAAAGCACCTACAACTGAAAAAGTGGTGTGCAAAACAAAGCACACACACATGAGGATGGAATCATATGGATCCACTATTGTCGTGGAGGGACACTCACCTGACAAAGATGTGATGGCAAAAACAAAGTCACTACACAACCCCCCATGGCACTTTATAATATAGTGCGAGTACAGAACATGGCACAACCTTATGTGCAAAATCCCCCAAAATACATGTACAATAGTGTGGCACTTTATCTTAGTGCATTTACATAGAAGATTGCTTACAAATGATGCTCATAATGCCCATAAAGGACAAAAAACTAGAAATACATAAAGAACAGCCAAAAATGAAGCAACCCAGGCAAACAAGAAGTTCCCAGGAGCTAATATGTCCAAGTAATTCACCAGAGTGTGAAAACACAACAAACTAAATAAAGTTTACTTGGAGCGAAATCTAGAAAAATTGCATGTGTGGAACTGAAGAGCTCTGAAAGATAGTTCCAACGCCACTGAGATTGCGAAAACGAAGAAATTGGTCAAAAGTTACAAGCTCGGGATTGAAAACAACTCCTCTAACTTCAACTAATTATAAAATGTACCAACAATAGAAACAGGTGATTAAACCCACACCACTAGAAATTTGGCAGAACCAGCTTTCCGACGATATCTCATTTTCTAAAAAATGATATCGTACGCAAAAGTTACGGCCAAAAGAAAAAATAGCACCTTGGAGGCCAAAGAGGGGTCAAAGGGGGCCAACCAGCAGTCTATACTACTGACGTCAGTGAAATATTCCTAGAATATTCCTCCCAGCCAAAAAAAATTTAGTCCCCTATGAAAAAACCAATGAACAAAATATGCCCTGTACTAGCCGAAATATTCTCTAGGCAGTGGAGCTGGCCGAGAAAAAAAGTCAAGAAATGTGGGCGCCATCGGTTTGGAAAATGTGTCGGGAAAACCAAAAAGGATGTTGCTAGGTGTTTGAGCCATTGTCGGTCGGTGAAGAAACCGTCGGCTTTTTTCCAGCCGCCAGGAAACAGGGAAACCAACGAGGTTAAAAAACTGTTGGTTGTTGTGAATGCGCCAACTGCCGGCGTATAGTATTGGGCATGTAGGACTGCATACGTAGGTACCTGTAAGTACCCTGTACTCAGGCCTGAGCAAGCCTTTAAAAGGCTTTCAAAAAACCTTTTCTTTATTTTGATTTTTAAAGAAAATCAAAAAACAATTTTACAATTTTTTTTTTTAAATCCTGACAAAAAATTAAAGTCAGAAGAAAAAAAAATTACCACGCTGAAAAAAAAATCGATCTGCATGTGGACAGTCGTACGGGGCCATACAGGCAATTTTTTTTTGCCTCAAAGGTCAACTATGTCCAAAATGGACGAATGAACAGTCGTTTCTAGGGTTTTTAGCCACTACAAACTCAATGGCGAGGTCCGTTTGGACTCAAAAAGCTATGATCAAATAGGTATGCCCTAGATCAAAAAAGACAAACCCCAAACCCTTGCAACTCCAAAATCCTTCAAAACATGAACAGGAAGCAGTAGGTTTGGAGCTCTGATACCATGTAGAAGTTGAGAAATCCAACTTCACAAAACTCGAAGAATCACCTGCATGCAAATAACCTGTCACAAAAAGGAAGAGATGGAGACAAAAAAGCAAGGGTGCTCTACAAGCTTCAAGAGAGATTGCTTTGACTGAATTATGAAAATACAATGATATCAATCCTTATGAAGGAGATCAAGAAACCCTAAAGTGTAACCTAAAAGGGAGCATTTAATAATTAGAATAATTATTAAATGCCTACAAAATGCAAACTAAGTTAATCTTAAGAGAAATATAAAAGGTAACTTAATTAAAATAATTAAGTAATAAACCTTTTACTCTAACATAAGTTGACATTTACATATGGACAATTACTTATACTTTAAGCTATATTTCATATATATAGTTTCAGGATGTTTGAGAGTGGTTTCAAATCTCATGGAGTTATAATGCAAATTCCAGTTTTTGAAAGATCTTATAATTTTTCAGACAATCAAATTTCTTGATAATCAACATGTCAAATTTTGGTATTCAGGAGGTCAAATTTCAATAATCAGCAAGTTGTATCATCTTTCTCTCTTTTTCTCTATCTTTCTCATTGTTTATCTCTTATACTCTCTCTCTCCCTCCCTCCCTCCCTCCCCCTCTTTCTCTCTCTCTCCATTATCTCTGTCTCTCTCTACTTATCTTTATCTCACCTCTCTCAGCCCCCTCCATCC
>VDFB02000003.1:263774429-263956952 GCA_007258455.2 Sequoia sempervirens | reverse complement strand
CCTTAAACCCTAACCCCTCAACCCCTATACCCTCTACCCTAGTCTACCCTATACATTAAACCCTCAACCCTCAATTTTCAACCCTCAACCCTTAATCTCTCAACCCTTAACCCTTAAACCCCAAACCCTCAACCCGCATAGCCTCTACCCTATACATTCGAACATCAACCTAATCCTTCAACCATATACCCTCAAACCTATACCCTAATCCTTCAACCTAATATTTTCATTGTATTTAACATTAAATACAACAATTTGTGTGACAAGATCCATACCATCACCAACATTTCCTTTGTATATACCCATTTATTCCTCCATATAATCATAAACAAAGAAAGTTTCACCTTTACTATAGTACCGCAACATTAAAATAAATGCACCACGGGATGGCGGCTTCTAAGTTAAGAAATAAGCCTTTACTGCCATACCACCAAGAGATTATATAACTTGCATAGTAAAGTGGTACTCACCACCACCTCGTGAGTAGAATTATAAGGCAATGCGATAATGCAGTACCTACCATCATCCTGCATAAGGCAATTTAGAGGAGTGTGGTAAGGCGATAAACAACAAGAAGATAAAGCATACACCACTATACTGCTAGGAGGGTGAATAACATATGGGGTAGAGCGGTATACATCGCAACCCTACAACAAAAAGTCTTGAGCAAGGCGATAGATCAGTAAGCATTGGAATAAAACTATACATTGCAGTATTGCATGAGGTGGATAATATGGCTGCGTTAGAGCGATATACACTGCAACCCTATAGTAAGACATCTTAAGCAAGGTGGTAGTGCGGTAAACAACAAAAGGAAAGGGAAAAACACCACCATATTGTAGGCAGGTATAATAAGAGACATCGGTAGTACGATAATCATTACAAATTACTGTAATAAATGCAAAAAATACGTCAACCACCCCGATGCACAATATAAAAATTAAATGCAAGGATTTTAGCTTGCTATGAAATTATTTTACAAAGAGTTGGCATTAAAACTGATATGACTAAATACCGCGCCATCCAAAGACAAGTGAGTTTTCCCAATATCACATTCAATTGCAGTGCACTAGCATGGAAGGAGCTAAGGATACGAGAAGAAGAAGTCCTGCAAGCATCAAATACTCGGGTAAGTGCACAAAAAATATCTGGAAGAGCTCTGTTAATATAAAAAATCTTTCAAGGTTTTGTCATCTGAAGCTATTGTAGAGAAAATTGAAACGTGCCTCCTAAAAGAAAATAATCAAAAGTAAAAGAAAGTCAACCTAAAATTAAAGATGAAGTAAAGAAGAGACCACTTCATTAGTCCATATAGATATACTTCCAAGGTCTACTAAAGAGGGTAATAAAAAGTTTCTCATGGACATCGCACAAAGTTGTAGGGATGCCCTCATTCCCAAATCTGGATGGGGCCTATTTTGGTATTTTTACAGTAAGAGAAATAAGAAGATTCTAGTGTCAAACCCTTGGATATTGGGTTTAGCAAGGTTGATTGTCCCAATTGTGTTTGTTGATGTAGAATTTATTAGACTGCTAGCCAAACACTATCACTCAGCTACCAAAACAGTAAGGTTTCCAAATGACACAGTATTGGTAGAAGTAACCAGAAAAGCCATCATTGAGTGTTTTGACTTAAACATGCAGGCTTTGACCAAGATAAACTTGCAGAAAAATGAGGAAGATTATGCTAAGTTAAGAAAGACTCATAGAAGTGATGAGCTACCCCTATATATGAAAAGAGGCATTGGTAACAGAACAATCCCCATCTCTACTAGCACTACTGAACCATTTACTATGACATATTTTTAGTAGTACTTTGTGAATACATATTTTTCTCTTTGTCAAGTGTTGGGGATAGATGCTTAAGATAAAATGCCAATAGGCCTAATGATGATAGCCATGATAATTCAAAACCCTGAAACTAATCTTGAATATGACTTTGCTTCATACCTTGAGAAGGCATTAGATGATGAAGGCTTCATACTTTGCTTAATACGGATTGCATTCAGACACTATTCCCTACTATGTCATCTGATATTGTACCATAATAGGGACAATTGGACTAAAAGAATGGACTTGGATAGAGTAGATGAGCAAGGGAATCCCACACCTGTCAAAAAATGGTGCTATATTTGGGATAGTCAGTGCAAGAATTCAAGCTTTGTTGTATTCTACAAAGACTTTGTACACAAAATTCTTGGAGTTCTTTGGCATACAATACCAAGATTGTCAACCAAAATTTTGCAACTATTGAGACCTTTTGCTTTAAGACCAGAGCAGGGTCATACACAATTCTGGAGATCGGTTCTTCCTCCTGGCAGTTACAATAATAAGAGTTTATGGATGCCCTGTTGCTCCACACATACTGCCAAAATTTGTGCCCCTCAGATTAGCATTTCTTGAATTTATGTGGCAAATGATGTGGATGGAGAAAGATGTAATGCACAAGCAAAAGAAAGGAAATTTCCTACCAAACCAAACCAAGTGTGAAGATTGGACTGTAGGCTCAGACACACTAGAGGAGTTACAATATTATTTGAAGATAAGATATGCATTGAATTCTGGAAAACAAAGAGCCTTTGACCCTGGAAATCATATGAACAACATAAGGCACAATCTTCTTACCAAAATAATAGTGGCACACCAAGTGGATTATGAAGAAGATGTCATAAGGAACTGCATTACTTACAATTATGTATTTAGTAGATGGAAAAAATGGGAATATATGAAGAAGCTTGAAGAAAGGAAGAAGCAGAGGTCCAAGGATTTTCTAGGATACTTTGTAGAGGAAAAGGACCCCATAAAGAGGATAGACTTGATAATGGGTAAATTTGAATAGTTTTACAATAAGAAGGAAGCATATCTCCAAGAACATGATAGTGGTGCAATTGCAGAGCATACCCTAGGTGAAACCTCTGAACCTCCCATGGAGCAGTTACCTCCCAAAAGAAAAAAGACAAAAAAAATTGAACGGTTAGTACCTTATGAGGAGAGTGAAGAGGTTGGAAATATTGAGGAAGTGGCTACAGTACTACAGTCATTGAAAGATGATATTGAGGTTGATCAACCCATCCATGAGACTTGTGCCCATAAACATGAGGAAAGGATGAGTGATGTAGAAAAAAAAAGTACAAAGGTACATGAAGATGAAAGGGAAATTGCAGCTTGGAGATTCATAGAAGATGATGCATTCATTAAGACTCCTAAATTTAGGGATTTCTGGATGAAGATGAAGATAAAATAATTTGAAGAGAGGATGTAATCAGCTAAAGTAGGAATTGAAGAATCAGAGAAAAAACAAATGGTAGCACATAATTTCCAAGAATTAAGAGTTGACAACATTGAAATTAGCCCTAGGAAGGCTAGAGAAATGTTCTTGAAGAGAAATATGCTCATTTCCCCTAGATTGGAATTAAAGAAAATGTTTTTTCTTGATCAAGTGTGGGCTTAGGAAGATCCAATGCTAGTTGCAGAATTTGACTCCGATGAAGGAGTGAGTGGAACTGGGTATAACCCAAAGATTGAAACCTTGGCCATATGGAACAAACAAAAAAATACATAGAAGCCAAAATTATTGGGTGTAATACAAGGTATGAAAGGGGCAACAATGGTAAAGACAATACAAGATACCACCCATTTGGAGGCAGCCACAATGACCATGCATTCGGCCATGTTCATTCGAGTAACTATTAAGGGATTAGAAGACAGATTGAAGGAGTATGAAAAGGAACAAAGGTTCCTAAATGATGAAGTTAATAAACTATTCATGTAGAATTTCAAATTGAAAGAACAATTAAGAGGATCAGGACCCTCACAAAGCAAGGAGATGGTGTTATATAGGCCTCTTATTGCTTCAATGGATATTGTGAAGAACATTTATGCAGAACAGGTAAAAACTCCAGAGAAGGAAGTGGATGATGTAAAGAAGGCCAACAATCAAAGCTAGGATGAAGTGAAAAGGAAAATTTGTGAAGTTATGGAAAATATTCTTGAGCACAGGATAAAATCAGTTATGGATAAACTGGAGAATGTGCATGGCAGTTATAAAACACTTCACTAGGCAATGGATCAAATAAAGACACATATGCTTGTATTAGATCCTTTGTTCAAAATGTGGCAACCTATTCACCACACTTTGGCTAAGTTATGAAAAGTTATACAAAGAAGTCCTGATGCTCCCATAGCATTAAAGCCAACTGAACAAACTGTGAAGATGATTATTGATGAATTTTAGTATATACAAAGGGAAGATAAAAATATTGTAACACGAATGGATTTATTCCATACCTTGAAACAGTGGTATATAATTGAAAATGTGAGGGATGGTGATCAGTTGAAGGACTTGGATAAGTGGAAGAAAGAATTCAGTCAGGTTATTCATAAGTGCATGACTCATATACAAGAGGATGATGATACTAGTCTTCATAGGCTAAATCAGATCATGGATGGGTTGATTGTTCTTGATGTGGGATACCTAAAGTTTGTCAATGATATAAAGGAATTACTAGATAGTCGATGCCAAACTCATCTTGCAAACATGCCAAAGATCCAGGAATATAAGTGGCCATCAGATTTTACTTTGTATTAGTGGGAGGAAACATATTTGGTTTTAGAAGAATAGGACACTGAGGCGAGAGCATTTGGACGTTCATCATGGAGAGGAAGACTTTTCCAGATCAATGATCACGGGTCTTCTACATTGAATAATGGAACCATATGTCAAAATGTCTTAAGTCTTGTTATTTCCTTAATTATGCTAATTAAATAGTTGTTAGTAAAAGAAGTAGTTATGAAAGGTCGTCGATTTTTGTAAAAGGCCTATAGCGTGTTGCTTCCTATATAAATAGGAAACCAAGGCCTAGTTTTAACATTAACATAAATACCTAGTCAAAATGTTCGTTGCATTAATTTGTTTAAAAATTTTAATGTGTGATTTCAAAGCTTTAAGCTTTAACATTGAGGTATGATTAGTTTTAGTGGAAATATGAAATAGTCAATGGATATTTAATAGAATTATTTGTTGGTTACGTAACAAAGAATATGTTATTTAAAATGTTGATTAAAAAATTTGTCAGATAATAATTAGGTTTTAGTTTAGGTTGTTAATCTAAATAAATTTGTTTTTAATGTGGAGAAAATATAAAAATGAAATGTGTGGTTTGTTTTTATTTGGTAATTTTAAGTTTAATTTTATCAAATATAGTTGTTTTCAATAAATAGATTAGTTTATTTGTTATGTTGTGTTTCATTGTGTTTTCGTGATTTATATATGTGAAAACATAAAGTTATACCATCTTTTTAGACAAGAAATTTTTTATTATTCGCTTAAACATGTATCAACCCAATCCTCATATGATGTGAATATATAGTGTACATGGTAAAGAAGTAGCTCAACTATGACGAGTGGCTTGGTCATTAACATTATGAAAATTTAGAAGTCTTGGTCATTAACATTATTATCTGCTACAATGTCATCTAGTATATCATTGTCAATGTTCATATGTTCTTTCAAGTATTTATATATTTGAATGAATATCAGTTATTGAGCCCCAATATTGTGCTTATGTGAATGAATATGCTGATATAATAAATCATTTACTATGGATGTTTTCACTTACATGTTCAAAATTATGTTCAACATAAAAATTGAAACTATTTAAAAATAATAAAGTTAACAAAGTTGCTTATTTAAATAATTGTGAGTTACATGCATTAATATTTTATTAACTTTTGTGTCTTCATGAACATATGTTGATACAAAATGAATGGAAGAAGCATCCAAGTAATCCTAATTTTTTCTACCAACAATTCATACCAAAGATTGAACAATTTAAGGATATTTGAATAGGTAATTTGTATCGACACAAATAATATTATTGAAGCATTTCAAAGTTTAGGCCATAAGAATCATCCTTTTTTAAACATGGATTGCAAATCATTCTAAAAATTTAGAAGTCTTGGTTATTAACATTATTGTCTACTACAATGTCATCCAGTGCATCATCATTTATGTTCATATGTTATTTCAAGTATATATATATTTGAATGAATATCAGTTATTGAGCCTCAATATTGTGCTTATGTGAATGAATATGTTGATATAGTAAAGCATTTACTGTGGATGTTTTCAATTACATGTTCAACATAAAAATGGAAACTATTTAAAAATAATAAAGTTAAAAAAGTTGCTTATTTAAATAATTGTGAGTCATGTGCATTAATATTTTATTAACTTTTGTGTCTTCATGAACATATGTTGATACAAAATGAATGGAAGAAGCATCCAAGTAATCCTAATTTTTTCTGCCAACAATTCATACCAAAGATTGAACAATTTAAGGATATTGCAATAGGTAATTTGTATCGACACAAATAATATTACTAAAGCATTTCAAAGTTTAGGCCATAAGAATCATCCTTTTCTAAACATGGATTGCAAATAATTATGAAAATTTAGAAGTCTTGGTCATTAACATTATTGTCTACTACAATGTCATCTAGTGTACCATTATCAATACTCATATGTTCTTTCAAGTATTTAATATTATCATCATCCCCATCTTAACCTACATCATCTTCATCATCATTGAAATTTGACTATAGACCATCTATATTGTTACCAGATGTATTTGGATCATCATTTTCTATACCATCCATATTGTTGTCTTTCATAACATCATCTAACTCTGGATTGTTTTCTTCTTGTGCTTGAACATAACCGTCTTCAACATCATCATGGATGTCAATTTCTTTGATGTTCTCTAATCCCTCTCTCATTTTGTTGGCCATCATTATTTTGCTCAGTATCCACTAATGCATCATCAAATACATGCCTTAATCTTGGATCATAATGAATGAAAAATAGCCATTTTGGGTCCAAAATATCTTCATAGAAAAATACCTACACATGAACGACATACATATATTAGACGTATGTTATAACAATTTTATTAATTAATAAACACATGTATATGTTCGTAATAAACTATGAATTAATAGATTAATGATCACTACTGCTTCTTGTTTGAGTTAAAGAAATACGTGCTCACAATGAATTGGTAGAACATAAGGCTCCTTATCCTCCAGTAGGAACCATGAGGAATCTATAGAAAACAATCCACTATGGGTATCATGTCTTCGTGTCCTCTCAAATGCTTCATATCATCTACACTTAAAAATACAACATTTAAAAGAGCGGTAATCCAACTCAATAATTTCTTGTATTTTCCCAACACATTGTAGATTCCCTTCAATTATATTCTTATCTTTTGAGATTGATCGACTGGATTGCTTGAAGTCAACCATGATGCCACAATCGAAGGATCATCTCTTTACGTCTACACTTTCTACACGATAATGTCAACTAGATGCCCACATTGCTGGATATTTCCTCGCCTGTGAAAGACCATTTATTTCAGTGAAAACAAATATAATGAAAAATATTAAAATAGTTAATAGTGTCAAAACTATAAGGAAACAACATTTTGTAAAATTCCAACTATACCTTTCTTTCACATCCTCTAGACATGTTGACTTCATCTCTTGTTATGTTTGAATCTATACCCGCATCTTCTATTTGATTTTGAATTTGTTCAACAACCCATTCTAGTGTGCAATATTTGCCCCATTCCCCAAGAAAATCAGTGAGAAGTGGAGTATTCCTTGGGTTCGATCTCTTAAATTATCTCCTTGCTTCTAACATTTCTCACTTTCCTCTATACCTATTACATGTCAACATGTTTATTTCAAAATCCAAATGCCATGCTGTTAATTTGACAAATAAATTACAGAGTAAATTAATGATTGCAAGAAAAACAACCACATTGATCATGAATTTACTTACTAATTTCTACTTGAACACCATTCGATTGTGGTTTTTCTCTATCAATAATATCTGATGCTCGTTCTCCATCCCAGAAGTGTGGCCCATCTTCAAAAGCCTTACCAAGGAATTCAAACAGGAAGAAAAATGCTTCATTCAATACATACCCTTCAGCCATACAACCCTCTAGATGTGCCTTTTGTTAGACATATCTTTTTAGAGTTTTCATATACCTCTCAAAGAAAAACATCCACCTCGTTGATATGACACTCGCTAATTCAATGTCATCGACTAGGTGTATAAGTAAATGGACTTGTAGGTCCATGAAACTTGTAGGGAGCTCCTTCTCAAATACTCATACAATTTCTACAATTTCCTTCTTCCATTTTGGCACTTCACATTCGTGGATCTCCTTGGAGCTCACACACCTAATATAAGAATAGTAAATTAGTATGAACCTTTAGTCAAAAATTAAAATGCAATATAATATCTATGTCCCTCACACATAAACATTTCATATAACCACATCCCTTGTAAATGTTGATGATCAACTTATGGCATTCCTTAAGTCAATTATAAGACATGAATCCCCCCTAATTCCCAATGGCATGATATGCTATCAAAAACATTTATGAAAAGGTCATTAGTAATTTTTTCTCACAAAACAAAATATCAAAATATATTTAGTACTTAATCAATGTTACCAGTAAATGTTAAATGATGATATATAATACCTTCATAAAATCATGAAAATCATGTGTTTTAAATCCTGTGATATGTCCATCAATTATAAAAGCTCTAGCCAATGATGACCCATAGCCAGTAGGTGTCCTTATTGAACTTCTATCAAATTTGGTACACGAAAGAGCAATATCTATCCTTGAAGGCAAGGTGTCCTCTTTGCTTGACATATGTCGAAATATATAATCTGGGACATTTTTGAAGATGTGCATAGGATCTAATAGGTGAGATATTAATAGATCCTTCTAGTAAGGGAGCTCATAAAATATGGATTTCCTTTTCATTCCTTCTGGCATATTAACTACAACTTGTTCTAGTTCTTCAATTGAATCACCCCGATCAAAAAAATCCTCCCAAGCTTTCAATTTAGCATCTTCATACTTCCTAAGCCAATCACTTGGACCTATAATCATGGGAGTGCCTCTATTTTCAACTTTTCCATCAAATTGATTCTTCAGGCGATTTCTAAACTTATGATCTAGTGGTAGAAAAACCCTGTTGTTTGCATAAATAAATTTATGTAGATCTTTAGAATATTGCCCTTGAAATTGTTCTGCACATCTTGGACATGCAAATATCCCCTTTGTTTGAAGCCCTGAAATTCAATAAGTAATGTTAATAACATCTGTAGACATCGAAATTTGGTTTAAGCCTACGACTTCAATATTCTTCATAATTCGTATTTCCATGGTCATGATTAAATAATGTCAATTATTTAATTATTCTCTAAAGTCTTCATTTCTTTATTAATTAAATAAATCTAATTATTTAATTAATTCACCTTAACTTTAATTCTTCTATTAATTAAATAATCTTAATTATTTAATTGATTCACATTTTCTTTATTCTATCTGGTTAATTAATCAAACACTTTTTATTTAATTATCTTACTAATTAACCTTATCTTCCTTGTCAAATTAAATAAATTCTTATTTGATTTACCCTTTTATCATATGTCAACTATAATTAAATAAATTCTTTATTTATTTAATTATTCATTTCAATCCCTTCAACACTTAATTAAATAAATCTTATTTATTTAATTATTCTTCAAATATCAAATCTTGAATTAAATGAATTATTTAATTCATAAGTTCTATTTTAACGCATTCTTCTATATTTGGATAATTGTGTGAGTTATCTAAGTATTCACTTTGACTCGACTCGACATCTATTTAAATCGCTCAATTAACTCTGGATTTAGTGTTTGAGTGGATTTCACGAGTAATCTCTTTGTCATATCATTCAGTCATCTAGTTCTAACTCAATTGCATGTACATGCATATTAATTAAATATTCCTATTTAATTAATTGAATCTTGTGTGTGCGTTTGAACTGCGAGTTGCTTTAATCCATCTTTATCTTTGTCATGCAAAGACTATTCTTCTATTTTTAAATACCTAACTCAAAGATTAAATCATTTATTTAATCTTTATTTCTATTTCTAGTTTTTATCACTCATGTCGCTACTAACAGCTATTGTAATGCATGTCTAATATGTCAATCTTAACCGTCTATTGATCTTTCGATCTTGGCCTATCATTCGAAGGATCAATTTTCTATAAATTGATTTGTCCTTCATCATTCCAATCTCTCTCGAAATCGTATGACTTCTGGAGCAATTATCTTAAATCTTCGATGTCTCATCATTATCACAACAGTTAGGCTATGCTTGCACACAAATACTGAAAATATGAGGGCAAGTACACTACACAGATGAAATGGAGAAGAATAATGGAGGTTATTCAATGGAATTGATCGCATGTTTGGTAAAATAGTTTCTTTTATGCATGTTGTTCTTAGCTTTCCTTTGTGCTCGATTATCTAGCTTTGAGGATTGTTAGTATAGTTTGAATAGATTAGATTTGAATTGCCTAACTCTCTCGTGTGTTTTTCTCTAAGCTACATTTGGTGAACCCAACGTGAAGACACCATCTTCGCATATCCGTAGAATTTTATTTGATTTTGCAGGTTTTTGTACGGGAATGACGCATTTGTTTGACGAAACGCCGCAATTGAATTTCTGAGATGCATCTGCTTGACGAAAATACACAATTGCAAACACTGGACTGCATCTGAGATCGCAGACGACGTAATTTTCTTTCTTCACCACATTTGAGATATAAACGACACATCTGAAAAAAATCACGCATCTGCCATTTTCTGAGTCGTAACTGACTGGTCAAATCCCGCGACGCATTTGACAAAGAAAATGACGCATCTGACTGGTAAATTTTTTAGGTTTTGACTTTCAATTTATAGTTTCCTTTCATGTTTTTATTTTCGCTAATCTTTTGTTTTTAGCGTGTGTCTTAGGGAGTTAACAAACTTTTTGCAGATCGATAGTCGAAAACCAATATCAAACTACTAATGAATCTTTTTGTAGAATGGATGTCGAAGATCCTAGTTAAATTTTTTGAAACAGATTGTTTGGTAGTGTAGCAAATCTTCCATTTGGATTAAAATTAACAAGTGTCTACTATGTTTGGTGTGAAAGCACAATTGTGTTGTTACCCTTTACGATTTGGTATATCTAAGTATCCTCTTCCCTTGTGCATTCGTCCGATCTTAAGTGTAAGAAAAATGGTTACTGACTCTAGAACTTGGGCCTATTCTGGTGGGAAAAAGTACTCACCCCAGGACGACTCAAACCGGTAACACCCTAAACCTGAGGGGCTTCCAGCCGGTATATAAAAGTGGATTCTTGGGGAAAGCCCAAGAATCACACATATGGTTCTGATGAGATGGATTCAAAAGGGGACTCTCGCCGCATGGATCATGCCCTACAAACAGAATGCCCAAAATAAATACCTTTGTTTGTAATGTCCAAAATCTTTCTATTTACTGGTGCAGCAGGTCGGACCTGTGAAGCCGTCTCATATTCTTATGGTTCATGTGTAGAGACGAAGGTATGCCATGGGATGTTCATGGGTATTGTAGCTTGGCTGCTTTGAATGACGTTAATGAGCTATGGATGGGAGCCAGAGGGGTCAAGCTACTAATCATCCACCTTAAATAAGCGTAGTTGGGGAAACCCAAGTGAGAACTCAGTAAATAATATCTTACACAACCTAGGATGTACTTGCCTATTGACAAATTAAATGTTCTTTGAGTCCAAAATCAAACTGAAAACACTTTGTCTTATGATTGTCTTTGTTTTCCAAAACTTGATCACAAAAAACAATATCAATTTTATATCTCTGTTCATTGAAAAACACAACAGAGTCGCAATTGTTCACTAGAGAGTCACAATTGTTTGGTCAAGTCGCATCTGTTAAGCTTTGAGTCGCATCTGCTGAGATTAGCTCGCATCTGATTTAAAAGGCCGCAATTGTGATATTTTGTGATGCATCTAAAAAGATGAGCCGCAACTGCAGTCTGGAAAGACGCATTTGCCACTATTGCAAAACTTCACTAGTGCATAGAGTTCAGGAAACTCACATCTGTTACAGTCTGAGTCACAATTGTCATTATGAGTCATATCTGTGGGAAACTACACCGCAATTGTGAAACATAATCGCATTTGTGAAATTTTGTGACGCATTTGCTTGATTATTAGAACACCAGATTTTACAATCACAGTTCAGTCGACATAGTCGTACCAGTCTTTGATCTGTATTTTCATAGCAGTCCTTAGACAAAAAATTGAAACTATTTTCTCAATTTTGCATCCTTTAGGTATCATTTAGTTATTACTATAGTCATCCTAATTCTGAGTTTTTCATCTTAGAGTACATATTGCCTTTTGATTAAATTTCTAGGAAGATCACTTTTACAAACTTTGGAATAGGTCCACTTTCTACACTTTAGAAAAATCATAGCGCTAAAAAAATCTATCATTGAACCTAGTCCTGTCATCATATCCTTTGTCCTACGAAGAGTCCTCCTAGCTCATTAGTCTAGTTAGGAAACTCATCTTTGATCCTAGTCCTACATTGGTTCATTGAAAACTAAATTGACACCTTGGTTAGACTTTAGGTAGTTGGTACCCTCGTCTTAGGTTTACAAAATTGATTACCTTAGAAGATTGTTTAGACTTTGCATTTGTAGATAAGGTCATTTTAGACTTGCGTCATCATAGAACATTCCTTATTTTGCATTCAAAAAATACCAAAAACATAGACTAGAGTCATACTGTCCATAGACGTAGTTTTGCATTCCTCGCATATTGAGCTTATCTTACATGGTTGAAACCAGGTCTAAGAGAAAAGAGAGAGAAAAGATGTCAAACCCAAATGAATTCATCAACCCATTCTCATCAAAACCTCATAGGAACTTGTTGGACAAATTCACTACTAGAGATCCTCAATGACACATTAGAAAATAAGACATAGATGTTGTTGCACAAGACCCTGATTTTGCCTCTTTTGTAGATGAGTATCTAGCAAATGATCACCAACGCTACTTAGCCAAATTGTTAGTTGAAGGTGCTACCTTACCCATAGGATTTGATATTAGCACTTTACAAACTCAACCTACACAAGGGACGATGACAACAACTGCTAGTACCTCTATACCTCAGGTTAATACAGTCTTACCATTTGGCATACCTACACAGAGTACGACGGTCCATGCGTCTCCATTTGGTACATCTAGCATGACATCGAGATTTAATTTCACTATAGGGGAATCATCATCTACTCCTTGCAGTCCTCTTGTTGGGAATAAAAGATCTAAAACATCAGCTTCTACACTGAATGTTAGTGTCATTGGTACCATACCACATTCTACAACCATACCTAGTGTGTCATGTTGCTGGTGCTATACCACAGACTACACAGACAGGAGGAATTCCCTCTTTCCAATATGGCAATCAGAATCCATTCTCCTAGGTTGGCAGTTATAATCCATTCTATTAGATTGGTAGTCAAAATCCATTCCCATAGATTCTAAATCAGAATCCATTCTCCCAGATTGGCAGTCAAAACCCATTCACATAAGTTCCAAACTAGAACACATTCACCAACATTCTGAATCCAAATCCATATCAAATTCCAACATTCAATCAAAACCCATCACGATACCTTGGATTTTAGAATGCATACATAGATCCGCATAATTCGCCCAACACATTAGGTTGACATCTTGCAAACACAAATGCAGGCACTACAAACACAAATGGATAACATGGCAGTGTCAACTAAGAAATATTTTTCAACAAAGGACATATGCCCATTTCCCTTTGATAAATCATTGTAGATGACACCTTTCCCTCATGGGTATGTCATACCAAATCTCCCTAAGTACAATGGCAAAAGAAATCCAATAGAACATATAAGGAAATTTTCTACCATGTGCATAGATGTCGCTTATGACCCCACATATCTTATGAGACTATTTCCAAGAAGTCTTATTGGAATTGCACTTGAGTGGTTTTCAGGTATAGACTATGGCATTAAATCATGGGGTGAACTGGCTGAGAAATTTATTGAGTAATTCTCCTTCAACATAGACCATGAGATAAATATAGCAACCTTGTGTCACACAACACAAGACAAAGGAGAAAATTTCATCTCTTTCTTCCAAAGATGGAGGACTATAGCCAGTCGATGTCCTGTAGAGATACCTAAAAAACAAAAAGTCACTATGTTCCAAGAAAACCTTCATGAAAAACTAAGGAGTAACCTAAGGGTACATTGTTGCACATCTTTTTCATAACTAGTGGAAAAAGGGGTTATAATAGAAAAAGATCTCATTGGAAAAGGAGAACTTAAGACATCAACACCCAATAGAAATCCGATAGTCCAAAACACCCCTAATGATAGAAACAAATTTTGGTCTCAGAACAAAAACATCACCAATGATAGGGTAGTTGATGCTAAAACTGTACAAGCAGGACCAATCATCACATTACAAGGACCTAACCCTTCAGCCAACATGCTAAATGTTGTCAATCAACCTCCCAACACAGTCTAGAATACTCAACGTCTGCCACAACAGAGGAGGTTTCAAAAACGTGAATTCACTCCCTTAGGGGAACCCATCAAGTTTGTATTTAAACAACTGTTACAACATAATCTTATACATCTTCAAGAGCCAAGACAATACGATCTAGGACAATTTAAACTAGTTTGGTGGGATGACAATGCCTTTTGTGATTATCATAGAACTAAGGGACATAACCTACAAAATTGTCGCCAACTGAAAAATATCATACAGGATCTTGTCGAAAAGAGAATTATTGAAGTTAGTGGATAAAAACAACAGTCATCAAACACTAATCACTAAGTCTTTTCCGATCCACAATATGACCATGGGAAAGGAAATGTCCCCAGTTCAAGTAACAAGACCAATATGTCTGCCAACTATGCAAATATCAAGCATGATTATAATAGTGGAAAAACCATTAATCACCTTCACGTCGCTGATGAGAATATCAATACCATTACCATAAATACAACTCCTAAGTGTGTTGTCAACACTCGTCGTACTAAGATCACTATCCAAGGTCCTCTATCGCAGCAAACACCACAGCCTTCCAAGTCACAATATAACCTACTTGACCAATTAGGGAAGACCCCAACCCAAATCTCAATCTTGGAACTGTTGCGTATCTCCCCTGAGCATCGATCCATTTTAGATAAAGCTTTACAAAACACCATTGTCCCAAATGATCTCGATGTCAATCATTTCCAGGAAATGGTGGGCTACTTGACCAATAATCATCATGCCACATTTTCTGAACAAGACTACACCATTAAAAAGACAAATCATAACGACCCTTTACATCTTGAAGTCCTTGTTGATGACACCAAAGTTAGACAAGTTTTGGTAGACGAAGGAGCAGGGTTAAATCTGTGCACTTTAAAACTGATTAAGGCATTAGGTTTCTCAAAAGCACGCATAGACACAACCAAAAGTATTGTCATTAAAGCTTATGATGATGAGGAACGAAAATCAAAGGGGGTAGTAACACTTCCTATCAGAATTGGTCCTAGAGTAATGGAGACAAAATTCCAGGTCTTGGATCTCACCCTTCCATACAACCTTTTGCTAGGCAAACCATGGATTCATGCCATGAAGGCAATCCCTTCCACATATCATCAATGTCTCAAATTCCCTTACAATGGCACTAAAATAACTATAGATGGTGACCCAAATCCATTCCAATATTGCACCAATCTAAAAGAGATGCCCCAATGCCAAGTGCTAGTAAACCAAGAGGCTTCATTGTCCAATTCATCTCACTACGTTGATCCATCCACTCTCACTTGAACATCTATTTCACCTTCATTTCCTACCACTCCTAGGGTTGAGATCCAAGATAAGGGTTGTGGAGAATATTATATTAAGACATCTTATTGTGTTATCCATTTGATTCCTCCTAATTCATACGATTTACCTACACCAGATAGGAGGCAATCTATGGTCACTATACACATTCCTCCCACAACAACTTTCACTAAATGGGGAGAATTAAGCAAAGAAGTCATAAATACAGAAGATGTCACCTCCTGGCTGTATAGGGAAGATAATAAAGAACATCTCTCACTTTCTCACATTCCTACAGATCTATATGGTAAAAGTTTCACAATCATGCAGAGCAAGGGATATAATGGACATAGTGGTTTAGGCTTAAATCAAGATGGGAGGATTGAACCAATCTTTGCTTCTTAGTGGCCAAAAGGCTTAGGGCTTAGGTTTCAACCAATTCAGATTGGTGTTCCTAGTACCACATCACCCTTAATCAAGGAAGTAAGTGCTTCATAATATATTGAGACATCTCACGAACCATCTGACCAACACCACTGTGACTCCCCTGACTCAAACAAATATGAGTGGGATTCCCTATCCTCTACCTCTTCCATCGACCTTGATAAGCTATTTCAAGAACTGGACTTAATGTTGAGATCCTCACCAAATACATTGAATTCCTATCCACCAAAGAATATGACAAAAGAGGAATGGTTTAAACATTACTATTGGGAATCACTTGATCTTACCTCTTGGCAACTTGATACATTTGTTTCAGATAACTAAACCTTGGCATTAGGCCTGCTTCTCAATCCACCTAGATCTAAACCAAAGAGAAAAAAGGACTTAGTACAAGAATTTTGTGACCATATGAATAACTCAGTCCTTACCTTGACTTCGTTAAACTTTGATAACTCTGACGATGACATGCCCTTAGTTTATCCCCAACTCATTGATTGGGACCAACAAGACACACCCGTCTTAGACATTTTTGAGAATGATGAAGCAATTGCTGAGTTCCTAGGATTACGGGAAGGCATACCTAGTGGTGATCACAAGGCTGGTTTTACCATTGACTTGGACAACAAAGCATATTTTAGAGAATTTTTTCAACCCTCCAGTCGCAAAAATGAGAAAAAGAATAAAGAAGATAAAAAGGACGAGTCTCTAGGTGAAAACCGAAAGGTGCCTCTAGACAATGAAAAAGTAAAAATAAAGGACACATCCAAAGGTGAAAACCTCTCTGAGGCACCTAAGGATGTAGGTTTGAACATTCTACCCATTGCACAGGAAAAGTCACCCATGCTCGTTGAAGAATCAATAGAAGTTAACATAGGCACAAAAGAGAATCCTCGACTAGTTTATTTTGCAACGTCATTGACCACATAAGAGCAACCAAAATTCCACAACTTCTTTACACAGAGATAGATAAATTTTGCCTGGTCATATGTAGACATTCCTGGGTTGGATCCTGAACTTCCTTACAACCAGGTGTCAAACCAGTGAAACAAAAATTGAGGAAAATTCACCCACAAATTGCTTTACTAGTCAAGGCAGAACTCAAGAAACTGTTAGACATTGGTTTCATTAGATCAATCAACTATGCAAATTGGATTTCCAATCTTGTACCAGCCACTAAACCAACAGGGGGCATTTGCATCTACACTGATTTCAGAGATAGCAACAAGGCTTTTCCTAAGGATGACTTCCCTTTGCCTAACATAGACATGATAGTAGACATGACAACAGGGTACGAGATGTTGTCCCTTATGGATGGATTTTCAGGGTATAATCATATAAGAATTGCAACTAAAGACCAACCTAAGACAACTTTCACTTTTCCTTGGGGAACGTATTACTAGAATGTTATGCCCTTCTGACTCAAGAACGTTGGAGTAGCCTATCAACGTGCCATGACCACCATTTTTCATGATCTAGTACACACTCTTATGGAGGATTATGTCGATGAACTTATCGTTAAATCCAAGACAAGGGCAGAACATTTACAGGTTTTAGACAAGATATTTCAAAGGCTAGAGAAGTATAAAGTGAGACTCAATCCCAAGAAATGTGTGTTTGAAGTAAAGTCAGGAAATCTTTTAGGCTATATCATTTCCAGATGAGGCATTGAAGTGGATCTGACCAAGGTAAAAGCAATCATAGACATGCCTCCACCAACTAATCTTAGTTAGCTAAGGACATTACAAGGAAGACTGCAATCCATCAGAAGATTTATAGTGCAGTTAGCAGATAAGACACATCCTTTTCAACATTTACTTAAGAAAGGGTTACCCTTTGCATGGGAAGTTAGGTGTGGAGAGGCTTTTCAACTGATTAAAGAATATCTACTCACACCACCAGTCTTAATGCCACTTGTTGAAGGACGATCATTGATTCTTTATATTACAACAACCCATTCATCACTCAGAGCATTGCTTGCACAGAATGATGATGAAGGTCATGAAAGGGCAGTATATTATATTAGTTGGACTTTGGTCAGTTATGAGCTCAACTATAGTACCATTGAGCGTGCTTGTCTTGCGGTAGTATTTACTACTCAAAAACTAAGGCAAAACCATAAAACAATGTTGATTGGAAAAATAGATCATTTGAAATATCTTTTAAGCAAAGCAACATTAAGAGGGCAACTGGCCAAATGGGTTATGATACTTAGTGAGTATGATATCCAGTATGTAGAGAGAAAGGTTGTTAAAGGACAAGTCATTGCTGATTAGTTAACTGACGCACCAATACAAGCAAATTACCCATTAGTTGCAAACTTTCCTGATGAATTTATATTCATAATTGACACAAACACATGGAAACTGTACTTTGATGGCTCACACACAAATCATGGCTCAAGGGCTGGTATACTGCTCATCACACCACAGGGTGATTCCATCCCTAAGTCATTCAGGATTGCATTCCCATGTACTAACAACATAGCAGAGTATGAAGCTCTAGTGACAGGGTTACACATGGCAGTCAAGTGGAAAATTAAGCACTTACGGGTATATGGTGATTCTCAACTAGTAACTAGACAGGTAAATGATGATTATGAGACTAAGGATGAGAAGCTTGCTCCATACAAATGTATGGCTAATAGGTTTAAGGAGTACTTTGACAAGGTTGAATTTCATTAGATACCTCATGTTTTAAATAGGGTAGCAGACACTATGGCTACAATTGCATCACTTCTAGACATTCCCAGCAACATGCCTAAGTTTGAGTTCTTGGTAAAACAAATTTTGGTCCCAGCCTACGATATCCCAAATTCTGAGATGGTATGCAAAATTGTTGGTCCTGATTTCCCATGGTACAAAGAAATCTATGACTACCTCCATGCCAAAATCATACCCATTGGTCTGTCAAACAACCAACGTAGGACATTCCTTCGTAAGTTAGCCAAATACACCATCGTCAGAGACACCCTATATAGATGTGCCTTAGATAATACCCTACTGAGATGTCTTGATTCCAATGAAGCACAAACAACCTTGCGTGGGGTGCATGAGAGTATATGTGGTTCCCATTCTAGCAGTCCTACCTTAGCCAAAAATATTATGAGACTGGGTTATTATTGGCCTATTATGGAAAATGACTCATATGTCTTTGTAAAGAAATGTCGCCAATGCCAAGTTCATGGAGACTTGATACATGCACCAACACAGGAACTTCGTCCTATAATGTCACCATGGCCCTTCGCCCAATGGGGACTCGACCTCATAGGTAAGATCCATCCCACATCATCCAATGGCCACAAGTTCATCATCATTGCCACTAAGTACTTTATGAAGTGGATTGAGGCTATTCCTATGACATACATAACACACAAATCTCTAAGTTTATCCTAAACTATATCATCTATTGGTATGGTGTCCCTCAGTCCATAGTCACAGATAATGGCCACCCATTTAAGAATCAAGAAGTCTGCCATCTTTGTGATGAATTTCATATTCAACATCACTTTTCCACTCCATACTATCCACAAGGTAATGTCCAAGCAAAGGCATCTAACAAAACTATCATTAGAATCCTCAAGAAGACTGTCAATGATGTTGGTCATGATTGGCATTTACAACTTAAGCCTACCTTATGGGCTTATCGCACAAGTATTTGTACTCCCACTGGCCCCACTCCATATTCACTAGTATTTGGTTTTGAAGTCATTCTTCCTATTGACGTCAAGATTCCTTCCCTGAGGGTATCCTTGAAAGGGCACATTGACAATGAAGAGTACCAAGTATTGAGACTCTATGAACTAGAATTCCTAGATGAGCGAAGATAGAAGGCACTAGACCATCTCCAAGCATATCAGAATTGCCTTCGTCATAGCTATAATAGGAAGGTTTTGAACAAAAACTTTGACATTGGTGACCTGGTCTTAATGGAGAACCCAAAGAATCAAGCAGAAAGAGAGAAACCAGGAAAGTTTGAACCAAATTGGTTAGGACCTTATATTATTATAGAAGCCTTTGGATCAAGAGCGTATCAACTCTCTACTCCTGAAGGGGAACCATTGTCCTCACCAATAAATAGTCTTCATCTGAAGAAGTTCTACACATAGCTTCTGAGAGCCTTGTCTTAATTAGAAAAAATACAAAAAAATCAAAAAATAAAAATAAAATCGTTACCAAGGTGAAAACCTGGCAAATCTGCATCTTGGTATCATCAAAAAAATTAGAAAATCCAGATAATAGTAAAGAGAAATAATTCATCCAATAGTGAAAACCACCTCGGTGGCACTTTGGATAAGTACCATGGTGAAAACTCTACAAACAGGCGCCATGTGTAGTTGACTCTACTCCTTTGTCTACTATTATTCCAATCTAGCATCCTTGTACATAGTCCACTACTCTGTACATAGTCCACATCCCTGTACACACACCCTATCCCTGTACATACTACCTATCCTTGTACATATCATTTATCTTTCCTATCCAACGCTTGTACATATCATTCGTAATAAGTGGTAGTCTTTCCCATAACCTGGAACGATTGACATCGAGTGTATTTCATATCCCCCATTTTATCCTATTCATTATCAATTGGTCTTATACTCGACTGGGGGAAAACACTTGACATGCGTCATATTGGTTCTTACATTGGCTGTGTTGAAGACGTAAAACCATAGAAAAATCCAAAAACATCGCAAAATGTCCTTAGAAAATACAAAAACATTAGAAAACTTCAAAAAGACAAAAAAATCAAAACATGTCAAAAATCCAAAAAATAGAGTTTGAGTCAGTCGCATTTGTTAGTCTTTGTCATTTGTCAAACTACGTTGCCTCTACGACTGGACGTAGGCAAGGCCATCTACCAATGTGCCCCCAAGGCATTAGGTCAGTCCGTTTAGGTTTGTTTGTATAACATCATGACTTAATCCATATGTCTATATGACAAGGTCATTGGTCGTGTCGAACTATGAGGTCTCTGCATGTATAACGTAGGCAAGGCCATCAATCGATGAGCCTCTGAGGCCACACTAGATCAGTCCATTAGGGTTCATCACATTCACTATCACACACATCTTCTATTTGTAGTCAGTCTTGTGAGTCAAAGTCAAGTCAAACTATGAGGTCTTTGCATGTATAACATAGGAAAGGCCATCAATCGATGAGCCCCCAAGACCGCACTAGGTCAGTCCTTTAGGGTTCGTTGTCACACATAGTCAATTGTCAGCACATCATATCAAGTCACACATCAATTTGGTGAACAAGTCAGCAATGTCTCGAAGTCAAATCAGACAACTTACCAAAGCAACAACCAAAACAAGTCAACTAATGTTTGCTACAGGATGTGTCCTTCTTGGAAACAGACATCATCAAAATAATCAATCTGTGTCTTATTCAGGATGAATCCTTCCTAAATACTGATATCAACAAAATAATCTATGTCCTATACAGGATGAGTCCTTCCTGCATATCGACATTGTCAAACAATCGACATAGCCTTACACAGGTTATCACATCAACGACATTAGACTCAACGTCTTATACAATATATGTCTTTCTAAAACCAGGCTTTGTCATGCCTTATACAGATAGTCATAACATCGAAACCAGACTCAAAGTCTTATCTGGTATGTGTATCTTCTGAAATTAGGCTCTATCAATCAATCCTTTTATCAAGCAAAACAAATTAAACAAACAAACCAAGTTTTGGCAAATATTTTATTGGATTTTTGACTTTATGGCTTATTTATCTTATCATTTCATTTGACTTTATGATTGGAATCTTGTTACTAGCTTTCTCAAGGATGTCCCATGCAAGATTTAGAGAAGCAACGATGTATAAGAATTTTATTTTCTTTGATTGTTGTCTGTCAACTATCTTTTAAATCTGATTTTGAGTCATGTTACTAGTTTCCTCAAGGATGTCCCATGAACGATTTAGAGGAGCGATGACGTCTCATGGCTTGTCTTTTCTTTTGTTTGTTGTCTATGGTTTGTCTTGACAAAAATACTGGGGCAATTGTGCCCTTAGTATGAGTTAACGACAATCCTTGTTTGCGACTGTCTGTTGTTAGCAAGTGGATGACCTTGCACACCTTGATCTATGTCATATCATGGTTTTTTTCTCCATTTGTATTAGTCCCGCCCAATGATGATAAAGTGCAATGACTTTAGTGATACAATGAAACATCGAAGATTGCTAATACTAACATTCCTCTCATTTCTTTTATTATTTCTCAATCTTTCTTTTCGCACTAACAATTCTTCTTTCTTGCATTATGACGGAGTCCTGTGACACACAAAAATATAAATCATCCTGCATATACATTCATGTTAGAAACATAATTTCAAAATCATACATCATCAATCATACATACATCTTGCATTTGAAATATACAAACATGTAGGCATTTATCATATCTAGGACATCATGGCATAATAGACATTTATCATCATATATTACATATCATAAGCATTACATGTACATAACAAATGTAAATACATACATCACATTACATATGTATAACATCACATGTAGAGAGCATTGCACATATAACATCATATTGCATCTCATAACTATAAATTTCATACATAACATCCATCGCCATCATAAGTATTAATACATACATCATCACATAGAATCAACATCACATCATAGGTTACATAAACACATCATAAAGTAGATATGATCATCCATCACATAGGCATCTCATATGAACATAACATGTATAAATAAATGACTGCATAATCAATAAATAGAAATGCATATCATGAGAATCGCCGCCAAAATCATATATATATCCCTCAAAAGTGTCACATCACAATGTCATAATATATCAATAAATATGGAAGCCCGTAGGCTATATGATCATAATACAATGTCTCAGTACATATCAAGAAATGTTCCTATCCAGAACTGGCACTGCTATCATGACTAGAGTGTGTGAATGACTGATGCCGAGAGCCTGATGACCTGTGACTTGAATGTGGCTTGTCGTATGGACCAACTCTGCATGGCTGCTCAACACCCTTTGTGCTAACTGTCCTAGTATGGGTCCTAGTCTGGAACCTCTCACTGCGTGCCTATGAAAAACTTGAGGCCCGTCTCTCTGGAGGAAATACTGCCTCATATAAATCTCGGTAATAAGTGGCCCTCTCCCCGACTCTAACTAACTCTCTAGCAAATGCAACTGTCAGCCCAGTACATAGAGCTCTAATCTCTATAAATCTCTACTCGGTCTCTTGCCTCTGATCTATAGCCTGATCTCTGTCCATGAAGGCTTTGTCCCTCTCCATCTGTAACACATCTCGCTCGGACATCAGGACCCTCATCTGCTCCTCCAAGGATGCAACCTGGGCACAAAGTGTAGCAATGCCAGGATCAACTGCCCCTATGTCATCCTGTCTCACTCTCTCCACACCATCATCCTCATCCTCTAACTCCTCCAAAATCCTCTCTTGGATCTTTTGCTCCTGATCATCCCCCTCCTCGTCATCATCTTGATAGGCACCAAGTAAGCCAAGGGTATCAATCTCTGCCTCCTCTCTGCCTGTCTCCTCCTTTGTGGCATGCTCCTCACCTCCGCCAATCTCAACATGCACCTCCTCCCCACCTCTACTAATATTTGGCATGTGTACATCCTCCTCCTCTCGTCCCTCCTCGTGGATAGGTGATAATGGTGGCCCTCGTCCCCTCCGTCCATGCCTCCCTTTCCCACCACCTCACTGACCACCTCTACCACCATCTCCATCATTGCCATGACCACCTCCACCTCTCTGACCCCTGCCTCTACCACACCTAACGCACGGTCCTATCCCTCGCCGCTCTATCGACGTAGCCTGATCTGGGTCTATAAGGGGAATTGGCCTATGCATGGCCCACCACTGATCATATGCCTTGGTGGTACCTAGGTATGCCACACCATCTCTCCATCCCCACTGAACTGCCTGCAATGCATCAATATCTGCCTCGGCAATGGCCACTGGAATCTCTAGACCCCATAGGGGGATCTCTCGTGAGGACCTCACAAACTCTACCCATCCTCTAGGCACATCCTGCACCTCTCCAAATTGTCGTAGCACACAATCTGGAAAATGTCTCTCTATAATATGAACATGTGAAATAGTTCACCCAATCAGATACTGTGTCTAGTGGCAATATGACAAATGCTCATCCTCATCTGACCACTTTGAACATCCCAAGTATGGTCTCCATGTAAACTATACCATGGTATCAATGGCATGTTTGAAGTACCTGGTATCTCCCATATGGTGTTGAGTATTAGCCCCTGCATAATGGAAGGCATATGGTGCTCCAGGCTACACATCAACTGTGACTGGTGGGCGAAAGATGGCAAAGTGTTCCCACGCCCATACCATTAGGAGCGTGGTACCACAACTCATAAAATGTGCCTTTCGATATGCTATATCATGTAAATGAAAATATAACATGCCAAGAAGACAGGGACCCCAAGCATACACCTCCTGCCATTCTAACATACCAACTAGCATCTCTCCCCATCCCATGAGAAATCCACGACCTTGACGGTCAGGGAGGACTATACCACCTATCAACATACACAATAGATAGTCTAATTGTCTATATCTTTGTGCTAGTACAAGCCACCTAATCTCATAGTGGTCAATGCCTAACTGTTTGATATTAGCGTGAGGGTAGTATCTGTACATCTTGATGAAACCCCTCTAGGTATCATATATCACCCTAGTGCCTCTAATGAGAAGTCTCAGAATCCTGTAGACATCCTCCAATGTAATTGTCGCCTCTCTAGTAGGCAGGTGAAATGAAGAGGTCTTCAAGTGCCACCGCTCGCACAACGCTGTTAGTAGACCCCGATTTTCCTGAATGATGGGAATATCTGTCACATGCAAAAGACCCAAATGCCATAAAAATCATTTCTTTGCACTCTGCAAACTGTTCCAGAAGCGAAAACTTGTGGGTCTTGACTCTTGTGTATACACTAGGTCCAAAATAACCTGCAATGGCATTATACATGCCTCATGTCAAAATCAATCACCTATCCTAATGCAAAGTGATAGAATCAGATGATAGTCAAATGCGTCATTATTTTGCAATTGCGTCACAAGAAACCAAATGCGTCATTTTATTTTTCAAATGCGTGATAAAATTTCAAATGCGTCATTTTAAATAACAAATGCGTATGGAAATTTCAAATGCGTTGCAAAATCAAATGCGACTCATGGACACTACGCATACGAATGGTCATAGTGAATGCAAATGCGATGCAATAGTTTCAAATGCGTGAAACAAAATGCAAATGCGATGCAATAATTTCAAATGCGTGAAACAAAATGCAAATGCATTTATTCTAAATGTAGATGCGTCATTATTTATCATATGCATCGTAAAAAACAATATATGCATTGAACTATCAAAGACTACGCCAAACCATAGACGTCAAATTGCATATGTGTCATTCCACATGCAAATGCGTTGATTGCGCATTCACATGCGCCATTTCAAAAAAATGACGCATCATTCAAATTGAAATTAAATGCATAAAAAGCCTAAAAATCAAAAATTCAAAAGTCGAGAACGAAGTACATACCAGGGGGCCCGTGTCGGCTGGCTGCCTGAAGGTCCGGATCCTATATGAACAGTGATGGGTGTGAGGAACAAGTGACATCTTCACTGAGTGTGCAGAGCAAAAATCTCAAATTTCAAAGCTATGTGGGTGAAAATGAATGGGTTTTTACCTCATTTTCTATTTAAACCTAGGGGTTTGGTGGCATTTCTTTTTATTGGCCATGTCAACTTCCAACTTCAATCGACTCGTACCCATCCCCAACACTTCCAACTTCAATTCCGTCAACTCCACTGTGTTTCTGGCTATCAAATGGACTAATCGGGACTATTTCCAAAATTTTTTAGAATTTTTTAAAAATTTGTCAATTTTCCCAAGGGGGCATACATTTACCTATTTTACACTGGGGCATTACTGGGGCATATTTTTGATCGATTTTCTTTGACACAATGCTAAAATGACATTGTATCAAAGAGGGGCAAATGTAGACACCAAAATCTAGTTTAAGCTTGTGACTTCAATATTCTTCATAATTCATATTTCCATGGTCATGATTAAATAATGTCAATTATTTATTTATTCTCTAAAGTCTTCATTTCTTTATTAATTAAATAAATCTAATTATTTAATTAATTCACCTTAACTTTAATTCTTCTATTAATTAAATAATCTTAATTATTTAATTGATTCACATTTTCTTTATTCTATCTGGTTAATTAAATAAAAACTTTTTATTTAATTATCTTACTAATTAACCTTATCTTCCTTGTCAAATTAAATAAATTCTTATTTGATTTACCCTTTTATCATATGTCAACTATAATTAAATAAATTCTTTATTTATTTAATTATTCATTTCAGTCTCTTCAACACTTAATTAAATAAATATTATTTATTTAATTATTCTTCAAATATCAAATCTTGAATTAAATGAATTAAATGAATTATTTAATTCATAAGTTCTATTTTAACGCATTCTTCTATATTTGGATAATTGTGTGAGTTATCTAAGTATTCATTTTGACTCGACTCGACATCTATTTAAATCGCTCAGTTAACTCTGGATTTAGTGTCTGAGTAGATTTCACGAGTAATCTCTTTGTCATATCATTCAGTCATCTAGTTCTAACTCAATTGCGTGTACATGCATATTAATTAAATATTCCTATTTAATTAATTGAATCTTGTGCATGCGTTTGAACAAAGAGTTGCTTTAATCCATCTTTATCTTTGTCATGCAAAGACTATTCTTCTATTTTCAAATACGTAACTCGAAGATTAAATCATTTATTTAATCTTTATTTCTATTTCTAGTTTTTATCACTCATGTCACTACTAACAATTATTGTAATGCATGTCTAATCTATTGATCTCAACCGTCTGTCAATCTTTCGATCCTGGCCTATCATTCAAAGGATCAATTTTCTATAAATTGATTTGTCCTTCATCATTCCAATCTCTCTCGAAATCGTATGACTTCTGGAGCAATTATCTTAAATCTTCGATGTCTCGTCATTATCACAACACTTAGGCTATGCTTGCACATAAATATTGAAAATCTGAGGGCAAGTACACTACACAGATGAAATGGAGAAGAATAATGGAGGTTATTCAATGGAATTGATTGCATGTTTGGTAAAATAGTTTCTTTTATGCATGTTGTTCTTAGCTTTCTTTTGTGCTCGATTAGCTAGCTTTGAAGATTTTTAGTATAGTTTGAATAGATTAGATTTGAATTGCCTAACTCTCTTGTGTGTTTTTCTCTAAGCTACAACATAAAAAAAATAGTATAAAACTAAGTATGAAAGTTGGGATGAAAATAAATTATGAGTTTAAATACGTAATACTTTATCTTACCAGAATAAACACCAAGTCATGGGAAATCATGAATAGTCCAACATAGCACACCATACAACTTGAAGGACCTATATGATGGAAGATGTGATATGTCATACATTCTTATGCCTTTCCATAGTAGTTGCATCTCATCAATAAAAGGCGCAAGATAAACATCCATATTTTTAACTCGATGTTTTCCTGGAATAATGAGAGTCAGCATAAGGTGCTCCTTTCTAACACTCATCCATGGGGGAATATTGTATACTATCAATCCAACTAGCCAAACACTATAATTTGAGCTCAGGAAAGAGAATGAGAACACTCCATCAATTGCAAGACCAAAATTGATACCAATGAGTTCATCTTTGAACTTTCTTGGCCATTTTTCCTTTGTGTTTCATTGCTTTGGAGTTGGCCGAAATTTGCATTAATCTATCTTTACTCCTATTCTTTGCATGCCAATCCATCAATAATGCAAGTGACTTGTAATGAAACATTCGTCGAAGTTTAGGTATAATTGGCATGTGATGTAAAACCTTCTTTGGAATTGTAGGACCTTGTACATCTGTGCGATATCTCTTCTTTTTGCATACAGGGCATTCTACCTTGTTTTGATATTCATGTATGTATAACTTACAATCATTTTTACATGAATGAATTTTCTTATATTCAATCCCCAACTCAACCAACAACAGACCCGCCTCTCTGCAAGTTGATGGCAACACATTCTCTTTAGGGAATATTTTAGTTTTTAGTGCCCTGTAAGATTGATAGAGATTAAATTAATTGAAGGTTTGACTTATGATGAACATGTTTGATATGTCAATCTATACTAGGACTGTTTATATACAATATATGGTTTTAAAATCCCCATAAAGAAATATAAAGAAAGTTGATGAATGTTTACAAATTATGTACACCAATTGACAATGCAAAGTAAGAAATAGATTTCAACTCACTTTAGTAGGGTAGTGAATCCTTTGTCTAACCAACCAAATAGTGACTTGATTTCTAATAATATTAATGTGCATGCCAGTTTTGAGGTTCTACTTGCACTTGATTTGAACACAGGTGTCTTTGTTGCTTGCTTAATGGAGTCTTTCAGGTTGTTATCATCAACATTGTGTTGGTGGTAATTACCACTACTATCATTGTTACTGTCAACCATATGATCATTATTGTCATCATTGTTTCCATCCCCAAAGAAACCTGTAAGAATTTCATTCAATCCTTCTTCATGCACTGTGTTTTCACTATCATGATCATCATCATTAAGGCTAGGTGGCATGTCATCAGTGTACGTGGATCTCATCAGCTCTTAAAATTTCTCAATTGGTAGTATTCTCTTCAATGTTGCTCTTTTCACCCTAGTATTGTTTAAAGGATGGTTTGGATCATCTAGTCCAAATCTTAATAACCCAGTTGGATCTTGGGTATTAGTATGTGTTTCATCAACATCTTCTACCTATCAACAAACACAAGCATTATTTAATGTTTGGCAACAATTGGATAAATCATAAATGTATCAATTTCAGAGAAATACAATCAAATATGGCGTAAACAATAATAATATAAATTGTATGAACATATATACATCAATTGAATAATGGAACATTATTTTATAGACTACCTTTTTTATACAATAATTTAAATAAAACACTATTTTGACAACATAGTTTATAAAACATCAGTCCACACTCATTTATTATTCTTTGGTTTTCTGCCCTTAAGAACATCCTTAGGGAGACCTTGTTCTTCCCTTTTCTTTCATGCAAGAGTGCGTTTTAAGAAGGGGTAATCAATCAATAACTCATCCCTAATGGTAAGGTCCATAATAGCCTCAACCATTATCAATCTATCAACCTCTCTTTCCATATCTCCATCTTTATCATTTATAACCTCAACAAATTGACAATTCGGTCTTACAATAGGGTCCTTTCCCTTACTACTATTTATAAATCCTACAATATTTTTGTGTGTATGCACATCCATCTATATACATAAGATGACCTCTATTAATTTCTTTTCCACTTTCCAATTGGAGACAATGTGTATACATATTCAAATTTAGACCATATGCTGACATGCTAGGCTTATATTCTGCTAGGCTTCTCCATTCACCATTGTAATATGATGGACCATAATATGGCATTAATCTCCTAGTGGTTTGTTCTGAATTGTTTGTATGTTTAGATCCCACATGTACATTTTGGACAATAAAGAAGCCTAGATTTTCTCCATGAATATTGGAGGGTCGTATCATGTAGTTATATCCCCAAAATTGAAACACCTCATACACTCTAGGTAGTTAATGATCACTAGGCCAAGCGCAATATAGTTGACGATCAAATTTATCTTTATAAATTGATCTCAAACTTAGGGGAAAGTCATCATCTCCATCACATTCATTCTCATAGGGTATGTAGTCCACCTTCCCCTTGTCTTTAAGTAAATTATGCATCTTTAAATTGATTCTTGTTCTGTTATTTGTTTTCATCAACTCCTCATCTTCCGAGTTGGTATATTGGCACATATTTTTGTTAGATGTATCATTTGATAAATGATCATTGCCCTCTAGGCTGGAAGTCGATGATCCAGGAAACTTTAAACCAAGAACTTTATCTTGCAAGTATCCATTAAGAAAAAAATTAGTTATTTAAATAATATAAAACAATGTTTAAACGAAGTATACATGTTATTTATATCAAATTGGAAAATTCCTTACCAGAATTCCTATTTGATTTGAATCGATTGTAGGAGGCATACTATCGATTGAAAGCTCATCATATATGTAATTTCTTTGTAAAATTGTTTGTTTGAATCATTTATTTCTGTTGAGAGTTGTGACTCAAATTACCGGCTTGATCAACTTCTTGGAGTAGTTTTGTTTTCCTCCTTCATCAACCTGAGTTAAGTTGATGGTTTTCAAGTTTATCTAGCTGAAGTCGTGGGGTTCTGAAGTATTGTAACCTCCTGACTTAGTGACTGTGAAGGGAAGGCTACTTCCTTTGTTATCGGCTCATTGAGTTTTGAGCAACGGAGTGATCCCTTTGTCCATGTGTTGCAGGTTTTGGGAACTTTGTAACCTCCATCAAGAGGTTTGTGATGGCACTTTCAAATTCGTAAATTTTTTTGGAGTGCCCATATTGAACCCTAAATTTTTTATTCCATCTCAAACCTTTGTTAGATTTGGATGTAGGGTTCTTATATGGGGGTTTAGGGTTTTATTCATTATAACTATTTGCAACATTCTGTTTGGTTGTTGGCTGCATATTGTTTGTTTCTAGTCATTTTAAAAACTCTTATGTCTATCAATGTCGCCAAGTGATCGGTCCCTCTCGCCTAGGTCTGAATTTCCCATCTTATAAGGTTAAGTAAAGGATCTTTTGACCTTTACATCCTTTGCATTTTGTGACTTAGAAGTTCTTGAGCCTATTATTTTCATGTCATCCTAAGGGATCCCCTTCATTAGAACAACTTAAATGCACGTGCTTAGGGTTTTCACTTAAGTCTCGATGGCCATCATATTTTATCGCTCATAGTTGATTTCTTCAAAAGTACATATTTTGAATTAGCGACGAGTGATGAAGTGGTGTTTTCTTTGATATCGCTCATCACAAATAGCTGGTAGAGCTCTTAAATAGAGTGCATGATGAGCGACGTTCCTTGAGGGATCGCTTATCGCTAATGGCTTTTGAGCCTTCAAATTTGTAATAGCGATAAGTGATGCCCTGACTTTTTGTTCTTATTGCTCATCGCGGATAGTTGTAAATTGATAAATTTTGGATTAGCGATGAGCAATGTGATGAACTTTCCTTTGCATCACATGATCACAGATATGTTTTGAATGCTAAGTTCCACATTAGAAATACGCGATACACATTGTAAACTTTGTAAATCCACTCATTGTTCATTGCTTGCAAACTATATGAGGAGAATTAGCAATGAGCGATGGCCTTATGTTTTATCGCTCGTCACGGATTCATTTTTTAGCTCAAGTTCCAAATTAGCAATGAGGGATGGTATTCTCTGAAAGGTTTCTTTTGCTAATATGATAAGATCTTATGTGCGATGTCTTTTGTACCATTGATTTCCATGCAGGTGTACATGTCTAAATTTGATTTCTTCACTACATCTACCGTCATTGATAAGAGCTTGGGTGCAAAGTTCGAATTAGTGATGCACGATGGAAGGATGGATGTGATCAAAGGACAGGCCACAGATCCAAGGGTTGAGATTTCATTGCAGGGATGTTTACATTTCTAATAAGACCGATGAAGGACAAGATGCATCCGCATATATGAGAGGATTATTTATGGAACAAGCAACGTGGTAGGATCCTAAGTATTTCACATAAAGCAAAAAGGAAAGCAATGAAAGGACTGGAGAACCGTTGATGTAGTTTTAAAACAGGATGATCCAACAGACTAAACATCATCGCATGAATACTTTCATTGTTGATTGCACCCTGAAATTGGCGGAAGATCAGCAATGAGTGATGAAATGTATAAGGAAATATTCTCTCTAGAAAACAAATTGGTCTTATGTACTTCACCAAAATTAATGAAAAAGCACGGATTAGGTTGGTAATACATGCTAATTGTCAAATCACATATGATTTATTAAGATTAAAGAAGAATGTGGCAATATTTGAGATAACATCGTTGTTTTCTAGGAGAAAGTTGCTAATGGTCGAAAAATGATGCTCATGGCCACCTTAGATGAAATTTTAATTGTTCTAAGATCAACGACCTAGATTCAAAGCCGAACTGTTAAGTTATTAATTCACTTGTGCAAGGATTTCTTGAATCATTAATTTTGCATGCTCCAATTGTCTATTTGATGCAGGTTGATCGCTATTCATTTTCACCATCTTTCCAGCTACAGTGAATATAGGGCAAAGTGTGAAGAGGAGTGAGAGGATGTTTGTTTTTTTTGAGTTGAATATTCTTGTCCTAAGTAGGTTGGTTTCAAACTAGGTTCTCTGGTCTGGTTAGGAATTTCTTTGATAGGCTGGTTACAATTGTCTGGGTTTTAAGTGTGTTTCCCTATAGCTCTATTTTAAATTGTTAAATTTTGTTTGCTATGGAAATGGGGAAAACTAGTGTGATAATTCAACCTATTAGAAGGTCTAGCCGACTCAATGTGTTTGAATATCACAAGGACATAACTGAGCAGGAAGCCTAGGCTTCTCTTGAGGTTTTAAAGGGTAAAAGGAGGGCTAGAGGTCATAAGAAGAAATCAATTGTACATAGTACATACAACTTGAAAAATAGAACCCTTATGGGAGAAGTGGTCAAGTTCAAAGGCAAGGAACTGGATCAACCAGTGAAGAAGGCTAGGAAAAAAGAGAAAAGTCATAGGGCCTTCCTGGGAAAACATAATTCTCCTATTGTGTTTTCTGATACTCCCTCAGACTATGAAGGTGATACTGATTCAACATATGGTCAATACCTCCAATCTCTGGTGCCGTATGGGAGCTCCGCTAATGACTGGTGATGATCCCTCCAATTTTATTGAGGACAAGGAGTAGTCGGGCATTCTATGATGCCAACGACTCTGAATAGGATCACCGCCTTGTTTTTGTTTTTGATGACACCATGGTCTTTGCATAGGAGGTATTTTTTTCATGTGTTTGTGGTTTGTCTTTTGCTCTCCCATGTTGATGTGGAAGTCTTTCAGCTGGTATGATATGGAATCTTTTTTGTTTCAAGAATGAACGCGGTGACATCAAGTAATGGTATCCTACACATGTTTTTTGCTTTTTGTCCTCCCATGTTCTCAAATGATTGCGTAAGAAACCACTTGGGGAGTTCTTCGAGGAATCAGTTGAAATTAGGTTTTTGAAATGAACTAAAATGAAAACAAAATTGTAATTTAGTCAGGTGCTTGTTGCTCCCTTGTTTATCATGGCTAATGTAAGATAGTTCAAAATTTTGAGTCCAAAATAGGTCAAAAGTGAATGCTATGCTCTAAGAGAAAATAAAATGTAAATAGATACTTTAGTAGATATATCAGAAGAAAATCTAGGGTGAAAGTTATACTGTATGAAGATCTTAAACATGGTTTTACAAAGTAATATTAGAAATGAAGGAGAATATTAGTTCTAAAGTGTTTCTCTCCTATGTATTTTCTTCCAAGTTATGAATGAAGTTGTTAATTATGATTTCATTTGTCTTCTATCATTTGCACTGAATGAATGAGCTTGTTTTATGCTTTAGTTCAATGAGTTGATTAAATGCTAAAATAAGGCCATTAGTTTGTAAGAAAGGGATATAGGATTTGGTAAGGAAGCGATATTTTGAAACATAGTGTGTTAGATGTTACAAAGTGCCATACTGATAGTCCATTAATTTCTGATGTTCAATTATAATTGTAATACCGATTGATTGCAAGTCATGGCTCTATTTCTCCCTTAGATAAGGCAGTGATGGTTTTGTTAGTTTATCTCATGGCCAATTGAGCTAGTAATGAATTTGGCCTAGGATTGAAGATGAGGACAAATCCATAAAATACTCTAAACTATATTGCCCCAAATTTCAGTATATAAACGCATTCCCTAAAATGAATAACACTTCTACCTGAGGTCTACAAAGCCTTTGATGAGGTGAGTTTCTTGAGAAAGTGCATCTTTGTGAGGAAATGCTCTTGACCTAATGTGAGATATTATGAGCATGCATAGGATCACCCTCCTGGGTCTCACAGAGCCCAAAGAGAAGAAGTGAGGTACTAAGTACTTAAGTGTTGTCCAATCCTCAACCTTGGTGATGATTGAGTTTTGGAAAATTCATAGGTGAGGACTGAGATTAAGTTTGGTTCTTAAAAAATAGCCAATAGAAATGGTGACTCCGCTGGGGAACAACTTTGCATCTCTGGTACAAATTTGTTGAAGACCATTTGGAAGGAGTAAAAAAATAATGAACATCTAGTTCAGATGTTGAAGAAGTTCCATTTCTACAAATTGATTTGTAGCAGCCCCAAAATTCAAAATATTGTGAAGTGACTCTACTGGAAGAACTCAAAGAAAGATATCCTTGCTTCAAGGGTTTTCCTCTTGTTGAAGAGGTGGCAACTTTGCTCTACAATTTATACACATAAAGGGTTGTTTTTTGTTATTGTGACTTGAAAGTGTTTTGCTCAAAGTTTCAACTATTGGAGATATGAAGGTACCTGGTTCTCTGCATATTTTCATTTGCTGAACCTGTCATATTGAATGAAATTGTTATTCCTTTTAAAGTGCTTGTCTAAGTATTAAAAAATGTGCTAGTATGGATGGTTAGAATGAATTTGTATATCTTAGGGACTTGCCTCCACCTGTATTACCATATGTTTGAAGCCCTGGTTACCATCATATTAGCAACTAGCCTAGTGATCCTTTATATTGTCATGGTTATGATTATACACAACTAGTTAAACCCAAATTTGCATACATCTATGGATTACCAAAGGGAAATAACCATGCCATTAGAAACCTTGATGCATATTGTTAAGAAGCTTTAGAAGTTTGATAATCCTCAAACAATTGAAACCCCAAAGTATAGGAACCCAATTGTGAACAAGCCTAGGCTATGGCCAGAATGGAAAGCTTTGTTTAGAAGGGGAATTAAAGAGATGAACAAAAGGAACCTGATGGCTATACAAGCCTAGTTAAGAGATAATCATACTAGATCTACTAGCCAAATTGCTGCACCTTTTGTCAATTCTTTTGATCCATTGTATGACCAATGAGACTTGCCATGGATTGATTATAAGGTTAAAAGTATGCCATCTCGCGTCTATAAACAAATTCCTAGATTTAATGGATACAATGTGTGTGAAGGAGATGCACATGTCCAAATTTTTTATACCATCATGTGAAACATTCATTTAGAGATCAGGATATGTAGATGATATTTTTTGTCAGGTCTCTTGAAGCTAGAGCTAGGGATTGGTAATTAAGTTTTCCTGAGAAGTCGTTTTCCTGGTGGGATAAACTAGTGGATGCTTATAAAGAAGAATTTTCAAAAGAACCTTCTAACCTTGTCACAAGGTTAAAGCAACTTAATAAACAAGATGAAGAGTTAAGCATTGCTTTCAGTCACATATTTGCTATTGCTCTTTCACTAATCCCTAAAATTTTTAGACCTAGTATCTCATATTGCATTCACATGTATTTTGAAGCTTTTGAGGAAGGATCAAGTGCACTGTTAATGGATTTTAAAATATTGAGTATGCAGATGACTTACACATGTTTAGATAATATGGAAAAAATGAGGAGTGAATATGTGCAAAGTCTGATGTCTTCAGTTGTTGGTAAACATGCTAATGAAATCAGTAACTGTATGAATACAAATGATCAGAGGTCTTTAGTTTTAGATGCAAACAAGTGCATACTTGAGAAGGAAGAAGTTAAGAGTGATGTAATGTCTTCCATTGAGGTTCATGATAGTGAAAATGTTTGTCTCTATCCTCAAGAAGATGTAAATGACCAACTCAATGATGACACCCAGTCCAATGCCAAAATACAGAAAGATGTAGATTATTGTCATGACAACCCAAAAATAAGCAAGAATGAGCAAATGGACAGCCTGTTCTATGTGATAGACTATGACCATGCTTTTGACAAGGTTATTAGCAATTCAATCTCCTATGATTGGGGAAATCCAATTTGTGATCAATCCATTGAATTTTCAAACTTTGATGATGGTGATATCATGGTATACCCTGATTTACAACTTGGTAATGCATACATTCCTAGTGGAAGTCAAGAAGAGGAAGTGGTTGCAAGAATGGATTAGAACAATGGTCTATCAAGCAGTGAACAAATTTCAAATCTATTGATCACTGAATATCAGAAATATGCACATGTGAGTAACCCTCAGTTATTGTGTATTGCCCATATTGATTTTGATAGTGATGATAACCTTCACTATGTGAGATATGATGTATGGGTATCCAATCTTCCTACGATTTATGAACCCGTGGGTCAATATGATGATAATGTGGATAAAGAAAAACAACCATTTGATTGTAATGATGCATTGTATGATGAGCATGAAAATTTGTAGGCTTATGTAAGTTCATCAATATTTTTTGATGAGTTAGAAACAATAGATAACCATGAAGTTTGTGTATCTGATAAGCCAAATTTTGAGATTTTTAATGTAGATTTGGATAAGTATCTATTTCCTGATTTAGATGAGCCTAGTTATGAAACTTTATGTTGATAACCAGTATGTTGAGGCACAATTACAGTGTGCGCTAATGTATGAGTGTATCTCTTTATGTACACTGGGAGATAGTTTGCATGATGTGCATAATCTTTTGATTAGTTCCTATGACTGTTTCACCTTTGACATGCAAACTAATAATCAAATTGAACTTGATAATACCAGCTATGTGGCAGAATATGAGTGCCATGTTTTTCAGCTGGATGAAGTTTTCTTGCAATGTGGTAACGTGCAAAACATTGAAGAATGTTGTTTTCAGCTTGAGAATGATTTACACGATAAACATCATAAGTTGTTTCCACATGATAATAAGTATTTTAAGAGTATGCCTGATTTGTAGATGTATGATAATTGTGAATTTGTTAATAATATTGCATATGCTGGGTTGTTGGGAGATTCCAACATTTTTAATCAGGTAGATTGTAGTGATGTTTTCAGATTGGTTTTAGTGAAATGTGATAAGAACTTTGTCTATGACAGAGGTAAGAAGAGACCTACAGTTTTCGGTGGCTTTGGGCCATCAGATATGGTTTGAATTGTCAAACCAAGAGTAGTTGGGGGCATAGGTGACCTTTTGACTATGTTGCCCAAGGAAGTAGGCACCTGGTCTGCTTCTCTAGAGGATCTGAATTCTTGCTATACCCACAAGGGGCATACATCCCTAGTCAGAGCCACTAATAGCACTTTCAAATTTGTAAAAAAAATTGGAGTGCCCATATTGAATCCTAATTTTTTTATTCCATCTCAAACCTTTGTTACATTTGGATGTAGGGTTCTTATATGGGGGTTTAGGGTTTTATTCATTATAATTATTTGCAACATTCTGTTTGGTCATTGACTGCATATTACCCATTTTTGGTCATTTTAAAAACTCTTATGTCTATCAATGTCATCAAGTGACTAGTCCCTCATGCCTAGGTTTGAATTTCCCATCTTATAAGGTTAAGTAGAGGATCTTTTGACCTTTACATCCTTTGGATTTCGTGACTTAGAAGTTCTCGAGCCTATTATTTTCATGTCATCCTAGGGGATCCCCTTCATTAGAACAACTTAAATGCATGTGCTTAGGGTTTTCACTTAAGTCCTGATGGCCATCATATTTTATTGCTCATCGTTGATTTCTTTAGAAGTACATATTTTGAATTGGCGACGAGTGATGAAGCAGTGTTTTCTTTGATATCACTCATCACAAATAGCTGGCAAAGCTCTTAAACAGAGTGCACGATGAGTGATGTTCCTTAAGGGATTTCTTATCGCTAATGGCTTTTGAGCCTTCAAATTTGTAATAGTGATAAGTGACGCCCTAACTTTTTGTTCTTATCGCTCATCGCGGATAGTCATAAAATGATAAATTTAGGATCAATGATGAGTGATATGATGAAATTTCCTTTGCATCGCATGATCGTGGATATGTTTTGAATGCTAAGTTCCACATTAGTGATACGTGATACACATTGTAAACTTTGTAAATCCTCTCATTGCTAATTGCTTGCAAACTATATGAGGAGAATTAGCGATGAGGGACGGCCTTATGTTTTATAGATTGTCACAGATTTATTTTTTAGCTTAAGTTCCAAATTAGAAATGAGTGATAATATTCTTTGAAAGGTTTCTTTCGCTAATATGATAAGATCTTATGTGCGATGTATTTTGTACCATTGATTTCCATGCAGATGTACATGTCTAAATTTGATTTCTTCACTACATCTCCCATCGTTGATAGGAGCTTGGGTGCAAAGTTTGAATTAGTGATGCATGATGGAAGGATGGATGTGATCAAAGGAGAAGCTGCAGATCTAAGGGCTGAGATTTCATTGTAGGGATGTTTACATTACTGATAAGGTAGATGAAGGATGAGATGCATCCGTAATATGAGAGGATTATTGATGGAACAAGCAACGTGGTAGGATCCTAAGGATTTCACATAAAGCAAAAAGGAAAGTAGTGAAAGGACTAGAGAACCGTTGATGTAGTTTTAAAATAGGATGATCCAATGGACTAAATAGATCATCGCATGAATACTTTCATTGCTGATTGCACCCTAAAATTGGGGGAAGATCAACGATGAGTGATGAAGAATATAAGGAAATATTCTCTCTAGAAAACAAACTGGTATTATGTACTTCACTGATATTAATGAAAAAGCATGGATTAGGTTGGAAATACATGCTAATTTTCAGATCACATATGATTTATCAAGATTAAAGAACATGGAAACATTTGAGATAACATCACTGTTTTCTAGGAGCAGTTGCTAATGGTTGAAAAAAGATGCTCATGGCCACCTTAGATGAAATTTTAATTTTTCTAAGATCAACGGCCCAAATTCAAAGCTGAATTGTTAAGTTATCAATTTGCTCACATAAGGAGTTATTGAATCATTAATTCTGCATGCTCCAATTGTTTATTTAATGCAGGTTGATCATTGTTCATTTTTACCATCTTTCTAGTCTACAGTGAGTATAGGGTGAAGTGTGAAGAGTGAGAGGTTGTTTGTTTTTTTTGAGTTGAATATTCTTGTCCTGAGTAGGTTGGTTTCAAACTGGGTTCATTGGTTTGGTTAGGAATTTCTCTGATAGGTTGCTTACAATTGTCTAGGTTGTAAGTGTGTTTCCCTGTAGCTCTGTTTTAAATTGTTAAATTTTGTTTGCTATGGAAATGGGGAAAACTAGTGTGACAATTCAGCTTGTTAGAAGGTCTACCTGACTCAATGTATTTGAATATCATCAGGACATAACTGAGCAGGAAGCCCAGGCTTCTCTTGAGGTTTTAAAGGGTAAAAGGAGGGATAGAGGTCATAAGAAGTAATCAATTGTACAAAGTACGTACAACTTGAGAAACATAACCCTTCCAAGAGAAGTGGTCAAGTTCAAAGGAAAGGAACTGGCTCAGCCAGTGAAGAAGGCCAGGAAAAAAGAGAAAAGTCATAGGGCCTACCTACGCAAACACAATTCTCTTATTGTGCTTTCTGATACTCCTTCAAACGTTGAAGGTGATATTAATTCAGAATATGGCTAGTACCTCCAATCTCTAGTGCTGTATGGGAGCTCTGACGACGACGTTGTGATGGTACCTCAAATTTCATCAAGGACAAGGAGTAGTTGGGCATTCTCTAATGCCGACGACTCTGAATAGGATCACTACCTTGTTTTTGTTTTTGATGACACCATGGTCTTTGCATAGGAGGTATTTGTTTTCATGTGTCCATGGTTTGTCTTTTTCTCTTCCATGCTAATGTGGAAGTCTTCTGGTTGATATGATATGGAATCTTTTTTTTTCAACAATGAACGTAGTGACAATGACTAATGGTATCCTGCACATGTTTTTGCTTTTTGTCCTCCCATGTTCTCAAATGATTGCGTAAGAAACTACCAAGGTAGTTCTTTGAGGAATCAGTTGAAATTAGGTTTTTGAAATGAACTAAAATGAAAACAAAATTGTTATTCAATCAGGTGCTTGTTGCTCCCCTGTTTATAAAAGGGGATTTCATGGCTAGTGTAAGAGAGTTCATAATTTTGTGTCCAAAATAGGTAAAAAATGAATGCTATGCTCTAAGAGAAAATAAAATGTAAATAGATACTTTAGTAGATATATCAAAAGCAAATCTAGGGTGAAAGTTATACTATATGAAGATCTTAAATATGGTTTTACAAAGTAATATCAGAAATGAAGGAGAATATTAGCTCTAAAATGTTGCTCTCCTATGTATTTTCTTCCAAGTTATGAATGAAGTTGTTAATTATGATTTCATTTGTCTTATGTCATTTGCATTGAATGAATGAGCTTGTTTTATGCTTCAGTTCAATGAGTTGATTAAATGCTAAAATAAGGCCATTATTTTGTGAGAAAGGGATATAGGATTTGGTAAGGAAGCGATATTTTGAAACATAGTGAGTTAGATGTTACAAAGTGGCATACTGATAGTCCATTAATTTTTGATGTTCAATTATAATTGTAAGACCGATTGATTGCAAGTCATGACTTTGTTTCTCCCTCAGATAAGGCAGTGATGGTTTTATTAGTTTATCTCATGGCTAGTTGAGCTAGTAATGAATTTGGCCTAGGATTCAAGGTGAGGACATATTGCCTCAACTTTCAGTATATAAACGCATTTCTTGAAACGAATAACACTTCTACCCGAGGTCTGCCAAGCCTTTGATGAGGTGATTTTCTTGAGAAAGTGCATCTGTGTGAGGAAATTATCTTGACCTAATGTGAGATATTATGAGCATGCATAGGATCACCCTCCTGGGTCTCATAGAGCCCAAAGAGAAGAAGTGAGGTACTAAGTACTTTACTTAAGTGTTGGCCAATCCTTAACCTTGCCGACAATTGAGTTTTGGAAAATTCATAGGTGAGGACTGAGATTAAGTTTGACTCTTAAAAAATAACCAATAGTTTGGATGTTTTTGTTTTGGGAAATAGGACAATCCCTTTATCGGCAAGTTGTGGGTTCTAGGAACTTCATAACTTCCGTCATGAGGTTTTGAAGTTCAGTTCTCTAGCGATTGAGCGACTTGGATGCCAATGGATGTGGGGACCACTTGAGACCTGATAAGGTTGGTAGATAATGATGAAGGCCAATAGGTGGTGATGATGTGGAGGACAGATGGCATGTGGGACCATGTGCTTGGTGAGATAGTAATGAATGTATCTTCAAATGGGCGGTTAACCCTAGGTTCGATAGTGGATATTTTTTTGACTAGTTATTTGACGGTCAAGATTGGATGTTGGATGATGGTGTTTGGCTCAAGGTGAAACCCTAAGGGGTGTTATAGTTGAAGAGTCGAAGCGATAGAGAATGTGAGATTCTCTTGTCACTCGTGAGTCTCTCACGAATCTCTCTTGGAGCTAAATGACAGTTACCTAGGCAAACCGAGCTGTAGGCTGAAAGGCTAGATGTGACGAAGGCTGAGAGATGATTCTCTTGGAGTAGAGTGTGGTGGCGACAGTGAGCGGCAATAACTAGAAGACATAGAGGTCAAGCTACAGGGTGTGAGGCTGGATGCAACAAACATTGAGCGATAGGTCAAGAGGCTACGTGGAGGCTGAAAGGATGTGTGGAGGTTGAGAGGATGCGTGGAGGTAGAGAAGCTATGTGGAGGATGAGAGGATGCATGAAGGCTGAGAGGCTACGTGGAGGTCTAGTGGTTGGGCGCCGAACATGCCGTGGTGTTGGGTTCTAAACAAGCCAAGAGGGTGAGGTGCTAGATGTAGGCCAAGAATTCAGATGCAGACAAAGAGGTTGTGATGTTGGGCATAGACTGGACGAGAACCTGGGTACATGCCATGAGGTTGAGTGCAGGCCGGGTGTTGCCAAACTGGCTGCAAGGCTAAGAAGCCAAGAGAGATGAATCTCATAGAAGGTGAAGGCTGAGCGACTGTGCGATAGAGAGGCTGATAGGCCGATGGTCAAGTCATGTGCCTGTGTAGCCATGAGATGTCTCTCATTGAGATAGATAGTCGTGAGGGGGTTATGTTGCCAGTTTTTCTCCAGAATGGAACAAGATGTAAACTTTGTAAAGGTCGTGAGCCTGATATTGTATTGTAACTATTTTTTGTAGTTGAATAATACAATGACGATCTGGGATTTTGGAGTGTGGGGTTTTTTACTTGAAAGGGTTTTCCCCACATATATATATATGTGTTCATGTCTTCTATTTCATCTTTCATGGTTGTTGGTTCTGCATGATTGAATTTGTTAATGGTGTTGTTGAAACTGTTTTGCATGAGGTTCTCTCTAAGGGTCAATGTGGGAATGAACTATGCCTATTTCCACTTTATGGCATAGTTGACACGTCTCCGTCCATTTGTCTCTTTTTCCCTACACTTTCCATGACATATAGAACATCCACAAACAATAATTTTCTCAAAGTATTCATCCCATGTACTATAATCCTGACCAACCTCTTGTTCAGTGCAATCATTTCTTGTATTTGTAGGATCCATTGTCATATCCTCTTCCACCCACTATCCTCTACATGATTTAACAATTTTAGGTCCACGTCCACATACATATCTTCTTCTTTTGCTAGTTGAACACTTAGGCTCTGCATTTGCTCCAATCTCCATCTAAAATAATCAACAACATGCATTAATTTATGTCAAGATTGGATAATACATTATAAATTTTAGTAATATTGTGAAAAAGATGAATGTATCACAAAATGCCATCAAATCATTTTTTCCTAAGTTAAGTCAAAATTTGAGTCCTGATGTCTCACTTCATCCGTTGTGTCCTCATTTGATATGACACAATCTGTTGACATGGCCTCATCTAGCCCCTATAATACACAACATAGTAAATAATGTTTAGTACACTAGTTATATCATTTCAACGAATATGCTATCCAACACAAAACCTCACTTTAATCATATATTTGACATATTGATATCATGTTTTGGCCATCCTAATTTTCAAACTTTTACCTTGATCATAGAATCACATTTAATCACCATTCCTATGCATTTTCAACCAATAAGTTTGACCTCAGAGGCCTCATGGACAAAAAAATGACTTTATCTCCTCTATGTTGTAGCATTTATGAATTCATAAACACCTTCCTCCTTTGGTTGAGGTTGCTTTCTCTTCTTACCTCTATTGTATCTTTAGATTCCGTTGTCATATCTATTTCCACAGACTTTCCTCTTTGCGATTTAGTATTTCTATGCCATCCACGTCCTCTCTCCATGGTCTCCTCTAGATCCTGTAATACACAACAATGACAATAGTCACATAACAGTTGTGCACCAAGAGAATATTGTTGAAATTATCTTGTTAATACACTCATTTTTCATTGAGACACACTATGAAAAAAAATAGGACATTGCAACATTTTGCTCTTCACTAAAAGTTTACACGCGAAATCTTGACAACTAGAGCTCAAATCTTATGATTACAAGATGACTACAAATTCACATAAAAAAGACATTTATTTACAAGCTCACTACAAATAAAACCTATTACTAATAATTTGAGCTAAACATCCCTTCCATGGTCCCTTGTTATCCTACATGAAAGAAAACCTATTACTAATAATTTTAGTTGGTTCTGTACCTTACACTTCTTCCACAAATTGATTAAAACCGTAGATATTTTCTCTTTGAAAACTAGAGATTGGATTCCTTATTCTTGATTCAAACCTACTTTAGGATGGAATGATGAGATCTAACAAAGTCTAAAAACATGTCAAAATATGTAATATATGCATGGATAAAGGCAATAGACAAATATATATGATAATTCATGATGAATGATCTATCAATAATACATTAAATAAGGGTGGGTTAGTGGGATCAAAGAGATTACACAAAAAAATTCCAAACCCTAATCAAGATAATAGCAATGAAACATAGATAAGGGGTGCATCGAAGCCCTAATAAAGTATAAAATACTTAAAAATATTAGATTTATAACCTTAATGTAGAAGGATAAACTCTAAGGATGAAACCTGAGTGTGTTTAAGAATGTTTGGTTCATGAATTTGTGTAAGGAAAAATAACATGCCTCACATAAATATCCCAAGTAAATTAATTAAATTAAAATGAATAAATAATATAACTTGCCCATGATAAAGAATTGAGAGTAATAGTACCACTAAAATAAATGCTCAAAATTAAATAATAAAAATAATGGTATTTAGCTCTAGGTTCAATGAAGATATGACTATGCTAGACATTGCTAAGTGATTTATTAGTGCAACAATAACTAGGACTATAAAAAACTACCTCAAAACTATAAAATTCATGATGCTTCATTCCAATACAGTTCCATGGATATGGAATTGATCTTAATGCATAAAAATATGAACCTACATGTAGAACTAAACCTTAACTATAGATCTAATCTTCACTGAATTGGATGTCTATAATTTATTATCTTGATGTCTACAACCTATGTCTAAGAGGGGTCATGTCAATAGACATTATTGAGGATTTTGTTAGGCTAGGATATTTCTCCTTTAGTTAAACTCCTATTACTAATTTAATGATACAAACTTTAGATGACTCATCTCAGTTGTATAGATGATAGTAATGAACATTTTTGTAAATTTTAAATTTAAATTTAAAAGTTTAGGGGTTATTTATGAGTTCACAAATCTAGCCTCTATTAGTTTTGCACCCACAAAATTGACATGGGATAAGGAATAGATAAAATAGGGAACCATGATTGCTCCCTTGGAACATATGAAGATGAAGTCAATTTAGGATCAATTTATTTATCGATTTCCAAGCAAAATAAATCATTTTGCAATGCTAGGCACTAAATTAAGCACACTTGGTGCCACCTTTTGCGCCCCAAACAAATTACATTTAGGGCTGAAAGTCGGTGCTAAAGTCAACGTTAACCACATCGACTATGGTGCCGACTACTAAATCAAAAACAAAAAATAAAAACTTCCCGCGTGAAGGAACAAATGAGAGGAGAAAAACACCACGCAAAGGAAGAGAGGAGAAAAAAGGGAAAAATGCTGAGTGAAGGAAGAGAGGAGGGCACCCTCTGAGGGATCAACTATGAGCAAGTAGATGAGAAATTCGATTTAGTTTGCGACACCATAGGTAAGGTTACAATTTTTTTTTTCATTCCCACAAATATTTTTGTTTGGATTAAATGGAGAGGATTGTGAAGAAAGGGTTGTGAATATTATTTTGTTTACAAGAAAATCACTCAAGTCTCATGTGGTTGCAAAGGAGGAGGGTAAAATTATAGACATTGCATTATTTCTTCTGCATCTGAGTGGAGTGAATGCATTTTTGAAACCTCAATCCCTCAATTCGCTTATCATTCCCATCCCAAGCTTTTGGATTCCGGTTTGATTTCTTAGACCTTCCTTCCATACATTTATTTGAAGACAACTTTCTTTTATACCACAAATCAAAACTTTCTTACCACAAATTGGACGAAAACTTTCATACCCGACAGTGTGTACTTTGTTTTCCTCCACAGACTGGACGAAAATAATTTGCCCTAGGTCACCTCAAAATGTTAACCAATAGAGGGAATGGAGTGGACTTTGGTGACAATGAGGTAATTCATTGTCAATTTATAGATTTGTAAATGTTTCCATTATTTCTTTTATTTTTAGTTTTTAGTTTTTTATTTATAAATTTAAAAGAAGAAATTTATTATATATATATAGGGACATGAGATTGACAAAGGTAAAGAGGCATTGGATTCCATATTGGGGGTAGAGGCAGTGAACAAATTGGATGGTGTGGACTTAACAATGCTTGCTAGATACATAGAAAAACGATCTAGTAAAACCCCTGAAACATTGCAACCAAATCAACTATGTCAAAGGGAGCCAATTGATTCCCCAACCAGCTATCCTAGATCGAGCAAAAGATCTAGGAGGAAATCAATAACAATAAATTGTAAGAGCGTGGAACAGGGAGCAAAGACTTACACTATCCCAGCCACTCTTGGGACATAGACTTCTTCCACCACACCATGTTTTGCATCTTGCATTGGTAGCTATGATACCAAGATAGAATATGATGTGGTTTGAGGGGAAGTCTGAATGATAGATGCTGGAAAAAAGTTTTGTGAATAGGTTGAAGGAATCATGCCTTCAATGGTTCAATGACCATCTACATTTTCCATTCTCAAAGATACCCATGCACCTGCAAAAAGCAGTTATCCATGACATGGAGACTAAATTTAGCATAGGTTGGTCTATGAAGAAGGTAAAGCTATGAATGTCTCAAAACTATAAGAGGTTTCAGTGCAACAAAACAAAGAAGATAGAAAAACTCCCTCTTGAGCTAAGGCTCAAAAAAGGCCAATTGATGTAAGTGTCAAAGTATGGAAAGAGCTTGTAAAATCATATCAGAAGTTTTATGCACAAAGGAAGTCCAGTGAGGAGAGTATGCAGGTATTTAAATTTTCTCATAAGATTATATCAAATTTATTAAATTATTTTTTATTTTTATTTGTGCATAGTTAAATTAAATTAGTATATGTTTCAGGACAAGGCCTCCAAGGCTAGGCTTGAAAAACTTCGTGCCAAGCATCACAATGGCCAAAAAGGTTTACAGGCCTTGATATGTACATTTGTAAGTATATTTAATATGTGAAATGATATTTTTTTTATTTCCTATGAAAAAGTAAATGATTGCATATTAATTAGTTTAACTAGTCCATGTGCCATGTTTTGACAGGAGGAGAAATATGGTCGATATCCAAAACAATTTGAAAAGGAAAAGTTACAAAGCAAAAAGTGAACTAATTTTGTAATCTGGATGGAGAATGAGGTATCAATAGTTGACTTTCAATAACTTAGTTGGATATTGTTGTGTTAATATGTCAATTTGCATTTCTTGTGTTGAGTTGTTTATTGATGCATATAATGAGTTCTAAAGTGCTTCTTTAGTGGCCCTAGATGCCTCCATAAATAAAGAAATCAACAGTAAAAAAACCTGCAACCTGATCTGATCAACATAAAGAAGCATGTAATACTAGACTGCTTAACTTTCAAAAGATAAATGGAATGTCCTCAACACCTAGTAGAGCTATCCAAAAAAGATAACTAAAAACACAAACATGCTCACACACACAATGGCATAATGGTTGGTTGTCATAGAAGTCAAACTACCGAAGTAAAAACACTGATCAAGTTAACATTTATGTATCATTTGCATAAACAACTGAACCATTTATGTGCATGAATAAATAGTAGAAGGATGTAGATGAACTCAATTCATTTTACTTTATGCGTCTTGTCAGACATTCCTCTTGAATCTCTAATATCAGGTGCCCGAGACTTCCCTGTAGCTTTTACCTTTCATCGTCGCCTTTCCTCTTCACTGTTAGACTCATCTCCTTTTTCCTTATCTACATTTTTGGCTTTGAATTCTAATTCATCCCATGTTTTACCTTCCTCCTCTTCAAAATCTTCTTCTTCTTCTTCATCCTCATCTGACTCCACAGGAGATTCATCTTTTGAACCTTCCTCATTTGATTCTGATTCCTCTTCTACATCAGAGGGTTCATATCCTTGATCTAACTCTTCTAAATTATCAGAATTAGAATCTCTAGCTTCCATATTCAAAAATTCCCAACCACCGTCTTCAATAAATTTATCTGGATCATCAATAATAGTCTTCAAAATTGGCCGCTAGTTCAAGTTCATTTTGCTTTCATAATACTTTATATCCATGGAGTTCAACCATTCCTTGATGCCATCAAGCGAAGATTGAAGAATGGTGTCAATGTAGAGTACATCTTGCTTGAATTTTTTGAAAATAATAGCCATATCAAATTCCTTTTTCCCAAGTCCTACTCTCTCAAGGTTAACAATCTCAATCTCACTAATAGTGATTACTAAGAAAGGTAATTCCACCAACTCTACCAAACAATTTACTGTAGGAATAATAAAAGCAGATGCTTTGAAAGGAACTCCATGAAAACCAAGCTCTCTAAATGGTATATCAAACTCTAGTTCAAAATCTTTTAGATGAGGCTACTCCCATAGCTCTATTACTCGCTTGACAAATCCTTGAAACTTTTCATTGATTTTATTTTTCCTATCCCTTTGTTGCTGTTCTTCCTCAATTTCATTAGGATCATACATTGAACTTCTTGCCCCTCCTAAAGTTTGGACCACATCCATTACCTCCACATAAAACTAGACATCCTTGCTCTTCTTGGTTCCCACCATGTTATGGTTATGAAAATGAAAATGAAGCAAAGTAGTCATCTTTCTTCCTCTTCCACCAAATGCTGACCTGATCCACAAGTCTTCTAGCCTAATTGGCTTTGTTTTTTAAAGTTGAAGTTTCTCCTGAGTAACTAGTGTAGCTCTCTCTGCCTTTTCAGACTCTTTCATTGCTATAGATTGTCTATGGGATTTAATCATTTGTACCACATGGTTGATGTGCTTGAATCCTTTGATCTAAAGGAAATTTCCTTAACATAAATATAGCTAGGGAATTTCAATGTTGGCATGTAGTTGGCATTAAATCCAATACCTAGAACATTGAAAATTATCCTTATATAAGAATTCCCTCCATCTTATTGGCTTGTAACACTCTTGATGGTGGCTACATGAAATGGAACGATGATGCCATAAATGGGTAACAAAACAACATCATTTTTCGTATCAACCTAAATCATGAGATTTCTAGAAACAGGGATATCATCCACATTTTTTAGGAAACCATCTCAATGGATGGATTGGAAGAGCCATGTCCATCTCCTATACCAATTCCCTTTGCAACCAATCTTCTTGCAGTTTCCTCATTCTTTTGCCTTGCAATTTTTGCTTGGTGTTGTCGGTGCTGCTCTTCTTTAGTCATCTCTTGATTATTAGATTGTAAGGTTTCCTTGGAGATGCCTGATTCTCCTCCATGTTGTGCAGTTTTTCGCACACACGCCCTGCTGAAAGCAGGGACCCCCTTTTGCTTGGGTTTTTGGTGTTCTGGCCCTTTCCTTTGAGGTTTTGTCTTACTTGGGCATGGTGCTTGAATGTTGATTTTTATTGCCTAAGTGTTTTCCCCAAGATATTCGTTGAAAATCTTGAGTTCTGGATGAATTTTGGGCTTTTGCCCTGATCTGGGATTTTTCGCCTTGGTCGGATTTTCCCAGATCTTGCTTGAGCTCCGACTGGATCTTGCTATTCAGAAAGTTTGGGTCTTTGTAGATTTCCGTGTGGGCCAAATTTCCCTAGATTCTGCCCTGTTGTCGGCTTCCCGGGCTTCGTGACTGTCTTGTCGAGTGCATTAATGGCTCAGTGCAGGCTAGATCCTACTTGATTTCTAAGATCTTTTGCACCATTATGTTCACTATTTCCCATCATTTGAGCTAAGAGGTGCTTTTCTGCGATTAATTGACTTTGTTTTGGGGTGTTTGGGTTTGCTTTGTTTGATTTGGTGGCTAATTCTTCCGTGTTTTTGCCTGTGCTCATTGTGGGCATTCTGGGGCTTCGCGTTTACTGCCTCTGAATTCATTTCCACTTCATAATGGTATGTGCCTGATTGCTCTGCTTTGATTTTATTGATGAATGGCATGTTGGTTTTGTGGGGGCTTGTAAAATTTGGTTTCATGTGCATTTTGTACTAGGGTTATTAAGTGTTGCATCCTTGTTGTCTCCCGGGCGAGTATTGAGTTCAGATGTCCATCTGCATTCTGATGAGTCTTGCCTGAGAGTAATCCGTAAATCCTAGCGGTGACTTAACTATTAAAATAACTAAATTATGGGCTGGCCTGTGTGCTAATGGCAGGTGAATGGGGTTTAAACCTAGGGCAATGCCATGTCTGACAATTTCATCTTAAAATTGACCTAGGATACAAAGAAAATTCATGAAGAGCACACCCCTAGCTTGCCCCGAGCTAAACTCGTCGAAATTCATAGTTGATTCCGTGTTTGAGTGAAATCATGTCTTAGTGTCGCAGTTCGAGACTGTCCATCTCTTCTGGATTCCCTTTGCTGTAACCATTCGGGCTTGCTGAGACATCATATCGATCACCTTGGGGTTTGCTAAAGTGGTGTTCCTTTATTCATGTCGGGTCACCATGATATTTTTGTTCTTACATCGACAGGATCTTGTATGCCCATCAGTCGGAAAAACCTTGGCTTTCGCTAGGACCTCACCCTGTGAAGAAATCTTTTACCAGCATGTTTGTTCACCTTCACTTTCAGCAGGACTGGTCCCGGTCACCAAGAGGTCATGGCAAGATCCATTTGAGCTCTACCGATATTTACTTTTTGCTAGGACATCCGTCCTTTGGCGAGACCTCCCGCTGAGCATGTTTTCTTTCACCGCACTGTGTTCTTTCCAAATCGCTGTAACCCTTCGAGTTCTGGGAAACCTCATGCCGATCACCCTGTGTTTCGCCGAAGAAGCCTTCTTAGGTTTCTTTTTGTTCACCCAGATGAGGTCACGCTTTCACTGAAGTCTTCCTGTCGGCAAGATAAACCAAGTTGCTGAGATGTCATAGCGGGTCCCAAAGGGCCTTGCCGAACCCCCGTTCTATCGCTGTAACTTTTGCCTTCGGCGAGACCTTTCACCGAGCACTATCACCTTCGCCGAATTATGTCTGTCAGGGAGACATCCATCTTTTGTCGAGACCCCTCCGCGAGATTCTAAGCTCCTGTCGATGCCTTCCCTTCGCTGTGACTATCACAGTTTGCCAAGACATTGTGGTGAAGCCTTCTGTTCTTAGTGAGCTTGAACCTTTTCATTGGGACCTCTGCCGAATTCAAATCGAGCCTTAGTCGGCATAGCATCGTCATCTTGCTGGGACCTCCTAGCGATAAACTATTAGTTTGACCGAGGTGTTTGCTTGGGCCCGTTGGTCTATGAGACAAGTAACCTTCCCTAAGACCTTACCCCAACCACCCTTGGCTCATTCTGATTTGTATGTTATGTCCCCCTTTGCCAAGACTTCACATCGAGACCACCACGTCTTGGTGAAGATCTTCTCTGATAATATCTTTCGGCATAACTTCGCCCCTTCGCCGAGACTTCTCCACGAGATCTCCAAATCGTGCTGAAGTTCTCACTCCAGATTCTCCTTTGGATCAGAACTTTGTGCTACCTGCGGATGTCCGCCAGGTCTAGATTTCTCTGAAATCCGCTGTCTCCCGGATTTCTTGAAATCTGATAAAATGCAAAGGAATATTGAATAACGTGACATGCTGGTGTTTTTTAGTGCATTTGTTGGTTTATTCATGCTATATTTGGATCTCTCACATGGTTTACTACTGAAAAATGATCGAGTCTAGTGATTAAGTAGGTGTTTCTTCGTTATTTCGTTGGAATTTGAGCAGACTGGAATTTCCCGAAATTCCCCTCTAGCCCAGATTCCGCAGGTGGCCTTGAAACCTGAAATTTGTTGTAGACATTTTATAGGAATTTTAACAACACCTTGTTTATCTGAGATGCATTCTAATGGTTTTTTGATGGATTAACCTTGCTTTCCTGTGATTCTTATTATGTGTTCATGTTGAATATAGGCTGAATCAAGCAAGGCTGTAGCTGGTTCCTTGTTGTCTGACGCAGAGAGGATCAAGCTAGAAATTAAGAGCAAGGTCCCTGAGAGTAAGATCACTTCTATCTGGTTAGAGGTCACCGATACCAATGTTGGCCTCTAGGACTATGAGGAATTTCAAGCAAGAACGTCAGTTGAGGATCCTCCTTTGGTGACTAGGAGAATGAAAGAGTCAAGCCTCTCTCATGTGGCTGGTTTCCCCTCAATGGTGCAATGCTATGAGCTGGTCCTTGAGTGCACAAGGCATTATGATCAGGACACAAAGAGGATAATTGGTCCTCAAGGGAGAGTTATTGCAAATCTCAACCCGGTCTCCATTGCTCAGACCTTCAATATGCCAGAACGATCTCATGTAGTGGGATTCGCCATTTAGGCAGCTCAAGAGTTTTACGACGACCAGACTATGAAGTCATAGCAGCTAATCAACTCCTAGCTAGAGAAACCCAAGTCCCACTATTCCAAATTTCCCAAACAACTGTTTAGAGAAAAATTCAAGAGGGAGTACTACGATGCCATCACATTTCTTAGCAGGGTGGTCAGATTGAAGAGTGCTGGTACATTTGAAAATTGGATGTGCCATGCCATTGTAAGGATGGAACAAGAGAAAATCGAATACCATTTGGCAGGGGTCATTAGCCAAGTGATTCACAAGCAATTATCCAGTGTGTTGCAGACAAAGACCTTCACCATGACCTCCTATTTGGTTTATGCACTTGTTAGGTTCCACCCCTACAGAGGATTGGATGCAAGGGGCACCTTTGGGAAATATATTATCTATGAAGTTTTCCCTTAGTTGCATTGGGGAGGTTCAAATTATAGGAGAGCAAATGATGCATTCACTATGCACATCACCAGAATGCTTCAGTAAGCGGGGCATGTCAAAATTTCATATCAAACCAGGGAACTTATCAAGAAATATGGAGCTTGGTTTATTCAATTTCCAACCTTCTCTTACATTCGGATTGATGGCTGCCAGAAAGCCCCATACAGGCTTCCAAGATATCCCACAAACCACATTATATTGTTGGAAGTAACTAGGCAGATTTGTGATTTTGATGCCATTGTCAAGAAGGATAAATATAGGACTAGATTTGGTGGAGATTTTCCACTAAGGATTGGCACTAGGGAGGTATGTCCTTCCATTGGTTCTGCCCAAGCTTCAGAGGAAGAAATGAGTACTCTTGGCCTATCTCTCCATTCTAGGAGATCCAGATTTGACATCATAGGAGAGGCTCAAAAGAAGGCCAGTAGAGAATATAGCCACAAAGTAAATTTGGAGGACTACTGGGCTAACTGTAGTGATGAGTACGAGGTCAGAAAGAGGAAATTCTCTCGACTTCTAGTTGAGTTAGTATGATTATATAATGTAAGAGTAGTTCCTGAACAATTGGAGGATGATGAAAAATTGATCTAGGATCATGCCTACGAGGCCATAAAGGACAAACCAATTGGTGATGTAGATTGGTTGGAAGAGGAGCAAACAGATTTAAAACAACTGATGGATCCTATTCTCAAATTTACCAAGATGTGGCTCAACACACTTTATGGGAGTTGAAGAATAAAGGAGTGAAGTGCACTTATGACCTAATGGGAGATTTGGATCCCCATTCTACTTCTGAAGAATCTACTGAACAAGACCCTAAGGGCAAGGGCAAGTTGGACTCTCCTCTCAAAGCCAAGATTAAGGATGTACAAGAAACAGAGGTCCAAGGGATAGAAAAATAGAGAAATCCAAAAGCCAAGAAGAGGACAAGGACTAGGAAGTCCGAGCAGAGTCCTGAGGCCAACGCTCTTGTGTCCAAAAGGAAAAGAATTGTAAAACTGTCTGAAAAGGCTACCCCACCAGTAATAGATGTTGAAAGCTCAAAGGAGAAGGACAAAGTGTATGCAAGGAAGTCTAGGACTCCTTCTCCTAAGGACAGTGTGCCTAGGGTAGGTTCCCCTCTAGTTGTCTCCCATGAGGTGCACCTTGGAGATGTTCCTTCCACTCATGAAATTCAAAGTGAACCGAGTGAGGAAGAAAATTTTGAGGATAACCCAGATGTTGAAGGTGAAGAATTCCATGCAGGAGATCTCCACAGTGTGGAGGTAGAGATTGAAAAGGCAATGCAGTATCCTATGACTACAAATATAGTTTCTCCCATTAGAGCTGAGGAAGTTTGATCTCCTCCAAGAGAAGAAGAGGCAAAAATGATCCCATCGCCTGAACAAGAGGAGGAGCATGTTGCAGAGGCAGAAAGTAAGGAGGATGAAAATCCTGATGGGTAGAATTTGAATGAGGAGGTACCTAAAGGTCAACAAGATGAATAGAAACAGGCTGAGGTACAATTGGATTATGTTGTCCCGGAGTGGTTAGACAAGGAAATAAAGAGAAAGCAAGTGGTAGTGGAGGATAGTCCACCAAATTGGGATGCACTACTGGCCAAGATCGGGAAAGATAAAGGTAAGAAAAGGGCTAGAGTGATCTCAAGGATTGAGAGGGATGAGGCACATAACAAGGTTGTCCATGTTGCCACCCCTGCTCTGGACAAAAACATGCACGATGTGGCTGTAAATGATTACAATATACAGACTTTCAATCTTGGGCCTACATTGGTTGAGTAGGACATTGAGGATTATGAGGGCTCTAGTGCAGTCATTATAGATAGGTTGAGAAAGGAAATGAAGACCAAGTGAGAGCTAAAGAGAGAAAATGAAAATCTCAGAAGATGCTTGGAGGAGTTAATGAAGCCAATACAGTCCATCAATCCCTCTTCCTCTGCCACCAATTCTCTGCCTCAGGAGACCATAACTGAGCTTGAAAAGATCAAGGCATCCACCCTTGCCACTGTGAATTGGTTGAAAGGAGTACAAGTTAAGGGTGATGAAGCTATCAAGGAGATTTTATTAGTCAGTAAGGATGCAGTCATGACCATTGAGTGGTTGAAATAGGTAATGGTACAGGATAAGGAGGATACAGACCTCCTGCTACAGAAAACCAAAACTTTAATGGAGTACACCCAGGACAGATTGGTGAGCAACAAGATTCTTCCTTCCTCTAGAGCTGTCGAGCCATGGGAATGGTTTGAAATGTTGCAAATCCGACAGAAGGTGTTGAGGAAAATTTACAAACAGAGAAAGCACATTGATGACACCCTAGCTGGCGTCTATGGTGGCTCCATTGTTTTTTCGAAATTATGACAGGATGAAGGAAAATCGTACCTAGTTATTTGAATTTTGAACAGTTGAAAGAATGGTGGCGTGATGTCTATGCGCCACTTGATGATGGATCTGTCTCCAAGCACCAACTGAATGATGCAGCCACCTACCTCGCAATTATTGATAAGCATGTGACATACAAAGCAGACTAGGATAGGTCGGTCAAACACTCAAGGGAGGAGATTGCGTCCATTAAGAGGCAACTTAGGGTTCTGCCAATTCCGCCTATGGCCGACTTAGATGCGATGTCCTTGAGGCTACACGAAGAGTCAGATCAGCGCAAGGACAATGGGGAAAAGGGCTGATGATGGGCGGTGGCGTGATTTTTGCTTCCCCATTATCTTCCCGCTCATCGACCGGGCTGCATCACGGATCCAGGGCCGACCTCGACGGGATGCGCATTTATTGCTTGTTTGACCATTTCGAAGACTCTCTTAGCCGGGTGGTTGTGAGGAGTTATTGCTATGAAACCCTTGCCTGGACGACGGGTTTCTGTGGAGTTTCTATATATTGGGCATTTGGCCTCTTTGTAAAGGGTTGGACAGTTAGATAGTTAGAGGTTAAAGAATTAGATAGTCAGAAAGCTAGAGGAAAGCAGTTAGAAGTAGATTAAAATTAGCAAGTAGCTGCTCCCAAGCAAATATTGTAACAGAAAGCCAGAGTTGTTGCTACAGTGGACAATCTGAATATAAGTAATGTCATTGTGATTTGGTGCCATACTGGTATTCTCTTGTCTTGCATGGTTCTTGTTTTCCATCTTTAAAATTGCTTCGAGGAAGTTAATGATTAGATTAAATTTGATTTAATGATGTTGGTAGTTTGATACTTGAATGTTGCAGCAATCCTTTAGTCCATACTTTTCTCAACCAACTAATTGTTAGTTGCTTTGCAAAGTTAGCCTGGACTTCATATTCCTTGTGCTTAGTTCAATCGTGAATGTTGTTCATTTCAACTGCCATAGGGTTATTTGAATGCATGTTCATGGTTTGAAAATCTTAAGAGCCTTAGAAGATTGCATTGTTTTCTATAAGGTAGTAGATTTATCTGGGTCAAGCAGAAATCAGTTTCGAAGGATTGGTTTGTTCTGGGTATTGGCTACTTTCATTGTTAATCTTAGGAGTAAATTTAGATTTAGAAATCTCTTTGAAACCCTCACTCTTTTGCCATTTCTTTGATTATTGGGTTAAATCTAGGATTGAAGTGTCACCAGTTTGTTAAATCTGACAAAATCGATTCAATAGCTTGCTTGTAGTAAGGTCCCATTGTGATTATCAGCAATTTCACATTTATCACTGAGTTGTTTATGCATTGTCAAGACCTGACATGAATACCTTGAGGTTATCTCTTGAGGCTTGCTGATAGAGATTTACCTTTTAAGAGAGATAGGATATTGCATCTTGTCTGTGTTGTTGTTGTTGTGCAAAAACAACGATCAACACTCCATTTACCTTAGCCTTGGGTTTTTATTTCACTTCCTCATCTTCATCATCATCATTAAATGAGTATGCAACATTAGTGTATACTTTATAGCCAACCCCAGTTACATTTTCAGGCCCTTTATCCTTAACAACCACAGTGTTAGCAAGGAGCAATGAATAATTCTATGTTTTGGGGTTGCTAGTCTACAATTGCAAATTCTAAAACACAAGTGATACATTAAAAGCCATTCCAGCCTTCACAATTTTGTCATTTCTTGAATTCAAACTTAAAGTAGACTCTTGAAATTTGATCCCTATTCCTGTTCATGCAGACTTTGTAAGATGAGGTAAAAGTTCAGGGTCATCTCTTTGAACTACCTCCATAGCTGCCTTATATTAACATACATATTCATGTATATGATTATATACATGAAAATGCCACTTAAAATAAGTCTAATCAAAGTACAAAATGTCCTGAAGAACTATTCTTTGTATGCTCAAGTATTGTTGCGTGTCATAGCTTGCTTACAAACAAAAAACTAAACCATAAATGTAAAACAGAGCTATGCTTCAACCATCCCCATAGTACCATTTGTACAAATACATTTAGAGAATGAAGGAAAAAAGAATATTACATCCTAAGATCACAACGATATTAAGAAATGAAAATATGATGTAATATGATTATGGTTTCATTTCATATGTTGTAATATTAGATATATAACATAAAAATAAATTATTGCTTGAAATAAATAATAACTTTTCATTTTAATTTTTTTTTGTAGAACATGGGATTTCCAGAAGATCAAGATGATCCTCATCATGATATAGATCCAGAAAATGTTGGTTTTCGTACATATCACATGGCAGAAGATGATGATGATGATGACAATGATCACAACAGTGGTGGTGATGATGAGGCACTTGTTGGTAGTAGCCAGTGACATTCATGATCATATAGACTGCATCATGGATCATTGTTGATATATCATTATGATGCCTCTTTTCATGGTTACTATCGTATGTATCATTTTCATGACCTACAGTACCATATTATTGAGTTGTATCATATTTACATGTATCATTTTGACTTTATCATTTGGACATGTATCAGTCTTGACTTGTATCATTTTGAGTTATATAATTTATCATTTTTACTTATATCATTTGTACATGTATCATTTTGACTTATGTCGATTGTTGGACATGTATCATTTTGACATGTTATTGATCTACTGACATATTTGACTTTCACTTGTTTTAGTTATATATGATGATGATCTTATCAGTATTGACTTGTCAATTTATATATATTGAAAGTGGTTGATGATTTTTGGATGGATATTTATTACATATGATGATTTTAATTTACTACTCAAGATGGATGTTCTCAAATTCAATTAAATTATAGATATTTGACTCACTTATTTTAATTATAGATGATGATCATGTTATAATAATTATCTTTTTATTTAATCATGAGTTAAATAATTAAATTACTTACTCTATAATCATATGAGTTATTTAAGATGCATGATATATTTAACTAATTAAATTGAAATAAAACATATTAAATTAATAAATGGAATAAAAACAAGAAGCATTTTTAGAAGCAAAAAATGAAGCAACAATGGAAGCCAAACTAGAAGCAAACTAAAAGCAATCTTGGAAGAAAAACTTGGTGTTATCTAGGAAGCAAAAACATAAGCAATTCAGGTAGCAAACAAAGAAGTAATAATGGAAGCAATTTTAGAAGCAACAAAAGATGCAATAATAGAAGCCATATTAGAAGCAACAAAAGACACAAAAATGGAAGAAAAATCGGAAGCAAACTTGGAAGCAAAACCGAAAGCAAAATTGGAAGCAAAAATGGAAGCAAAATGGGAAGCAAATCTGGAAGCAAAATCGAAAGCAAAATTGGAAGCAAACCTAGAAACAATACAAGAAGCAAAACCAGAAGCAAAATCGAAAGCCAAAATAGAAGAAACAAAAGACCTAATAATGGAAGCAAAATTGGAAGCAACAAAGGACGTCATAATTAAAGAAAAACTTGGCGTCAATTAGGAAGCCAAAAAAGAAGCTATTTTCGACACCATACTAGAAGTAAAATAGGAACCACGACTGGGAGAAAAAATTGAAGCAACAATGGGAGAAAACATAGAAGCAAAGCTGGAAGCCAAATTAGGTGCAATTTTTGGAATTAAATTAGTCTCGCTTCCCGACGCTATTCCCAACACTAAAGGAGGTGCTATTGCTTGCATTACTTTTCTAGTGCAAAATTCGGCACTAAAGTCAGTACACACATTGTTGCAAAATCTGGCGTTGAAGTGAACATGCAATTTGGTGCCGAGTTTTGCACTAGCAAAAGTGTCCAATTCATGAACTCAAATGCACTAAATTTCGGTGCTATTTTAGGCACTAATTGCCTGTTTTGTTGTAGTGACAATAGGGCATATTATAACTCATTCAACCATCATAAAAATAGGACATTATTATTACAGGTTATTCTCCCATTAAAGATGACAATGCAAAAAGATAATAAAAAATAATCTTCTAATCAACTTGCACAATTTATCATGACATAGACCTATGACTAATACATCTTGTATTTATTTATATGGACTTTTTGGATACAACTATGTAGACACTTTCACTAATGATAATGCCATTGCTACATTTTTTGGAGTTTATAGATATTTACCTAGGTTTCATCATGATAGAGGTTTCCCATAAGTTCTCAACTCCTATTATTATGTTAGAGAAACCTCTCTTCCATTAGGAAATTATCACAATATATCATATGATTTACCTACTAAACCTATTTAGGATAGAAATGCATTAACCATTAGAGGTACCTTTGATGTTGAATTCAATAAATCCAAAAAATAAAAGTGTTAAAAATTGGGGAATGCTTGAATTTTACAATTGGGTTAACATGTTTGTAATACTCTAAGAATTTGGTGATATATTTGCATGAAATTATCAAGATATATCTCAAGTATATATAAGGACATTGTCATACATAACATTTCTCTTCACCCTAGTGTTTAATCTATCAAAAAAAAAGGTAGAAACAAGCATCCAAAGTAGAATCTATGGTTAAAGAGGAAATTGAGAATATATTTAAAGCTAGTCTCATTAAAAATATTGATCATTTAATTTGTATTTCCAATATGGCACCTCTATCTAAATATTATGGGCATATTTGCATATGAATTAATTTGAGAGATCTAAACAAAGCATGAATTCTCATTGCTTAATAGTGATATGATTATAGCTACTACCATTGGTCATGAGATGTTATCCTTTGTATATAGATTATCTCTCTCTCTCTCTCTCTTTTATATATATATATACCAACATAAGACTCCTTTCATCGCTTCTTGAGATACATTATATTATGTCATCATACCTTTTGGATTAAAAATTATAGTGCCACTTATCTCAAAGGGATGTGATTCTAATCTCCCATGATCTAATGAACAACATTTTAAAATATTAGGTAGATGGAATTTTAGGAAAATCTAAGAAAGAAACCAATAATATTCAATATTTAAGCACTTTGAAATATTATAACAATATAAATCAAAATTAAGTCCTAAAAAGTGCATATATTGGCATAGAAAATGGTTTCTGAATAGAATTAGAAGAAGATGAAGAATCAACATGGAAAATATTTAGTTTAGAGTTAGATTTTTTGAAGTTAGAAGAAGGTTGTTCTTGTTGAAATATGGTTTGGATAATTTAGACAACCATAAGATGAAGTAGAAGAAGAGGGATTATAATTCAAGAGATTGGCTGCCAAAATTTTAGTCTCATAATGGGAAATAGTTAAATAGGACTTGATCTTTAACAATTTCTATTAATTTCATTAACAATGTGACTTTGAATTTCATCATTAAGAAGACAATAACATATTTTAGCAATCATTTACTTGAATCATATGATGAAATCATTGATATGTTTGACAAGTCCTTGCCTACATCATACTGAGTTAGTGAATTTAGCTTTCAAGCCAATATTGACTTAAAATTATTGGATGATTTATCATTGGATAATTCTATAATACAGAAAATAGAGCTATGAGGAAGAGAATAAAAACACTCAAGAGCATATCATTTTATTAAATGAGGATATTTTTATAACACAAAACATACATTTTAGGATCCCAAAAATCAGGAGTTAAAAATGTAGAAGAGATGAGGTGAGCTAGAATATAAGGGGTGAGTGTATTATGGTGCAAATATAACAAAATTTCTTGTTAAGAAGAAGAGAGAGTGTCAAGTTTTTATTGTATGGTCCCTAATTTATGTATAGTGGGTTGTAGAGCTAAATAAAAGGTAATAGGGTGATAATTGGGCATGTCATAGGTTATGGGAGGGAGGGAATTAGTATATTGGAAGGTAGGAAAATAGGGTGGGTTTAAAGGTTCTTGGGGAGGGTGGGGATGATAGGTGTAGAAATGGGTTGGAAGAAGGAATGAAAGAGGAATAAATGGGAATGTGGGTAGAGGTAGGAAAAGGTAGAGTGATAGGAAAGGGATAGACTCAAGAGAGGGTAAGTGGATAAGAATGGTGTAAGGGTAATAAAAAGGATGGGAAAATATCAAAATATTAAAGGAGGAAGCAATATGGATAGAGGTATTAGGAAGAAAGAGAGATATTTTGGGTTATGAAGGTTGAGGAGGGTGGGTGGGTTGAGAAGCAAATGTTTCCAAAGAGGGGTAAAAGAGAAGGCAATATAAGAGGATGAGGTAGAAGGTGTAGACACATAAAATCTAACTTTATTCAACCACACCTAATTTTAGCCTATCATAAGCCTATTAATTAAAAAAATATTTATTATTTATTTAATTATTCACATCTTTTACCATCTTTATCTCAATCCTTTAATTTAATAAATATTTATTATTTATTTAATTATTTTCCCTTTACATGATACTATTAATTAAATAAATATTTTATTCATTTAATTAATTCACCTTTATCCTCTCTCCTTATCCGTCTAATCCTAGCCCTTTATATTGTTCACATGGATCATAATCTAAATTTGTTATCATGTGACAAGTGTCCCTTTCATATCTCTAACTAACTCCTTATCTAGATTCATTGAACCTAGATACTTCCCAAAGTCAAGCTAGTTTTTAATCTTATCCACTCATCTCATCTAAACCTCTTAATCCTAGCCAATCACATAAGGATTTTTGTCCTTATCCCAATCATAAACCTAGATCTTATCCCTAATATGTCACTTGTCACATGACTACATCTCTGATCCAAACCCTAATCCTCCTTCAATCTTAATGATCCATCAATCATCATCAAAATCTAATAAATGCATATCTAGAATCAAGATATCATACCCTTATGTTTTCATTTTGGTCTCTCATCTTGCAATCATATTAAGGTTATGTGAGAGAATTGAGCAATCCACATACTATCATATCAAAATAACAAATCAAATGGAATAAGGGTGCACTCCATTTATGCTCATCGAGGAGTGAGAAAAGATTCTAAGTGAAGGTATTGTTTTTGTATTTCTTTCTCTTCCACTTTTTACCTTCAATATTTTCCTCATCTTTATTTTGGCATGCTCAGTGGGACCTACATCCCTTTTTAACCTTTTTTGGTTAATTTTTTGTAAGTTTTTGTGATGCATAAAGTGATTTTAGGTCCCAGACTGTGAAGTGTTTCCTATGTTTCATAAAAATGTGCCTTTGTAGAATAAACTTATGCCTTTGTTTCATACAAAAACATCTATGTTTTATGAGCTTACACTTTCATCACCCAAAACTGCACTTTTGTTCTATACATTGGATTTGATCATTTTAGGATTGAGTTAGGGTTTAACTAACCTTTTATGCCTTTTTTCATGATATTATCATTCTAACAGTCTATTTTTTTAAGTTGGTTCATTCTTTGAATGCAAAAATTAGGGTTTCTAAGGTTTTGGTAAAGTAAGGTTTCTTGCAAGCTTTCTAGGAGATTGAAGGTTTGCTTCATCTTGAGATATTTTGAGATTGTAATCTAACATTTTTTTCAATATCTCTATGTTCCCTAGCATTCCCTAATCTTATCTTGTAGGTTTCTCAATTAGGTTGGTGAAAAACTTGACTTTCAGATCTGGGGCCATATTTTGAGGCTTTATCTATTAAAATTCTCCTTTGTTTCATAGAGTTGCACCTCTATTTCATATAGATACACCTCTATATCATAAAACTACACCTCTACACCACCAGTATGTGCTCGTGCATCATAAAGTGGTGCATCGATCTGATATAGTTGCGCTTCTATTCTACTTTACATTTTCTAGGGTTTTTGAGCTTGGTTTGCTTTCTAACCTCCATTTTTGGTCAACTAACAAGTGGTGCAGCTGATAATGCATGTCAAATATCATTATCATCAATATTACTAATTATTTTATGTAAGTTATTTAGGTCCAAGATTTTATTTCATGTTAATATAGGCATCTAAAGTAGTTTAGTGGGTTTATAAACATTGTTTACCATGTTTGAAAGGGTGTGTAGATGTATGCTCTCTCCTTTCACTTAGTGTGGTCTTGGAGATCATAATATCAAACTTATTCATTTCTTTTATGTTCTATTTGTTATCCCAAGGCTTACTAGTTTGTGTGTATGCTCTCCCCTTGTGCTTCATGCGACCTTGGGTGATAAAAAACACTTAGTATAGTCTTCCCCTTTAGGAGGCCTATTCAGGGATTTGATCACCTCAAGGACAACCTCAAACATGTTTTCTAGTGGAATATATAAATGAGGGAGAGAAAAATTTATACCTAAAAATGTGGTTATCATCATTCAATAGAAGCTGCAAAATGCTCAATCCATCAAGACTTGTTTGGTGATAAGAGAAGGAGAGACCCGCCTAATCTTGGGAACTATTAGATGAGCTCATTTTTCACAAATCCATTAAAAACCTTGTATTTATGAGCCTTTAAGACCTTTTGTCCATTTCTTAGTGTGGTACAAGGTATAATATCATGCCTGAAGTCACTCAGCATGTATATCCCTGATTAAAGGTAAAGAATCTTTGGGAAAGATCTTCAGATCTCCAAGGAAAAAGAAAAGGTGAGCCCTTGTGCTACTAGATCTCTGGCTATCAAATCTTGAAAGAGAGGTTTCTCACACCAATCTTGAGATATTATCCTTTGGTTGGTGGGACCATGCTAAGTATACACACTTGCTTGACTAATTCTAGGATTATGTTATCATGTTTGGTGTGTTTTCATGTGCAAAACCAATGAATCCATTTATCCTTATCACATTGAGAGTCAAGTTAACCAATGTCTCTTTTTGTTTGATTATATATTACAAAAAATCATAAAAAACTCTCAAACTATCAAATAATGCTTCTATTTCATCCCCCAATTCCCATGCTTCATTTGGAGGAACCTCTACATAGTTTTATGTGAAATTTCACCTTTATTTCATAGAGTTGTCCCTCTATTTCATAGAGTGGCACATTTGTTCCATAAAGTTATACCTTTGTGAAATCATCATCGTTTGACCACTTTAAGCCATCAATATAAGAGATTGGCATTTGTAGACCTGAACTAGACTTGGGAGACCCATCCTTAGCCATCATTTCACCCAAAAAATCAACCATTTCCATCATATCCATCCAAAAACCCCTATATTTCCCCCATCTCATCATTTTAATCCATTTTTATAACCCAAACATAGCCATCTTCATCCTCAAACCTTAGACCAATTGGCAACCATCCAATATTTTTCATCATTCCATCATTATCATTCTCTATCTCCACTTCTTTCATCATTGATCCTTCTTATCTTCCATCACAATGCTTATTGTATCCTATCCAACCAATCATCTCTCACTATCCACATATCTTATCCTTCATATCCGTTATCTATAATTGTTGACTAATCTTACCATCCAATCCAGTCCTTATCATCATTTGACCTATCTCATCATCCAATCCAAATCCATATCATATCCTAATAAAAATCAATCTTTTTAAGATTTTAATCTAGATCTTAATCCTTTTATCCATTATCATGTATATTTCTTGAGAACTTACCTATCTCAAGTAGTGTATTAAGTTACATTATCATTTTGGTTGTCTTAACTTGGGAACTTGGCTCCCCCGAGTTAGCTATTAAAATTGTCATCCAAACATTTCTTAGGTGATTATCCAAGAATAATTAAGCAAATCATACTTATCCAAGCCTTTCTTAGGTGATTATCTAAGCACAAGTAAGAAAATCATCCCTATCAATCAAGGATCTGAATTTACTTGCAAGATTATTGGTCTTGTATCATTTTGCACCTCTTGGTTCTCTCTATCGTGGGCAAGTTGTATCCATCATTATCCCTCCCAATCCTATTATCCCCTTTTCATCCATAATTATACCCTTTTTTTCCATCATCATCCTCTCAAATCCAATCAATCAACATCAACCATATCAAATCCGAGGTTTATCCTTTCATATCCATATCCCATCATCATTTATCATTTTCATCCCATCTCATCATTTTTAGGTCCCTTTATTTGATTCTTATTATAAGGTTACAAGCTAGAAAGAAAATCATGGCCTCCCAAGAGTTACCACTATCACCATCCAGTGACATGTTCTTTGAAGAAGTGGTCCATCAAATTCTTATGGGGAACACATTCCCTTATCCATTCCACATCGTACATGAGGACTATCATTCTAGTGACCAAGATTCACCCACATCATTAGAGGACTTTGCGCAAGAATCCCAAGCTATGGACTCAATACATTGCTTATCATGAAGCATCCCAATCAATACATCCTTATGTTAGCTAGAATAGTGCCAAAGTACCCCATGACTTTTACATATCCCAAATCATCAAACAAGCTCCACCTACACCCCCATATTCTATTCATCATAGCAACGCATATCTTCCATCCTCTTCTCATCATCACGATCCTTTAAATCTCCCATCATCTTCTTCTAATCCTCTTATAACCTCTCAAACCATCAATCCAACATCTCACTTACACATCAAAATTCCATCTAACACTTAAATCATTTCATCACATATCTCACAACCTCAAACTTCCACCCCTTCTTCTCATATCCCAATATCCATCCCATTAAACACAACATATCCCATCCATACCTCCAATCCATTTTTTTCACCTATCAACACCTCCAAACCTCCAATCCCATATGATGTACCTATCAAAAACTCCAATATTTTAATCCCATTTCACCCTCTCATCAATATTAGCACATATCATCCTCACAACCTCCCATATCCAAAGATCAACTACCACCTCTCAACCTTACAATTACTTTGGCACAAGATGTTCAAAAAGTCAAGGACACCCTTAAGGGAATTTAACTAGGACATTAAAAGAAAAATTATACCTCCCAAGAATAATGTCCTTATCCTTTTGACAAGTCCATCACAATGATCGCCTTTCCCCAAAATTTCAAGATGCCTAAATTCAAAAAATATAAATGAAATGGAGATCCTATGGAACACCTTAAGTAATTATACATTACATGAAAATAGGTATCTTATCTTGATTCCTACCTCTTGAGACTATTCCCTATAATCTTGGGTGGACAAGCCCTTGATTGATTCACACACCTCCCCCACGAGACAATCACAACATTTTCTAAGCTAGCCACAAAGTTTGTCACTCATTTATCTTATAACATAGAACATGGTATCACCATGATGGAACTATGTAACACAAACCAAAAGAGTGGTAAAATATTTGCCTCTTTCTTACAAAGATAGAGACATCTTTCTAGTTTCTTTGCATGGCCTATACCTGAAAAACAATTTATCACTATCTTTGTCCAAAATGTGAATTCTAAAATGGGCTTCTATCTCCAAATGAAATGTGCTCACTCATTTGAAGAAATCATAGAAAAAGGAGTTTCCATAGAAAAATAACTTATATCCAAAGGAATAGTCAAGATTTATAGAGAGAGAAAGGACAACAATCAATATAGTAAAAAATCTCATTTAGAATAAAAATAAAAATCTTGTCAATGTTGATGTGACTAATTCCAAACATGTCTAAAATATCTAAATAACTCCTCCATCATCATATCAAAATACCATTTCTCCTCAACATGATGTGGTCATCCCTAAGTGTCAAATAAAAATATATACTTGATGTGAATACAGTCCCTTGGGTGAGCTTATCAAATTTGTCGTCCAAAAGCTAGTCCAAGACAACATGATCCAACTTCCAACTATCAAAACCCTTTCTAAAAATGTTTCTAAACCCTCTTGGTATAAATAACACAACTTTTGTGAGTATCAGAGGGTCCATGGTCATAAAACATCATCATGCATGGATTTTAAGAACTTGATCTAATATCTCATCGATTGAGGACAAATCTCTATTGAAGGAAAAAATCCCCCATAATGAACCCTTGGGTATATACAATAATTTTTTCCCTCATCATAAAGATGGTAAAGCTTTCACATCTTATAAATTAACACCCTATAACTACACCAACAATATCTCATACAATTCCATCTTGAATGCATCAAACAAAGTTCTTCTCAAGTAGCCATTGTAACCATCAAAATACCTAATTATACTATATTATTTGATGATGTCAAGTCACCATCCAAGGAGTCTCATTATCCTCCCAACCTAAAAATAAATATAACATCCTTGACCACTTTAACAAAATCTAGTATATATGTCTATCTTTTAGCTACTTAAAACATCCCACATCCACAAAGAGCTCCTTAAGAAAGTCCTTCATGAATCCCATGTCCCTAATGTCAACAATATTCCTTAATTTCAATCCATGATAAGATACTTATCTTATCCATAATACCTCACATTTTCTATTAAAGATTCACCTTCTATTGACCCATCTTAGAACAATCCGCTCTACCTCCAAGCCCACATCCATAAAACCATAATCAAGCATTTCCTAGTGGATGCTAGATTAGGATTTAATCTTTACAACTTGAGTTTAATAAAATAATTGGGATATTTTTATGATTCTATTAATCCCCAAACAAAGATTACTATCAAAGTCTATGATGAATTTGAGCATGCATCTAAAGGTTCCATAAAGCCACCCATCTAGGTTGAACCAACTACAGTTGAAACTACTTTCCAGATTGTAGACCTTAATCTCCCATACAACATCCTTCTTGTCCACCCATGGATCCAGTCCACGAAAGTCATTTCATCCACATTACATTAATGGTTACTCCTAAAATATGAGGCTCTTGAATCAAGGAGATAGAGTTTTGGTTATTTTGACCCTTGAGGTGTCATGGTGAAACAAACACTAGTGTTGTGCATAAGCGGATACAACATGTATTCAATACCTCAAAGGAGTAATCCGATGAGCTGACTAATAGAAAAAGGGGTGGGAGGTAGAAAATTAGGATCAATGATTGAGTCTTGTGCCCACCCACTTGCAAGAATTTGAATTAGCTTTACAAATCCCTCATCATTTCTACACTGATTGATCCCCCTCCAAAAAGAAATCATGTGGGGTTTCTTGAATCTAGCTTCTACATGAGTGATTCTCAGAATGATGAACAAATATAATTCCCCCCACCAACTAATGCCTCCCACCCATCCCCAATATCAAGTGCTTCACCCAAAGGAAGTTTCTTTGGTAGCACCTTAGTAAGTACTTAGATTCTTAAGAATGAAAAATAGGGCTTCTCTATCTCGTGGTTCCGGTTGTGTATCCACCTCTATTGATTGTGTTCACACTAACTTGTTGTTTGTGAGTCTTCCCTTTCGAATAGGTGTGGGTTCTCCATGGCTCATCAACGTTTAGCCAAGATCCAAAGTTCCTAAAACTAGTTGCTAAATATCCCAAGCTCTATTTATGCCTAGGTTGATCATGGGAGGCTTGAAAATGACAAGTTATTCAATCATGTAGAGGGGTCTACAAAGGTCTCTATCCAACTTTAGTATCGAGGGAGAGATAGGGGCAGTAGGAGAAACCAAAACACCCACTTGAACCAATCATTCACTCTGCAAGTTGGATCAAATTTGGATCTTAGGGATGAACTTGAACTAGAATTCCATGTGATACTAGAGTTGAGTAGTCAATGGAATTTTTCACTTCATGCTTCCTTGATCCCACTTTCCCAACTATCAACTCTAGAGCATATTTGTAGATTTCTACCCATTCTACTTGGCCCTATCTATATTATTGGATTAGGTTCACATAGAGGGATTTTTGTAGGAGTAAAGTGAGCCCAAAGTCTATAAATTAGGGGACCTAAAATGGGATTGATGAACATAGCTTGCATAGATAGCCTTGTTGTGCCCTTAGCACACATGCCCCATTCAGAATGGGGACCCTCTTTTCTTTCCCTTGCTGGGTCATTTTTATCATTGCCTCATTTTGCGTGCCCCAATTTTGTGCCCTTGATGGTCAATGTACCTTCAAAGTTTCATCATAGGTTGACCGTGCTTCCCCTTGGCTAGTTTTGTCAAGTTTTTTGGGTGCCTTGCGGGGTCTCTCTGGCAGTTTGCCTCTACCAGCGGCCTTGGACCTAGCTGGGCCCACCTCCTCGGGTTTCCCTAGCCGGGTTTCCCAGTCGTGTCCACTATCCCAGACGATGGATGGGTTGCGTCCTCCCGGACCCCGGGTCCTGGATCTATCTTCACCGTCTGAAATGTTTGCGAGGAAACTAGGGCTGCTTTTGAGCCTTGCGGGCCCAGCCCTTCATACTTCTGTCTTCGGAGTTCCGTGAGGGTTTTGCCGTTCCCAATAGTGAACCTTCGGTGGAACCCTAGCCTGCGGGCCCCGGTCTTATGTGTGCCGCCGGTAATTTCAGAGTTGAATTTTCAAAACGGCCACCATCCTACACCTTCCCGGCCGTCGGACCCTGAGTCTCCTGCCGCCGTCCACATTTTTAAATCCACCAACCTTTGTTCTGCTGTACCTGCATTTAATGAAGGCATTAATGGTGGTGGGGGGTATAAAGACCTGCTCAAACCTGTCATTTTCACTTGACAGTATCACAGTGAGAGATTAGTGCTTGCCAGAGAGGATTCCACTGTCTTCGAGACCTTCACGCTCATCGCCCATTGCCTTCGCTTGCCGGCCACTGGTGGATCTCGCACCTTGCTGCATCAAGTGTTCGAGGTAGATCTCCTATTCACCCTTCTGAGCAATGTTTACATGATTCCTAAGGCTTAAAATGAACAAAAATCATCAAGAAGACATGTGAATGATAAAACATGATCCAGCTAACAAAACCCATGTCCTCAAAAAATTTAGAAAACCAACATGGTGCCCTCATGATTAATTCAGAGCTTTATCCCCACACGGCCATTCTTCGTAGGTGCTTTCGTGCCCCTCGGGCCTGGGTGCTCCCTCTACCATCTGAGACTTAGTGATAAACCAGAAATTTTGAAACAACCTTTAGCTCTATCGGGCCCGGGTCTTTGGGATTCCACATCTGGATTTCTGCACCTTGTTCTCCCCGAGTTGCTCCGTCGGTGAGACAAGTCCTAGTCGTTAAGAGGTCATGGCGGGCTCCTGCAGCTTCACTGATATCCATTCGTGCTTCGCTAAGACCTTCATGCTTCGTTGAGACTTTTAAGTGAGATCCCATCTCACGTCGAAGTCTTTCAATCGGCAAGACAAACCTCGTCACCAAGAGGTCATAGCGGGCTCCTTTGTCTTGCCGATTCTTTCGTCCTGTCGCTAAGACCTCCCCTTTCGGCGAGACCTTTCACCAACCATACCCCGCTCCCGTCGAATTCCCTTCATGTCAGGGAGACTCTGTCTGGTCAGAGAGACCTTCCAGCGAGCTCATTACTCTTGCCGAAGCCTTCACTTTTGGCAAGACTACTAACATTCGCCGGGACTTCACAGTGGAACCTTTCTCTTGGCGAGCCCAGATCTTTTTCGGGGTGACTTCATAATGTTGGCAAGAGGTTATGCCAATGGAACTTTTCATCTTCGTGACAACGTATTCGCCAAGACCTTATGCCGACCCGCCTCATCCTTGGGCGAACATGAAACCGGGTCGGGGAGACCTTTCTCCGACTTGGAATATTACACCGAAGGCTCCCTTTGTTGGCAAGACCCTCTGCCTTTGTCAAGACATCACGACGACATCGGTCTCTCTTGGCGAGTCTGCGTGGTCTTCGCCGTCGTGAACGGTGAGTGCCTGGCATCACTCTGCCCTCTGGGCCCCAGGCCCCCATTTGCCGCTGGGATCCAACTTGAACGACAAATGACCTCAACCATGCCGGGCCCTGACCTCCAGAGTTCTGTCCCTCCTCCACCGTTCCAAAAAATAAAATCCTCCCCGGCCTTCCAAATGTCTGGCTCTAGCTTCCCATTGCCACGAATACTCAATAAGAAAATCCAATGGCCAACACTGACGACGGGCCTGATACACCTCTTGGCGTTTGGTGGAACATGCGGAAGTCGCTAAGATCTCCCACTGAGCATCAATCTCTCGCTGATCGGCTATCAGCGGAGCGAGCTCCGTTCATCCAATTGCAAACTGAAATGGGGTGGTGGCTTCCTCCCCTTTTGGGCTCGAGGCTTCGGACTTTTGTCCGAAAATTTCCATCCCAAACGTTGAAAGCACCACAGCATCCTGGCCCTCTGGGCCCGATAATGTAAAACTGCAGACCGCCCTGTGATCTGCCAGGCCCCAGGCCTCAGGCCTCGGAGTTCCGTCTCTGGAACTTCGTTTGTGCTCAGCCATCCCAAGCAGCCATCTCTAGATGGCTCTCTGGCCTGGGACCTCTGGATTCTCCTAAATCGATCCAAATAAGCCCAAACTTGAAATCTAATTTTGTGCTTAATTTTGGTCCTCTCCATTGCGAACCTCTTAAAGTATCGAGACTCGATCGAAAGGAGTCTCCCGGATCGTTCTGCCCCGTTTGCCAGCCCAAGCAGCATTTCTGCCAGGGAGGTCCGGCCCTCCAGGCCTGAATTTTCCAAATGCCCTCAATCAAAAGACTAATGGCATTAGGAGGTAAAAGTATCATGTTATGCTTGATAGGTTATTTAAAATGAATTTCATCTTTGGGATTTCGACACACATGAATGCTTTCGTGATCAATTGCACTTACTACGCCTTTGCTTGTAGAATATATGGAATCGCATGCGAGACCTTCGGGGGCGTCCATCGAAAAGGACAAAGGAAAAAAGTCTGGCAAAATTCCTCGAGGGAAAGAAGACAAGGACCAAATGAAATACCAATTTTAGGGTGAGCCTCTGCACTCAAAGGTTACCATGGATTGGAAGGAAATCACCGACACTAACATATGCCACCTCAATATTGACGAGTTTACACAAAGGGTCAGGGTCAATCCAACAACAAAAAATGCAAGATTGATAAGACAAAGTGGAATAGCAAAAGCTGTGGGCTTCCCCCCATCCCTCGTGGCCCTTGAATTGGTCATGGCTTGTCGAAAGGCGTATTAGCCCAACACAAGGACAATTTTTGATAGGGACGGTAACATTCTCACCGACATGTCGGCTAGGGGAATCACAAAAACCTTTCATATTCCCACGTTTCAAGAAATGGCAATGCCTACCATTGAGGAGTGCCAGGTGGTGTGGGATGGTAACACTACAGGCTGCAGGAAATTAATAAATCAGCATTGGCTCAAGGAAAAGCGGGGCAGTGCCGTGAAGGTTCCTAACGAACTCTTTTGCAATGATTTTTATGAAGACTACCACGATTTGGTCACAATGCTAAGCAGGGTTATGGGCCTCCCCACTGCGGCCTTCTTTCAGGGGTGGATGGTGTACTTTGGTGAGAAAATCCTTCGTGGGAATGAAGACGTTACCACAAAGACTGCATTTTATTGGGGAGGTATAATAAGCAACTGCTTCCATGAGCAGTTCGTCAATGTTAATAAAAGCTCCAAATTTTATATGACTTCATACCTCGTCTACTCCTTGGCGGACCGGAGACAATACAACAGGTTGTTTGTGGCACCCGATCAGGGGCAAGGTCAAAGATTGAAGGCCTATGACAAATACCCTCAGCTCTAGTACAAAAACTTGAAGAGGGAGTATTGCAGAGTAAATGACGCCTTCATTGACCATATTTTCAGAATGATTACCGAGGATTTCGAAAGGAGGGTTTCCCACAGTGCTCGGGCATTTTTGAAGCAATATGCCTTCCTATTCATCCAATACCCAAAGTTCACGTACATCCATGCCCAAGGCTTCATTGAAAGGCCAAACAAGTTGCCTCGATACCCCAATGACCGAATCATCCTATTGGAGCTTTCTCGGCAGCTCCAACACATACAGGCGATCTTTAGTGGCAAACATATAGTAGGGATCTCTTATCCCATGACTCTTGGCCAGGGCATGTATAAGCTACAAACTTCCCAGTGTGCTGGTAACTCTAAGAAAGAACTGAAGGATTACCATTTTCACCTGCACACTGCTCGCCCACGGATGGACCCATATGGGCACCTAAGGAAGGCACTTGGACCGAGGTTTGCTCATTTGCACCACATTGAAGACTTTTGGGGGGATTGTAAAGATGACAAGGAGGTACGTGCAAGACACTATATGTGGATGACTACACATTTTATAAGAAAGGTGCAACCATTTCCCATACTGGACCAAGTCGAAGAAGACGAGAGCACCATAATGGACCCCAGGTACCCCGCAGTTGCCAACTTGTTGCTACCAACAATAGACTGGGACAAGCAGGATGTTGATGACCTCAATATTATAACCAAGCCAATCTTGGCTCGTACTAAGGAGTGGGTTGATGGGCAGGTAACCCAGTTGAAATAGTGAGGGGTGGCCTTAATATATGAAGGACTCAAAAGTGAACCAAGTGCCACCGAGGACGCCGCTGCTACCACTTTGACGGGCGAAACATCCAAGTCTCCTCCGGTCACTAGACTCAAGAAGAGAAAAGAGACAGAAGTGGAATAGTCTCCTGATCCTAAAGTCTATATAAGAAAAGAAACAGGAGGCTCGCCCTCCAAAAGAGTTAAGCAAGCAGGGGGCACGACGGAACAACCCTTAATCCAAGAGGAGGAAGTAAAAGGAACTGATCAAACCAAACCGGTTTTGGCTCTACCTGTTTTAGCTCCCCCAACATCTACCTCCCTGGCTATGGTTGCCGCATCCTCGCCGGTGGTGGACATCTCTATCCATCTTGCCCCTTCGCCCCTGACTGAGCTTGTGATTGTAATTGACTCTTCTTCCACCATGACTACTCCATCCTCTGCTACCATGTCACCCACTACGTCACTCCCATTACCTATGGTGGCTACACCAATGCCCACTCCCACCTTGCCTGAGGCCTTCTTGAAGCATATGTAGAATATCCCTTCTGAGCTCTCCCAGATCCTCATGGATCCCACTCTTCAAGCAGCCTTAGCTCAGGTCTTCGCTATTGCCAAACCGTCACAACCTCCGACAAGGCCACCGGCTATGGAAGCAACCATGCTAATCTCTAAGGAGTGGGAGAGGCGAGAACAAGAGGCCTCAAGGCCCTTTGAAGAGGAAGCCGATGAATATCACGAGCACCCGGAGTATGAACATCGTACTATTGACAGGGTTGCCTACGAAGAAGAAGGAACTAGTTCCTTTGAGAGTGGGGATGAGGAGGATGATGCTGGTGGTAAGGTCATAGTGCAGGCCTTCGATGATGATCTTGAGGAAGAGTTGGCCCGACGGCCGAAGGGCACTGAAACATACGCATAAAGGTTGCTCCTTGAGGAGGAAGAACAGCAACAAGAAGACAAAACTGAGGGAGAGGCCCAAGCTGTTAAGGGCCTCGAGATCGAGCAATTCAAGGAACATGCGCACGAGGTTGAACACGTTAAAGGAAAGGGAGGGGAGGAGATGGAAAAGAAAGAAAGTCCCTTGCAACAATTATCTGCCAAACCTCCTATTAAACGCCTTGTGTTCATCCAGGACTCCGATGAAGAAGGAGATACTGCCAAGGAGAAAGAAAAGTCCCCAGAAGATAAGAGAACGGAAACCTTGGCCTTGGCCGAGAGGGGCGAGGATGATCGTGAGTCACCTAAGGGAAAGTCTGCCATGCCTGAATGGTTAGAAAAGTAGCTCGAAAGGAAAACTCCCGTAATAAAGGACCCAAGGGCGAGACTAGAGGCTATCTTAGCCCGAGCTCAGATCACAACAAAGAAGGAAAAGAAGCTTAAGATCCGATCTAAGGTAACGATGGATGCTTTTGGGTCTTGAGCTGTGCAAATAGCCACACCTGTGGTAGGTCAGGAAGGGATAACTTACAAAATCTCCACCATGGATCTAGGAACCACCACAAGAGAACAAAAGGTAGGGCATCTTAAGGAGTCAGTGGCCAAGGTGGTGCATCTGATAAAACAAGACAAGATTTCAAAAGATGAGCTCAAAGCACAGGGGGCTACTTTAACAGATTACATCCAATAGTGGTCATCGGTGGATGACCTGCCTACCATGTCCACAACTGCACCCCAATTGATGTCCAAGGAGCAGATTGACAAGATGGAAAGGAGAAAGAACTTGGAAAGGACTACAAAAAGCTGGTTCCGACAAGTCTTATATGTCAGAAACATGGGAATTAGCCAGGCTGTTCAGATAGCCAACAAGTTCTTGGACTTGCATCAATCTTTGGAGGACACAAAGAAGCTATGCACTGACTTCCCTACAACATACGACTCCACCTTCCCAAAGATTGAGGCTATCCTTTGGATTCTAGGGGCCACATGGGAAAAGGAGCTTGCATTCAATAAAGATGATCATTGGCTGATGGATGTGTGGCGGCGAGACTTTGACAATAGGAAAGAAAGATTGGAACAAATAATGAGCAAAGTGGATCTAGATATTGAATGGATCAAAGAGATCAGGGCGGAATGTGCCCGATACCTCAAGCTAATGACGGAATACGACATGCCCGCAGTACAGATGGATCTGGAGAAGGTAAAACCTTACTTTCAAAAGAAGATGGAGGACAAGATGTCTAGTGAAATGACGGTGGAATTCATGAGTTTTTTTGCCCATGCCTTCGATCAATCTAAGCTATTCAGGGATCAAGGTGCAAAGTATGAGGAGGACTGGAAGAGGCTAGAAGATAATGCTAAGGAGTGGAGCTACCAAACATTGAGGTGTGAGATCATTGAAGTAGACAAACTCCAGTCAGTCATCTTGAAGTTCATAGAGTACACAACATCGAAGAAGCAGGAGGACATCCTTATTGAAGATAAAGAGCTCCCCAAAGAGTAGCTACAGTAAACAACAATTAGCAAAAGGAAAAAATGCTACAGTGTCGTCGCTAGAAGACAAAATAGGGAAGAGGACAAAATGTTGTTTTTAAATTATAATATTTTGAGGGTTGGTGAAACCCTATTTTGTAATGAATCTTGGCCCCACAATGAGAATTAATCTTGGCCATTCATCTGACTTTTTGGGCACTATAAATAGGGCTTTCCTCTCATTTGCAAAGAGAGTTGAGTTGTTGTAAAGACATGCTATAGAAATTTATAATGAAAATACATTGACTTGGTGCATTTTCTAAGTTTCTCACATGTTGCTTGATTCAACCTCCATTGTTAGATGTTTAACTTAGGTTTTATTGCTGTTCTAGTTAACTGTTTTCTTGCTTTGGTAGATTTTAGGAATGATGTTTTGTGGTTGTGAAATCCCTACAGTGTAGATGCCTTCTTAGTCCATACTTTTTTTTGTTTGCTGATGGTAGATAGCTGTGTAAAGTTAGTTTGGACTTAAATTCAAAGCTGCTCCAAACTTTCATCTTTATCCATGCATGCATATGGTGAATGAAAGATGAAACATTTGCAGACCTTAGAAGATAGCACAAATTCCATGAGACTGTGAGATTTCTGGCTAAGTGGAATGTTGTTTCCAAGAAGCTGTCCATTGTAGGAACCCCATCATCACTGTTCACAATTAGTTGCAGATCTAGGAACCTCCTCTCTTCCCTGCCCTTTTTCATTTTATTTAATGAGTGACCTATGCTAAGGTTCATTGCACATTGTAAAGCTAAATCCAATGACAAAAATGGAGTTCAAGACTGCTGTTTGAACCTACAGCGAACACACAACAACTCTCCCATCTTAAGAACTCCATTTTAAGAATCCAACTTCCCACTTTGTAATCCATCCGTAAGATCGCCTTGTGATTCCAGCAAATCACATCAAATAACTAAGATATTTCAAGCATTGTCAAGACCTGACATTAGAGATCTTGGGATAGTGTTCTGCAATCTAATTGTGGAAGATTGTCTTTGAAGAGAGGTAGTGCACCTACGCACTACCTATGTTGAGAAGTGCATAAAAACACATCAACAAGCCTCATTTCCCTCCTAGTACTCATGAGGGTGAAATCACAATACTATGTCTCAATTTTTGCCAAGATGGACATTTACATCAATATTTTTAATTGAACTTCATCTTTTGAAACCTATAGCAGCTAAATTGTTAAGAATTTGAAGATAATGTGAACTAGTGATTTGTGGAAATTTGTGTGTAGATTCTAAATATATATATTTTTAAATTTTCTGAAATAAATGATGAATCTTTCAACATCTCCTTTAATAACTATTTTTAAATAGAAAACAACATTTTTAGAAAGTTACGTGTGTGTTGTCCAACATAAATTTTTTTTCTATAAAGGATAAAATTCTAATTTTTAAAGTATAGATCATCAACATCAATATCTAGGGCAAGGATATTTTTTCATAAATTTTTTGGTACATATATTTTTTAATTAATTTTTGAAGTCACAGTAACTATAATTTGGACATACATGTGTGTCGTCCAATCTAACTTGTGTATGTATTAAAATCCATTTTTTTTGGTGAAACAAAGACATCAATACCTAGGACAAGAATATTTTTTAATTTTTTTTACAATGGTTTACTATTTTTCCACCTTTGCAGAATGAAGAGCTTGTTACTCAGAGAAAAACCTATGTTAAGTAAAAATTGAAAATTAAATACATGATAAAATAAAAATATATCAAAACTATACTTGTTGGAAAGCTTGTTTCAAGGGCTACAATCTTGCAAAATATAATTTCTAAATGATGTTATTTAATCCCTTAAAAGGTAAATAATTTTTTTTTCCAACATTTTGATAGGAGCAAAGGAGACTCCATTGTGGGTATGATTTAATACTAGAGGGGTTTTATCCAAGGGGGTTTGATCTAATGGGGTCTTATATATCCCTCTTCAATTAAAACCCTTTAGATGGAACCTCTCAAAGCTTAAATCATTAGTTTTTCTAAAAAAAAGTGATTTCAGGCAAAAAATAGCATATGCCCCAAAAGTGAGACACACTATTGTGGCAACACCTATGAGCAATAGGAGGGGGAGATGCCACATAGAAAAGAAACCCAATACCAAAAGGATTATATATTCTTGGGGGGTTAATCAATCTCTATTTGTTAAGAATTGATCTAACATCCTTTGTCTATACTATATTCGGGGCAACTTTAGTCTAAGGTTGGGTGAGAATAGAAGGTGATCGGGTGGGTGGTATAGTTGTATATGCCATTGAAGTTGCTTAGCTAATGGAGACACTAATATACCCACTCTCGATGGATGGTATGACATGTGATATCCCCCTATATATCTATCTGGGCGTTTGCCTATAGATCTAATCTATACGTAGGGGCACTACAATGAATCTGAAGCATAACCCAACTATAGTTGAACAAGAATCCAATTCGAGTGGGAGTGGCATGAGGCCCCAATTTCTCTAGTGACATCTCGCCGCTCCCTCCCCAATTTAATAGATAGAGGGGCATGTGTTGCTCCTCTTCTTGCCATTGTGATTAAGGGGGTTGTAGGAGATAGTTCTTTACCAGAACAAGCAATGACCTATCACATTTACAAAAAACCACCTTGCTATCACTCAAATAGATAAGTTATATGCCTTTCCCCACCTCTATTTCATATTCAAGATTTTCCCTAGAGCCTAGTCAACCCACCTACCTAGTCATCTCAACCGATCCAATATAATAAGAGATAGCAAGGTTAGGTTGAGGGTGTTATTGAACCTAAGGCCACCTACCTATATAGTCATTGAGAAAATCATATCACATATATAATAGGGTCAATTCAAGTCGAGTCATATCACGTGTCGAGGAGATAGGAGAAGTTGATGCACAAGGCAAGGTGATTAAATTGCACCCTGACATTATGTTAGGACTAAATATGAAATTCTACCCCATCTATCTCCTCTCACCCACAATAATATAATGCAAGGGACCCCCTCAAATATATTAATGGTATTGAACCTGAAAGGAGGCTTTATCATAGGTGTTGATTTCACCATCGATCATTGAACCATATGAATAGTTTCTTGATGGTGTTGATTTCGTAAACTGATTAACTTGGTTGGAGTGACCTAATCACAATAACTTATTCCATCATGTGCTCCTAGGATGGGGGAGAAATACTTTCTTTAGGATTTCAGATAGCAATCAGTCTTATATAAGTAATTATTGCTATCTACCCTTCATACGACTCTTATTCATACTAGTTTTTAGCAATATATAGGCCCCACCTCAGCTAAAGTAGTCCTTTGATTGGGTGATGAGATTTTAGAGAAGTGGTCCCTTACATTATTTAAGGTGCTCACCCCTCAAAATGAATGAAATCCATATCCCTGATCAAATAAATAATGAGAAAAGAGGATTTTATATTATGCCACATGTTCTTGCCCACTAGAATCAATGAAGAAGGGATTGGACCTATCGAGATTAGGACAACCACGCTCTTTGATATGCCTTATTTGACTTAATCTCTTTCACCGACAACTGGAGAGCGATCATTTGAACTATAGTTGGTGATTGAATCAGTGAGTGAAAACAATTCATGCTTTTTCCCAATTCTTTGGTTTCCTAGTAGCAAATCCTAGTGGCACTTCCGAATATTCCAAGACAATAGTTATTGTGACCAACGAATTAGTATGGGCTGACTACACTTGATCCATGAGGACTCGAAGCATATTCAAGCCACTAAACATCAGAATAATAAGATCAATCAATAAAAACTAAACTAGGAATCCATTAAAACTAACATATTAAATCATGAAAGCTTTTAAAAACACCTATTCTAATCCATTGAAACTTATCCTATCTGGGGAGTGATGTCACATTGATGTGGAATGATGACCCTTTCCCAATCCCATGGATAATGAGCTTGTTTCGATTGATTCTATTGAAGAGAATCAACGAAACCGATGATAGATGTGTGATGAAATATGATTTAAAGCTAAACTAACATGATGCAAGCTATTTTAATATGATTTATGCTAAGATGATCGATATGGGTGTATGTAAAGCTAATCTAAAATGGATTTTAAGCTAAAAAGATTGAAACCCTAATTACACAATACACTAAATGGATGCATTTATGTTATCATGGAAGCCATTAATGGAAGCTAAGCTAATGGTGAAAGTGAATTAAGCTAAAAAGATGCTAAATAAGTGCTAAATATGAGTGCAAATGAAAGTGATTTTAGCAACATAAGTTTTCTCTTAAAAGGTGAATCCATTTGTCTCCAAATAGTGAGCTATTTATAGAAGGAAAAATGAGAAATGAAGGGATAATATTAAAAAGGTTAATCAATGGTCAAAATTGGAGCAAAGATGAAACATGGATCATGGATTTTCATCAATGGATGAGAATCAATGATCACATGGATCAAGGAAAGAATCAAGGGTTCATATTATTTCAAACAAACACACTCTCAAAACTCGCACAAGAAGTCTTGTTGAGAGTTTGTTGCAAAAAAGGAATATTTCCCTTTTCAAATGAGTGGAGAAAGAGAATATTCTTTGGAATATTCTCATGGGTGAGGAAAATTAGATATTTAGCAAATTAAAAAAAAAGTTTTAATGTGCAAAAGGTGAAGGAATATTCCATGAGAATATTCGTTTTGGAGGAATGTGCAAAGGAGGAATATTCCCTTGCAAGTGGGGGGAATTAGATTTATTAGTAATTTGATAATTAAATAAAGATTTAATTATGAAAATTAGGGGAATTAGACAATATTCATTAAATGAAATGATTTAATTAAAAGGGGAAAGTGATATGATATTTAATTAAATGACTTAGGGTTATTTAATTAAATAAGAGGACCTAAGGATTTAAATTAAATAACTTGATGTATTTAATTTAATAAGACAAAATGTTAGCATAAAAGGGGGTGAATTAACCCAATTAGATTAATTAGGTTAATAAATAAAAATGACAATTAATTAATTAGCTAGGCTAATTTAATCAATTAAGCGAAAAGAGGATGGGTTTTAGGAGGAAATGATGTTAGTAAATCTTATTTGAGTGCATGATATCATTTAGGACATTTTTAAGTGTCTAAATTTTCCCCTCTTTGAAGTGAGGTACTTGTTATGTTGGTCCAAAGATTGACGCTTTTCAAATTAAAATCTGTTGCTCAGATCAAAAAATAATTTTTAATTTTTTTGGATGCCCCACTATTTTCCCAGTGGAAGGAATAAGCTAGTTCCCTACCTCCTCGAGAAATTGAGTGAATATTTTGAATTTTGGGTTGATTTCATGAAAAAAGGTTTAATATTGATCGAGCTCAAAGAGGACTAGAAAACTCAGATGTTAGATGTAGACAAATTTGGTGATGTATAGACAGTCATTGGCTGTGGGTATCCTCATGTATATTTTGACATATCACACAGATTCAATACTTAGATAGAATTGTTAGTAAAGATAGAAGAATAAGATGAATGTATTGACCATTGATTTTGAAGATTGATTCAAAAATTCCAACAAGTCCTTGATGCATCGAGACTTTATTGGATACGGTGATGAGAGATGATGATGATTTTCTCATATCTTGGGATTGGGATTTTTCGTCATTCCTTATTTTTGATATAACACATAGACACAATGCATCATGGTATTGATAACCAAAATTGCATTGTATTAAGTGTAATGGAATTTGACTCTGCAAATAGATAGGATAGTTCTTGTTCACACCTTGACATAATGAAACCTCATTAGAATGTAGATTAGAAGTCTAGAATACATCAAACCAAAGCATATGCTATAGTCATCAATTTAATCCAAACAACCTCCCTACATACAACTAAGCAAGTATTTGCCAAGATTATTTTACAAGAATACCCACAAGCACAACAAACGAAAGATAATGATCGATGCCCCATATCTTTCTCTCTAAATTATTTTGACATCATTGAGAGGTCCTCGAAATGGGTCAATAAGATAAATCAAAAGAAAATATCAAAGACAAACAATTAGTGTTATCTATAGCTCTTTCCAATTTAATATAGCTAAGGTGATTTTTGATGCTGATGTCCATCGCAGGAAGGATGCATCCTAGGACATGTTGATCAAATGTTTTGATTAGGATGATGTGTGTGATAAGTTGTTGATACAAACTTCACAGACTCATTTACCTATGATTTAGAATTTAGATTTTGACACTTAGGTTATCACTTTACGACTTGTGATACTTGCTTTCTATTTGTTTCGCCAAAGGTTGAAGGTGATGATCAATTTATTATGGGTGAAGGTTTATTGTGGGTGAACAAAATGGGATGGGTGTTTTTTGGATTTTTTTGAAATATTTTAAAGTTTTTGGTGTTTTGAAAATGTTTAAAGGATGTTTTTGGTCTTTTTCGATAATTTATGTTCATGTTCATGTTTTAGGTTATTTGAAGTTGTTTAGGGTTTTTTAATTATTTTCTAATATTTTTGTGTTTTCTAATTTTTTGATGTTTTTGTGCTTTTCTGATATTTGAATGTTTAGGGATTTTTCAAGTTTTTAAAATTTTAAGGCTTTTTTGAGTTTTCTGAGCAAGAACCTAACCTAAAAGACTATCCTAGGGGCCTTGGGGTTGATCAAAGATTAGCCTTGCCTATGTTATACACACAGAGACCACATAGTTCGACTGACTTGACTTATTGACAATGAGAGATGAATAGTTGACAAATTATCAGTTTATTATGACAGACTGCTAAATGACTAACCTAGGGTGTCTCAGGGGCACATCAATGATGGCCTTACCTACATTCAAGCTTAGAGACTCATAGTTTGACATGGTCCTATTTTTGGATTTTTGGTGTTTGACCTATTTAAGGATTTTGATATGATTTGGATGTTTTGGATTTTGACTTTACAATTTTTGAATGTTTCTGGATTTTCGACTATACAAGATTTAGATGTTTTTGGATTTTGATGAGGTTTTATGAATGTTTTTAGGATTTTCAATGAGATTTCTAATATCCTTAAGATATACAAGACCCTGATCCGATCTAGAACGAATTTCCCCCAGTGTGACACAATGGACTACCTCAATATAGGTAGGACAAGCTAACCTTAGGAACATGCCAAGTAGTACTAAAGGGGATACAACACTTCACAATATCAAGCTATGATACATACACGAATGGGTGATATAAATAAATAGGATGAATGATGTGATGGATGGATGCGATGCAAAGAATGATAGGATAAAAAGCCAAAGAATAGATACCCGGTACTCTTCATCCGTGATGAGGTTTTGCAGTGATATCTTAAGGGATGGGAGCTTGATCTCAATGGGGAGTACCACTTCTGATTTGTAGACCAAGGAGAAGGGGGTGGTGCTAGTGGGTGTGCGGATGCTGGTTCGATAAGCACAGAGGGCGAGATTAAGTTGCAGATGCTAATCACAACCTGCATCATTGACTATTTTCTTAAGGATTTTCAGAATGGTATTGTTTGTAGCTTCTGCTTGGCCATTTCCCTGGGGATAGTACAGGGTGGAGAAGCGATGTTGGATTTTGAATTTCTCACACAAGTCACGAACCTCTTGATTCTTGAATGGTGTCCCATTATCTGAGATAATGGCTTATGGAACACTGTAGCGACATATGAGATAGTTTAGGATGAACTTAGAAATTTGCTTCCCAGTTACATATGTCATGGGTATGGCCTCCACCCACTTAGTGAAGTAATCCATTGCGGTTATGATGAATTTGTGGCGATTAGATGAGGTTGGAGTGATTTTCCCAATGAGATCGAGTCCCCACTACGAAAAGGGCCATGGTGTGATGATGGGGTGAAGCTCTTGAGCTGGAGCATGGATGGGGTCCCCATGTTTCTGACATTGTAGAGATTTTCTGGCATGATCATGTGCTTCTATTTCCATTGTGGGCCAATAATACCCCATCCTCAGCAGTTTCTTGGCTATGGTCATTCCACTTGAGTGTGAACCATAGATACCATTGTGTACTTCGGTTAAAGCAGTTAATGCCTCCTCAGCATTTAAACAGTGCAGTAAGGTACCTTATATGCTTCTATGGTATAGGGTATCACCTAGGATGACAAATCTGGATGCCTTTTTAACAAAGGTTCATTTTAGGTTCGATGGCAGGTCAGTGGGTATAACTCCTATGCGAAGATATGTGTAGATTTCATGATACCAAGGATTGCCAGGACCAATGATTTCACACACATATTCTGATTCCAGTACCTCGAATGCAGGAACGAGAAGCTGTTCGATCAGGAATTTATATTTTGGAATGTTGTGAGGGATGTCTAATAGGGACTCAATTGTTTCCATGGCGTCTACTGCTCTATTGTTGGTTCTAGGAATTTGCTCGAATGTTATTTCTATAAAAGATTCCTTGAGAGTCTCCACCAATTTCTTGTATGGAGTGAGCTTGTCATCCTTGGTCTGATATTCATTATTGACTTGATTTATGATCAACTGAGAGTCTCCATACACTTTGAGAGCTATGATGTTCCATTGCACTGCTATCCTAAGACCTATGGTTAAGGCCTCGTATTTTGCAATATTATTAGTGCAAGGAAATGCCAATTTGTATGACCTTGGTATGCAATACCCTTGTGGGGTGATGAAGAAGATACCAACTCTTGATTCGTGCTGTGTGTATGAGCCATCAAAGTATAGTTTCCATTGGTTAGCTACGTTGAGGTTAAAGATGGATTCATCCAGAAACTCTGAGACAAGAGGATTCTCAGAATAAATAGGTGCTCTTGTTAGTTGGTCTGCAATAACTTAGCCTTTAATGGATTTTCGCTCTACATACTCGATGTCATACTCTGATAGTATCATCACCCATTTTTCCATTCTTCCTGTGAGCATTACCTTTGATAATAGATACTTGAGGGGGTCAATTTTGGCAATGAGCTTTATCTTGTGTGCCAACATGTAATGTCTGAATTTTTGAGATGCAAACACTACTGCGAGACATGCTTTCTTGATAAATGAATAGTTTAACTCATGACCAACCATTGTCCTACTGATATAGTAGATAGCCCTCTCCGTTCCGTTTTCATCATGCTAAGCTAGGAGAGCTCCAAGGGCTGTTGTTGTTGCTGACACGTATAAGATCAATGGATTTCTTAGGATGGGTGGCATTAAGACTGGTGGTGTCAGTAGATATTCCTTGATTTTGTTAAATGCCTCTTCACATTTTGTATCCCATTTGTATGCTACCCCCTTGTGAAGTAGGTGAGAATATGGGTTCTGCTTGTCTGCCAATTGTGCTATGAACCGTCAGATGGATTGAAGGCGACCCTGGAGGCCTCTCAGTTGCTTTAATGTCTTTGGTGCCTCCATCTCGAGGATTGCTTTCACTTTTGTTGGATCCACCTCGATACCCCTCATGGACACTATGTATCCTATCAATTTTCCTGATTGTATGCCGAAGACGCACTTCTTGGGATTTAGTCTGACTTTGTATTCCTCTAGTCTGTCAAAGATAGCACTTAGGGTTGCTATATGATCTTGTATTTTTCTTGACTTAGCTAGAATGTTGTCAACATAGTCTTCGACTATTTTATGAATCATGTCATGGAATATCAACATCATGGCCCTTTGATAGGTTGCTCCTGTGTTCTTTAGACTGAATGACATCATGTTCCAGCAGTAGGTCCCCCATGGACAAGTGAAAGCCGTCTTATATTGATCTTCTTTTGCTATCATGATCTAGTTGTATCTTGAAAATCCGTCCATTAGTGATAGCATCTCATGTCCTGCTGTCATGTCTACTATCATGTCGATGTTGGGAAGCAGGAAATCATCCTTTGGACATGCTTTGTTCAAATATCTGAAGTCTGTACAGATTCTGATGGCTTCGTTAGGCTTTAAGATAGGTACCAAATTTGATACCCATTTTGGATAATCTATTGGTCGGATAAATCCCGCATCTAACAACTTTTTGAGCTCCATTTTGACCAATAAGGTGATTTGAGGATGCATTTTTTGAAGCTTTTGTTTGACCGGCTTTGCTTCTGGATACATTGCTAAGTGATGAACCACAGTTTTTGGATCGAGCCCTGGCATGTCAGTGTAACTCCATGCAAAGTTTATTTGTCTTTCCCTTAGGAATGCTGCTAGGAGTTCTTGCTCTTCTGATAGTAGTGATTCTGCATAGAATGTGATATGCGAGGTTTCCTCTATTCCTAGGTTGACTGGATTGCATTTTTTGGCCAAGATGCTGACTTCTCCGATGAATAGCTCTTAAAGGAAGATTGAATCCTTCATCCCTCGGCCCCTGAGAGGTTTTCACCGTTGGATACATCCTTTCTTTTTACTTTTTCTTTGCCAGAGAGTGCCACAGCGTGGTTTTCACTCAAGGAAATAGATATGATGCTTAGTTTCTCACTTTTGCGACTAAAGGATTCAATCGTTTCCATAATAGGAATGTGTGTCCAACTCTATTATAAAGCCTACTTTGTGATCCCCATCTGGAATGTTATCCCGTAATCCCATGAATTCTGAGAGCACCTCATCATTTTTGAATGTATCAAGAACTGGTGGTCCTCGTTGGTCATAATCAATGAGTTGGGGATATACTAAGCAGATCTCATGATTTTGTTGTTCTGGTTCGAAGGAGAGGGTGCTAATCATACACAGGGTGGTGTCCTCAAATAACCTAGGTAGATTGGTCATGGTATCTTCCTCATCGCTACTAATATAGGCCTCAGTTATAAAGTTATGTATGTCTCTACCTATGGCTATTGGTGAGCGTACTTTTGTTAGTATTGGCTGAGGAGAAATATTAATCGTTCTAACCAGAGGACTTCAGTCACATATGGTTATACTCGAAGGGGTACATCCAAGGCCAAGATTTGTTATAGGTCGTGTCTCTGGCATGATAGGTATTATGAGCCCATTGTCATATTGTCCCAGTCTTTGACTTCTGTCATAGCCCATTGTAAGCATCATTTGTAGGCCCTTGCTTGTCTCATCCATTGGTAATTGAGGTGTCGGTCTTTCATCTTGATATAACATGTAAGATGGATCTACTTCAATAACCTCCTGGACAAGGTCTCCCCATCTTGTGAATTTGGGATAGTCTTCAGGAGATGTTTGTGATGTGGAAGCTTGGTTTTCTTGTGGACATCCGCGTGATCTAGGAGATTGTGGTAACTCTCCTATCACAAAAGCATTGTTAGGGAGCTTGTAGCTTCCACAACCATCTTCCTGGATGATGAGCTTAATGTTGGAGATGGTGGGGATGGTGGGAATGGTGGGTGTCTCTGTCGCAGAAGTGGACTCGAGAGTGGCGGGTTTAATGTATGGTGTGGATGGGCCCTCATCATTCTTTGGCACTTGGGGAATTTTGTAATATTTGGCTTCAAGATTCTTGAAGTATGAGAAAGGTTCAAGATCTCCATGGATGGTGACTTCTTGTCCATTATGTGTGAATTTCACACATTGGTGGAAGGTTGATGCTACAACTTTCATCACATGGATCCATGGGCATCCTAGGAGGATATTGTATGGCAAGTCGAGGTCCAAGACCTGACAAGTGGTTTCCATGAGAGTCAGCCCTACTTGAATAGGGAGTTTTATTGTGCCCTTTGACACTCTTTCTTGGTCATCATATGCTCTTATTGTGATGCCCTTTCCTTTGTCGATGGAATCTTCTGATATTTTCAACTGCTTGATGAGGCTGAGAGAACAAATGTTCAAACCCGCACCTCTATCCACCAAGACCCTTTTAATTTTTCTCTTGTGTACAATGGCTTCCAAGTGAAGTGCATGGTTGTGAGATGGTTGGGTGGGGAAATCTTGGTTAGAAAATGTAAGAAGATTAGGTGTTAATATATTTCCGACCATGGCTTGGAATTGCTCCGCATCGAGATCTGTGGGGACAGTAGATGAGGCTAATGCCTCCTCAAGGATTTTTTTGTGCGTTGATGATATTTTTAACAACTCCATGATGGAGATGTGTGCTGGTGTTCTCTTGAGTTGATCTAGGACATTGTAGCCATCAGGAACAGATCTAGATGTAGGGACTCTATTTGGTTGGGATGATCTTGCAATGGTGACTTTGCCACCTCTTGTGGTGACTCCACAATCTTTAGCATGGGCGCCCTTGATGGTGATGACCATGCAGTCTTCATTTAGGGAGGCAACGACTGTTTCATACACATGATTTACACTGCCCTTCCCTTTATCATTTTTATTCCCTTTGTTGCCATGGTTCAACATCAGATTCATGTATATCTTAAGATCTTGATTTCCTGTAGGTTGTTCCATGTTTATGAGTTTCTTATCGATGAGATCTTGGATGATGTTTTTGAGTCTCATGCAACTGTTTGTGGTATGGCCTTTGATTTTATGAAATTCGCAAAGTTGATTCTCGTTATACCAAGGAGGTTTGACATTGGGTTCTTGGTAATTCTCGAACGTAGGAGGCTTGATGAGTTTTTCGTCGATCAACTTTTTCATTATGTCCTCAAGGGGTTCCCCCAAAATGGTGTATTTTCATTTTGGATAAATTTTGCGTTGGGGTGGTCCTCTTTGGTCATTGAGATTATTGATGGTTGGATTATTGTTGGGTTGGTGTGTTGTGTGATGGTGGTTTTGGTGTTGAATTTGGATTTGTGGTGCAAGTGTATGTTGGCGTGGGGCACTGATGACCACCTTGGCATCGACGACACCATCATTAGTAACGTTTTTGTTTCTTGCCCACGTACGAGGTTTATCATTGTAATTGGATGGTGGGTGGTTGTTTTGCTGTTCGTGGTATGATGTTGATTCCGCGGGTTGAGTCACAAGGGCTCTTTCGATGCTAAGTGACTTGGGGATCAACTGATCATATGTGGTGATACCCTGAACCTTGAGATGAAATCCCAAGCGACCTTCAAGGTTAGCTATGATGTTGCAAACTTGTTCTTCTAGCATGGTCCACTTGCTCCGATTGGCCTTGGATTGCCATTGTTGTAGGAATGAGGTGAATAACTCACCCTTTCCTTGTTTTAGAGCATACAGTTCTTCGAGACTAACATCCATTGCAATGTTGCATGCATAATTTTTAATGAATGCATCCCTAATTTCTTGGAATGTTCTAATTCCTGAAGGTAAGTGAGAGAACCATTCTATAGCGTGGCCTGCCAAACTCCTAGGGAATAGCCGCATCAGATAAGTATCGTCATATGCGACCTCCATGCAATGAACCTAGAATTCCCTGATGTGATCTTCAGGGTTTCCCATCCCTCAATATTTGTCAAATTTGGGGATTTCAAATCCCTTGGGGAATGGCTTCATTACTAAGCTCCTATCAAATGGATAGGGACACAAGTTGCTTGGCATTTTGGTTGTTCACCCTGATTGAAGGTCGAGCACTTGTTGCGAGAGCAACCTGAGTTGTGTCGTCACATCAGTTTGGGGATCAGGGGGTGGGATGAAAGTGTTTTGGGGTGTTTCAATCATGGGTTGGATGGGTGGGTTGGTCGGTGTGTTGTTCGATGTTATCTATATGTTTTGCCGAGTGAGGTAGGCTTCCACCTGCTTCTATATGAACAACGCTTGTTGTTGATCTTGTTGTTGTTGTGCTAAGATTTGTGCTTCTTGTTGTGCTTGTTGCTATTCCAACAATGCTTGTTGTTGTGCTTGTTGTTGTTCCAACAACGCTTGTTGTTGGGTTGCCAATTTTGCTGCTTCTTGCTATTCTTGATATTGCTTTATTGTTTGTTGATATGCTTGCAATTGCGCTCCTTGTCTTTGAGCAAGAAGTTGTGCCTGATATTGGGCTTGCTGTGCCTAATATTGAGCTTGTGCTTGAGCTTGCGCTTGTGCGGCTTGTGCTTGCGCTGCTTGTTGTTGCAATAGGAGTTGTGCTTGAGCAGCCCTTTGTGCTTGTAATTCTTATGCGGCTTGTGTAGCTTGGGTGGCTTGTTGTTGTTGTTGCAATAACGCTTGGGATTGTTGCGCTTGTAAGGCAGCTTGGGCTGCTTGGGCAGCTTGCTAAGCGGCTAGTTGTTTGGCTTTTAGTTTCTGAACTTGTTGGTATCCTCTTTGGAAAGTAGCTTGCAATGCCGCGTCGTATTGGCTTGATGTGGTGGAAGTTGGTGGTGGTGGATTTGGAATGGTGTTTGATAATGTCGTGTTGGTGTTTTGAGTGATGGATGGTGTTGTTGATATGGTTGGTCCTTGAGAAACCATGCTTTGTGATGTTAAGGGGGTGTTTGATGATGTTGCATTTGCTTGTGCATTTGTCGTTTGTTGTTGCAATATCAATAACAAACTTTGAGTGTTTGGTGTAATGCTTTGATTGATATTTGGGATAGTGGTTTGATTGATATTTGGTAGAGGGGGAAGCCTTAAACCAAGCAGTGATGTGGATGATAATGGTAATGGTGGAAGTGGTGGAAATGTAAGGGGTGTGAGTTGTTGTGTTGTGGTATCGAAGATGCCCCCTGGTCCGAACATATCTCCCTCTTCTTGTGAATTTGTGAGAAGAGGTGTTGCGTGAAAAAATGATGATGATGGATCATGATGGAAGGTGAGAGGAACATTTTTGTGTAATGGGTTTTGGGGTATGTTTTGTTCCAAGGTGGCGTTTGCATCCAAATTTGATTATTAACAAGGGGTGTGTTTGAATTGCATTGAGAAATGCACTTCCCTTATTAACATTGGGTTGAGTTGGAGCAAATGATGTTGTGATTTGTGAAATGTTTTGTGTGATGTTTTGAGATGGGGTGTAGATGAAATGGGGATGGTGGATGAGATTGGGGAAAATATGTCTCCACTATGGTACTCACATCAAAATTGAAGGTAACTTGGCCCCTTGTTTTGCTAGCTCAAGCATGTATTGAAGGGTTGAGCCTCATCATGATGTTGATGATTCTATGGTTGGAGCATTTCAGTCATTTCCTCATGAGACATTCCAAAGGTAAGGTCCTCTCCTTGGTTTTCTTCTTGCGGATTTTGCGATGATGAGAGGGTCAATGGATTACTTGATTCAGCGGGATTCATTTCTGCGTTCGTTTGGCTAAGATCGCTTGAAGCGGGTGTTTCTTTGTTGGCTTCCATACTCTTCTTGTATTGAGATCTAGTTAGAACCATAAAACAAGGATCAATCTTCAACAAAATGGAAGATGAATCTCTTGATTCTTTGGATTGATCTCTATTTTATGCCCAAAGTAGAAAGTTGTAGGATGCCTTGAGGATCAAAGGTGATGATATGATGATGATGTTAGGGATGGATGATACATATGTTTTGGCTTTTGATTAATATTGAATGAGATACTAGGCTTTGATTTTTGATTTGTTCCTTTGGATTTGGGATTTCGTCCTTGATTTTGATTTTGATTTTTTTTATTTTTTATTTGGATTTTTGAACAAAAGGACCCTAAGATGTTGGATGATGATCTAAGGGATATCTTTTTTTCAAAGGATGATGATATGAATACGTGCGAGGAGAAGGATGCATCTACCCACACCTATTCAAAACAAGATGATCGTTTCACTAAGTATATGAAGAAGGATTCATCAACATATACTAAGCTAGACGAGATGATTTTAATAAATTTTGACTAAGCATATGCAAAAGGATGCATCTACACATATCTAGCCAAAGGTGATTTTGATAATGTTGCCAAGGATTTAGTCTCAATGATTTTGATGATTTTGATTTTGGTAAAAATCCTAGTGTTAAGGATGATTTCAATATTTGCAAAAGGTGATTGTGAGATGATGTTCGTTTTGATATTTTGAAGGATGGATGAAAAGGATTTTGATTTGCTTTGATCCTAAGATGAACCTAAAAAGGACACTTTGTTTTTCCTAGACCTAGGTATTGAAGAGCATGCAAATGCTTCCTAAAGACCTTTGTAACCAAGAAATGCTTTCTTTTGAACATTCATTTTCAGATTTTCAACCAATGATTTTTTTTGCTTTGGGATTGTGAGTCTTCAACACATATTAAAGTTCATTTTGCTTAGCTTTGCTTAATGTCTCTATTTTACCAAAAACACTTTCTTCAATTAGGTTTTCAAACTAAGATGTCCAATGTCTTAATTTCTTCAAAACCCCACAAGATGTGGAATGTGCAAATTCAATGAACTTAAGGCAAGGGTTTTCCTATTGTTTACTTAAGAAGACAAATCGAGATATAATCCAATGCTTAGAAACCTCTAAGGATGTGAATCCCAAGGGAAAGCAATAACATATGGATTGATTCAATTGTATTTTTCTTCAAAAGGGTTTGAATTTTGGATGAGGTTCAAGTGTTTGTTTCTTTGGTGTTTTCAATCAAGCAATGCATTTTGTAACCCAAGAATAAGTATAATCCTATGAATGTGTAAGACAATATTTGTTGGATTCCCACTTGGACAAGTCCAACTATGCTTATCTCTAGCGAATGGTTAGATGCTTGACCCCACTGGCTCCCCTCCACGACACTCACTTATACGGGGCAGCCAAGCATCAACACCCATAAAACTCCCATGGCATGTTTTCCATTTCTACTAGAAGACCGTAAAAGTGTGGGGTGGCTTGAGAATGACTGTTCTTGCACCAACAAATAGTTTAAAGGATTTTGGAAAATTCTAGCACATGGGTTTTAATAAGGACTTTTCGTTCGTGGAGATTGACCCATACGACAAGAGTCCCCTTTTGGATCCATCTTGTCAGAATCAACCGCGTGATATTGGCGTTTACTCCAATACCCACATTTATATACTGGTTGGAAATACTCTTGGCTTTAGAGTGTTACCAATTTAGTCATTCCCTTGGGTGAGTACTTTTTCCCCAAGGCAGGCCCTCTAGGATAAACAAAAGCGAATGAAGAATAATGTTTGTAACTCAATCAATCCTTGTTAGCAACAAGGAGAGAGAATATACACAACAATTCCCCCACTCACACTCGCACAAGATGTTCAATTTTAAACCCAAATCGAAGTGTGGAGGTGATTGCTTTGTCTCACCCTAAAGTCATGAAAGAGGCCTTTTGATTCTCAAGATCACTATAAAGCGTGAGAGAAGCGCATACATCCTTTTTCAATGACTTTAGTTTAAGTAAGCTTTCACAAAAAACAAAGTCACACTTGTTCTTTTTAAATCCCCAAAGCAAAATATGAGTTTATTTTAAGCACCAAATGACAAAGTGAAAGACATTTGTTCAATTTGTTAATCCAAAAACAAACTCTAGTAAGTTGTGAACCTAAAGTTCGTTTTAGCCCTTTGCAAGAAATAAACAAAAAGATTCTTTTTAAACCCAAAGAAAGATTAGTGTCCTAAGAAAGAAGTGCTAATAATTCCTTAAAGAAGTGTTAAGAAAACACTAAAGTGTTCAAAAACACATTGATTGGATGAAATATCATCATCATGCTCCTCCTTCCTTTGTTTTCGATTTCCAACTTATAATTGAGAAAAACTAGTTAGATTCTGGAAAATACAAAAGTTAAAAACTAGAAAATAGAGGACACATTAATTATAAATCAAAAGCATGTGCTAAAATAATTTTTTCCCTTTTTACTGTCTTCCAGTGTCACAACTCATGACTGTGTTGCAGTTTGTTTTCTCAGCAGTGCCCTTACAGCGCTGCTTACCAGTCAACGACGCTCTGTGTCGGGACAAAGAGCTCAATTGCGTCGCTCTTTTCACCCCGCATTGCAATTTGTGTCCAACATCGGAGTTTAATTTTTTTTTGAAAATTTTCTACAGGTTGGCGAGTCTAGTGGCGGAGTTTGAAATTCAAATATTTTTGGTGGGACGAGTCCAACGTTGCACTTTGAGTCTCTCGTGGTGCTATATAGCGACGCTGAAGAGATAGTGGTGCCAAAATAGCGACACTAAGCTCCCAACGTTAGAATTTCCTGTGTATGGATAAAAACATAGAATTTTTAGAAAAAGATGAGAAACAATGATATGCTGCCCTCCTTCTAGCACCAAATTTGCGAACCCCAACCTTGGTACCTACAAAACAACAAGAATAAACAAGTTATACAAGTGATTACAAGCCAAAACAAGGATTTCCCATGAAATCCATTTACAACTTCAAACTAGGAAAGAAAATAACAAAGAACACAATGAAAATGATAAAACAAAGATCAAATCCTAATTAGATGAGCAAACTCATGATCCCATGGGGGAATTGGTGCCAATTTGATGTGAAAATTGGCCCTTTCCCAATTCCTATGATGCAAATTCGATATGTTGATGAAGATTGATCCACTTTGATGAAGAATAGTGAGTACTCCAAGCTAAAATCTGCAAGAACCTAACTATGACTCAATGATAATGGATGAAATTCAAGAGATATTTGAGCATGTTAACTTTGCCTAGATTATGAATGATCAAATGAGGAGAGGAGCTCTTCTTTTATAGAATTCCAAGGTGGATGAATGTCCAAATTTGAGCAATGTGGGACTAACATTCATCCAATGATATGATGCCACTTGTCAAGCTATGAATGGATGAAGGATGTGAAAGATTTGGGGTTTGTGCCAATAAATGCAAATATTTGAAATTCAAATTTGTTGAAATGATATGCAAGAGGGAAGGGAAAATGCAATAAGTGCCACTTGGCTCAAGGCAAAGGACATGTAAGATGAAGTTATTGCCTTGTTGGATGTACATGTTGACTTGGAATTTTTGAATTCAAATTGAGAGAATATTCCAAAAGATGCCTTGTGAGGAAAATAGAGATTTAATAAATGAATTAAATCTATTTTCATGTGCAACTTGCATTATCTAGAGGATGGGACATGAGATGAGATTAAATTAATCAAGGGTTAATTAATTTAATGAGAGAGGTTAAATGATCTGACCTATTTGACTCAAATTTATGGATTAATTTAAATCAAATAAGAGAGGAATATGACAAGAGATTAATTAAATATGGATTTTGATTTATTTAATTAAAAGAGATGGTGTTAGATTAAATCAAATAAGGTTTTGATTTATTTAATTTAATGAACATAATTTAGAGATTTAATCAAATAAAATTGATTATTTAATTAAATAGGGATGATTAAATCAAATGGATTGATTTAATTAACAAAAGAGATTGACTTGATTAGATAAAATGATTTATTTATTAAAGAGTGGAATATTGATGAATTTAATCAGATAGGGGGATTTGATTAAATTTTTAGACCGAGGGATGATTCAGGATGAAACGATGTTAGTAGTCGGGATCAGATGCACAATGTCAATCAGTATATTTTACGTGTCTACAGAAAGATCAACACTTGATATTCTTGTTATAACTCTGTTTCAGTTGGTTTTGGTATACTTGTAAGTGATTAAGGGCATCGAGACAATGCTCATCCAAGAATTCTAGCTCATTTAGTTGAGATACTCTATATTCTTCAGCAGTGATCAAATTTTGTAGTGAGACTTGTAGTGAGGGAAGCTCAACCTCAATAGGTAAGGTGGATTTTGATCTGTAGACCAAGGAGAATGGGGTTGCACCTATAGGTGTGCAAATACTGGTTCGATAGGCCCAGAGAGTGGGATTTAACTATAGATGCCAATCATGATCAACTTCATTGACCATTTTCTTTAGAATTTTTAGAATGTTATTATTTGTAGCCTCATCTTGACCATTGCCTTAGGGGTAATACGAGGTAGAGAATCAATGATGGATGTTGAATCTTTGACATAGCTCTTTCACATCTTGATTCTTGAAGGGTGTTTCATTATCTAAGATAAGGGCTTGTGGAACACCATAACGATAGAAAAGGTAATTCAGGATAAATTTGGTAATTTGCTTCCCCATTATGTAGGTCATCGAAATGGCTTCCACCCACTTGGTAGAGTACTCAGCGGTTGTTCTGAAAAACTTATGACCACTAGATAAGGTGGAGTAATTTTTCCTATGAGGCCAAGCCCCCATTGTGAGAAAGGCGAAGGTGTGATCATTGGTTGCAACTCCTAAGCTGGAGGATGAATAAGATCTCCATGCTGTTGACACTGGAAGCACTTTTGCACATACTAATGGGATTCTCTTTCTATGGTTGGCCAGTAGTACCCCATCCTCAACAATTTCTCAGCTAAAGTCGTACCACTAGAATGGGAACCACACATGCCATCATGTACTTCTGTTAAAGCAGTCAAGGCTTCCTCTTGGTTAAGACATCGTAGTAATGTACCCTTGATGCTTTGGAAGTAAAGGGTATCACCTAGGATCACGAATTGGGATGCCTACTTAACAAAGGTCTTCTTAAGGTTGGAGGTGATATCAGATGGCAGGGTTCCTCTGGTAAGGTAGGTGAATATATCATGATACCACGAGGGTCTAGGACTAATTATTACTCATGAAAATTCAAATTTAGGGATTTCAAAAGTTGGTACAAGAAGTTATTCTACCAAGAATTCATATTGAAGGACGTTGTACGGCATGTCTAACAATGATCTAATTATTGCCATAGCATTTGCTGCTTGGTTGTTCATGCGAGGAATCTACTCAAAAGTTATATCAATGAAAAGGTCCTTGAGATTCTCTACCATCTTCTTATAAGGAGTAAGCTTTTCATCCTTAGTTTGGTAGTTGTCATTGAATTGGTTGATAAACAGTTGTGAGTCTCCATATACTTTCAACTCTTGTATCTGTCATTGAACTGCTATCCTTAGACTTGTGATTAGGGCTTCATACTCAAAAATGTTGTTAGTACATGGGAATGATAGCCTATATGAATTTGGAATGCAATCACCTGCAGGGGTGACAAAAAGAATACCCACTCCTGATCCATGTTGGGTGAACAATCCATCAAAATACATTTTCCACTAATCTGTTAGATTGACAAGGAACACTGATTCATTAGGGAATTCAGATATCAATAGATTCTCTACATAGATAGGTGCCTCTGCCAGTTGGTTTGTAATCAATTTTCCTTTGATTGCCTTGCGCTCCATGTATTCTATGTCAAATTCAACCAAGATCATTACCCATTTGGCCATTCATTCAGTGAGATTTTCTTTGGATAATAGGTATTTTAATAGATCAATCTTTGCAATAAGCTTGATTTGGTGTGACAACATGTAGTGTCTGAACTTTTGTGAGCCAAAAAACACTACTAAGATAGATTTCTTAATGGATTAATAGTTCATTTCATAGCCCACCAAGGTCCTACTGATGTAATAGATAGCTCTTTCCTTTCCATTTTCATCATATTGTGCTAGAAGAGCACCTAGTGCTACTGATGTTGTTGAGATATACAGGATCAATGGTTTGTTTGGTATTGGTGGCATGAGGAATGGAGGTGTCAATAGGTAATCCTTGATATGCTGGAAGGCTTTATCACACTTCTCATCCCACTTGTAAGTTACTCCTTTATGGAGAAGGTGTGAAAAAGGGTGAATTTTATCTGATAGTTGTGCTATGAACCTTCTGATGGACTGCAATCTTCCTTGTAACTCTCTCATTTGTTTCAATTTTTGTAGTGGTTCCATGTTGAGGATGGATTTTAATTTTTTTGGATCAATTTCTATCTCTTTGTGACACGATATAGCCGAGAAGTTTCCCTGATGTAACCCACAAGACACACTTTTTTGGATTTAGTTGTACCTTGTACTCTTCAAGTCTATCGAAGATGGGTCCTAAGAATTTTATGTGCTCACTCCCTTTCTTTGATTTTTCCAAAATATGATCCACATAGTCTGTGACTATTTTATGGATCATGTCATGAAAGATGAGGGTCATTTCTCTTTGATAGGTTGCTCCTGTGTTCTTCAGCCCAAATGGCATCACGTTCCAACAATATGTTCCTCATGGATAAGTGAATGCAGTTTTGTGTTGATATTCCTTGGGGATCATGATTTGATTATAGCCTAAAAGACCATCCATGAGTGATAACATTTCATGACTTGCTGTTAAATCCACGATGAGGTCGATGTTAGGAAGAGGGAAATCATCCTTTAGGCATGCTTTTTTCAAGTCTATGAAATCCATGCATATTCTGATGCCCCTAGTGGGTTTGGAGACTAGTACTAGGTTTGAAACCCACTCATGATAATCTATTGGTCAGATAAATCCAATGTCAAGAAGATTTTGTAACTCTATTTTCATCAAGAGTGCTATCTGAGGGTGCATCTTTCATAATTTTTGCTTCACTAGCTTGGCTTCAGGATATACTGCTAAATGATGCACAACCGCTTTTGGATTGAGCCCTGGCATATCTGTGTATGGCCATGCAAAGTCAACTCTTTTCTCTTCTAGGAATACTGCTAGGTTCTTCTATTCTTCATCCAACAATGATTCAACATAGAAAGTGATCTTGGGTGCTTCTTTTGTTCCACATTGACTGGAGTGGCCTTTTCTGCTAGAACTACCGACTTCTTTGGATGTATTACACTAAAGGGGAGGTTTTCACCCTCAGATGCATCCTTTATTTTTACTATTTTAGGATAAAAAAGTGCCACAATGTGGTTTTCACTTAGAGATTTGCATGTTAGTTGCATGTCATCGATTTTGTGACTGAAAGATTCAATCATCTCCCCATAGTATGCCCCTATATCTAGCTCTATATCAAAACCAACTTTGTGATCTACCCATGGTAATTTGTCATGGAGTCCCATGAATTCTGAGATCGCTTCATCATTTTTTGAATAAATCTAGAATTGATGGTCCTTGTTGGTACAAGTTAATGGGTTGTGGGTATAGTAGGCTTATTTCAGTCGGTTGATTGCTCGGGGTGAAGGATATTGTGGATATCATGAAGAGGGAGTTATTCTCAAATAGCTTAGCAACATCAAGGGGGAAGTCATCTAAGGTCATTTCATAGGATGTTGGTAACCAAGAGGAAGCCTCAACCCATTTAGAAAAAGTACCTTTACCAATAAGGGTAACCTTTTTAGTAGAACATCCTAAGCTAAGATTCTTTGGATGTTTCTCAAGAATGATGGGTTCCAGAAAACCATTGTCATTTTTTCCTAGTTTCTCATTCTTATTGTATCCCTAACCCTTCATTAGTTGTAAACCTCTGTTGTCATCTTCCATGGGAAGGACAGGGATGGATTGTTCATCCTCATAAAGGAGTTTAGAGACATCCTCCTCATTGACATCTTCTTTGTTCAAATCCACCCACTTGGTGAAGGTGGTAGCTATCATCTTGATTGTTTCAACCACTTCGTTGCTAGATGTGGGTTTCCCATGGGATTTGGGAGAAAGTGGTAGCTCCCCCAGTACAAAAGTGTCCATTAGTTTATAGTTTCCACAACCATCATCCTAAATCACTGCTTTGATGTTAGGAATGTTCTGCACAATGGGTGTTCTTGCTTCTGATGTAAATGCAAGGGATGAGGGGTCAACAAATGAGGAGGATGGTGTAGGCCCTTCATCATTTTTAGGGATATGGGGTATCTTGTAAAACTTGACCTCAAGGTTCTTGTAGTAGTAGAAAGGCTCAGGATCTCCATGGATGGCACCTTCTCTACCTTCAAAATGAAACTTTACACATTGATGATAGGTCAAAGATACAACTTTTAGGGCATGGATCCATGGTCAGCCAAGCAGGATGTTGTAGGGAAAATCAAGGTTTAACACTTGTCATGTAGTCTCTACAATGACGGGTCCTACTTGGATGGGTAGTGTGATAATGCCTTGTGATACCCATTCTTGATCATCATATGATCTAATGGTAGTAATCCTTGATTTCTTAATAGTATTGTCTGAATAGCCCAGGTTCTTGATCAACTGAAGGGTGCAAAGGTTCAAACCTCAAGGTGAGAAGATGATTAGTGATATGCCTCTTTTAACCTTGTTCTTATGAATAATGACCTCAAGGTGCAAAGCACGATTGTGAGATGGTTACAATGGTAGGTCTTGTTTTGAGAAGGTGAGAAGATGATTAGTGATATGCCCTACCATAGCTTGAAATTGCTTTGTATCAATATCCTCAAGGACAAATGATGAAGACAAAGCCTCCTCTAATATTTCCCTATGTGCGGGTGATAGCCTCAATAGTTCCAAGATAGAAATCTATGCAGGGGTCTTCTTAAGTTTATTGAGGAGATTGTACTTGTTGGGATTTGATATTGGAAAAGTAGGTTATTCCCTATATTGATATGGGAATCCTTGGATGGTGACTTTTCCATGTCGTGTGGTGACCACACACTTTGTACTAGGTCCTTTGATGGTGACGACGGTGATGGCACTATCACAAGAAGTGACTACATTGGAATATGTATGTTGCACATTTGTGCAATCCTTAGATTTTCCAGTGTTGTTTCCTTTGCTATGATTTGTTATAGGGTTCTTGTATATCTTAAGATCTTGGTTTCCAGTTGGTACCTCAATAGATATGGCTTCGCTCTCTATGAGATATTGGATAATATTTTTGAGCATCATGCAATTCACTGTTTTGTGTCCTTTGATTTTGTGAAAGTCACAAAGATCTTTTTTGTTGTACCAAGGTGGTTTATCTTGTGGTTCTTGGTAGTTTTCAAAGTTGGGAAGCATTATTAGGTTTGAATCTACCAACTTCTTCATGATGGTTTCAATAGGTTTTGACAACTGTGTGTACTTGCATTTTAGATAGTTGTTCTTGTTAGGGGTTCATCTTTGTTGCGTTTCAGTGTTGTTGATATGATTATTTTGGGATAGTGTTGTTTGTTGCACAATTGGTTGAACGTTAGCTATTTGATTATTGTTTAGCCTAGGATCACTTAGGACCACCTTAACATCTACCATGCCATCATTTGTTACATTCTTGTTCTTAGCCTAGACACGAGGCTTCTCGTTCAAACTAGCTAATGGGCGATTGTCTTTGTAAGCTTAAGTATTTCCTTATGAGATTAGAGAACTCTTGATGTTAAGGGCTCTAGGGACAAGCTCATTATAAGAAGTAATGCACTACATTTTTAGGTGGAAGGATGATTCAAATCTAGATTTTCTATGATGATCCCCACTTGTTGTTCATCGGGAATGGGCCACTTTCTCTTGCTAGCTCTTTGTCTATAGCGTTGCAAGAAATTGGCAAAAAATTCTCTGTAGTTTATTTGAGAGTGTACAACTCTTCTAGGCTTACGTCCATGTTAAGGTTAAAGGATAAGTGATCTATGAATTTATTAGTGATTTCTTGAAAAAAATTGATACTTGGAGGAAATTGAGAAAACCAATCGATAGTTGGGCCTGTCAAGCTTCATGGAAAGAGGCACATCAAATACAAATAATTGTAGGCAACCTCCATACACATGACGTTAAAATATTTGATACGGTCTATAGGACTTCCTCTCCCTTTGTATTTATCAAATTTGGGGGCTTCAAAACTAGGAGGAAATGGTACCATTGCAATGTTTCGATCAAATGGATATGGGAATAAGTTCTGTGTATGGAGCTTCTTCATCTTGCCCATCCAAAGATCTTGCATTTCTTGAGATACCTTAAGTTATGATGCAACATCATCTTGTGGGTTTGGTGGAGGAACATACGTTGCATATTGTGGGATGGCAGATAGGTTGTACATGGGATTTTGATATGATAAGGTGTTGTATGGTATGTATGGTGGTGTAGGATTTTGTGAAGGTGATTGAGGTGTTGATGTATATGTTCTTAATGTGTTTGTATTGACGATGTTTTGTTGAGGATTAGAGTAGGAACTTTGTGTGAATTCTTGGTTTAGACTTGCTCAAACATGAACAAATAATCCAATGTTAGTCAATAAACACATCTAAAACAAACATTCCCCATGAAATTCATTTAAAATGCAATGAACAAGAAAACAAAGATAGAATATCAAATGAAAGCTCATTGAAATCTTATTAAAAACATCCAAACCAGCATCCCATGGGGGAATTGGTGCTATTTTGATGTGGAAAGTATCCCTTTCCCAATTCCCAGCAAGATTTGATGATGAAAAATGTGATCCTTGATGGAGATTTGTCAATAACCTAGCTAAGATTGATGAAAACTATGAGAACTTGGATGAAATATGAATGAACTTGCTCAAAAATATATAGAGAGTAATCTTGCATAAAGTTGTGGATCCCAAATCAATAGAGTCCTCCATTTATAGGAAAGAAGGATGGAGGAGTGAGAAACATGAGGAATGTGGGATTAAACATGAGTCAATGGAATTGTGCCACTTGTCAACATGCTATTGAAGAGAGGTGGAGCACATGTTGATCAATGTGCATGATAAATACAATTAGGTGGATTTTGAAATTCAAAAGATGGCTTGTGGAGGAAGAGTTGAAAGATGAGTTAATGCCACTTGGCTCAAGAAAAAGGACATGTAAGAGTTATAAATTCCATGTTGGAGGACAAGTCCTTTTGGGAGGGAGATTTCAAATTGAGGGAATATTCCAAAGAGATGCCATTTTGAATGGAGATATAATAATTAATAAATCAAACAAATTAATTTACTTGTGCAAGTTGCAAAATCTAGAGGATTTGAGGATTAGTGTTAGAGTTAATTAGGATTTAATTAACTTAGATGGAGGTTAGTTTGATTTTACATTTGATTTAGATTTTTAGATTTATTTAAATCAAATGAGAGGAATAATGAACATTAGATTTAATTAAATAAAGTTTGATTTATTTAATTAAAAGGGATGATATTAGATTTAATCAAATAAAGGTTAATTTATTTAATTAAAAGAGATGACCTTAGGATTAAATAAAATGTTTTATTTAATCAAAAGAGAAACATTGGGATTAATTAAATAAAATGATTTATTTAATTAGAAGAAGATAATGATTTAATCAAATAAAGTTGATTTATTTAATTAATAGAGGAATTATGATGAATTAATTAAATAAGGATTATTTAATTAATTGGTTAGTAAAGAAGTGATTCAGGAAGAACTGATGTTAGTGAATCAGGATCAAGTGCATGATATCAATCGAGATAATTTGAATGTCTACACTTTGTTGTTGTTTTTGGGCATATTGTTGAGCTAGTAAGACTAGTTGTTGTTGTTGGGCTACAAGGGCTTGTTGTTGTTGTTGTTGCACCACTAGGGCTTGTTGTTATTGCTGTGCTAAGGTTGTTTGTTGTGTTGCTAAGGTTGCTTGTTGTTGTTGTGTTGCTAGGGCTACTTGTTGTTATTGCTACTATTGTTGTGCTGCTAGGGCTACTTGCTATTGTTGTTGTTGTTGTTGTGCTACTAAAGTTGCTTCTTGTTGTTGGATGGCTTGCTGATAAGCCTGTTGTGCTTGTTGTAAAGCTAAGGAATGCGCTTGCAATGTAGGATCAATTGGTTGTTGGGATATCTACGATGGGTTTTGGGTGTTGATGTTTTGATGGGGATGCAGGTTGTTGATGAGAGGTTGGGGGTTCCCTTGGTTTAAAATTCCTTATAAGATGGTGGATTGGGATGAAGGAATGTAAGTTTGAGGTACTATTTGATTTTGCATGGTGAGAGGGATTGTGGGGAAAGATGACGATGGTGCCATTAGGTATTGCGATGGTAATGACACATTAGGACCTTGAGTCCATTGATTGAAAAGGTTCCCTTGTTTGATGTCTTGGGAATTTCTTTGTGTTAGGGATGTGGTCAAGGTATTACCTAGGTTGATGAGGTTCGTGACCAAGGGGTTGTTTTGATTCAGATTGATGATGGATGGGACATATGTGTTTTATGAAACCAATGATGTGGATGAACTAATTGGGGGATTATATAGAGATGCCCCTATTTGTGTTAAGGTTTGATTTTGTGTTAGGGTGTTGGCATGCCCTTATTGGTCTATTTGGGACAATTGAACTATACTAACTTGTGTGGTGTTGGGCACACTTGTGGTACTTGTGGGCATGGATGAAGATGAATGACCTTGATATGTTAAGGTTGTTGTGGATTCATGAAGTGTAAGTGGTTTATTTTGATGTAAGGGATGTTTGGGAATGGGGGGAGCACAAAATGTTGGTTTCCAACTGGTGTTTTGAGGTGGATTGGTATTTAGGGTACCCACAAGTGTGTTGCTTTCAAATGGAAGAGTATGGCCAAAGTCCTTAGCAAGACTATTTGCAAGACTAGGAATGGGTGTTTGATTTAGCCCTAGCAATGGAGTTGTTTGTAAGGTGGATGAAGTCAAGCCTTGTGTCAATGATTACGCAACAAAAGATGGGGAAATTGGAGCTACATTTTCTAAGGCTTAATGTTCCATAATTTCCTCCCTAGTAAGTTCAAATGGGTTGTTCGTAATGTCTTCTATCTCATATGGCCCTGATGGAGACGAAGGTTGTTGTGATGGGGTAACTTGGCTTCTTGGATCAAATTCTTGAGGGTTGGGATCACTTGAGGTGAATGTGACTTTGGTTTTCTCCATGATTCTCTTCTGATGTGATCTTGTTTTTACCATAAATTTTGGGTCACCTATGGTAGAGTTGTGTTGATATTTGTAATGTTTGAACCCTCTAGTTGACTTAAATCTAGGTAAAAGGGATGCTCTAAGTCTTTTTGGAGAAATGATGATAATGGGAGATGAAAAGGTGAATGATGTGGGAATTGATCTTTGCAAACATTTTGGGACAATAGTTTTGACTTAAGAGTTTGATTTTTTTGATGTTTGGATAAAGGATGTTTATGAACATGGAAATATTTAGGGTAGACTTGTTACATATAAACTAGTCCAAATATGATAACTAAATTAACCAAATGCATGGAAAAGGATTCATTTCACATACAAAGTAGCTAAGTTAGGATTTGGGTTGATAGATGTCTAAGTCCAAAAGTGTTTGGTGTGTTTGAAATATTTGCAAAGTTTGGTGAAGTGAAGTTTGGATTTTGATAAAGGAGTTGATGAAAGTGTTTGACCTAATGTTGACCTAGAGTGAACCTTTGTTTTCCAAGACCAAGGTGGTTAGAATTATGGTAGACCTCTAAAGTTTTCAAATCTTAAATACTCAATGATCAAGGAGTTCTTGCGAAATGTGTAAATTTGGTTCATTCATGAAATAGCGTAGAAAATGTCTCCTTATTGATCTATCTCGGTTTTGGTGATTTCTTAAGACACATATACAAATGTACTTTGCACTATGATGTCTAAGTTTGAAATTGTGGCATGCAGACCTTCTCTTAGGGATTTTGATTTTACGTGAGATCATTTAAGATAAGCCTAATTTTGTGAAAAAGACCAATGTTTGACTTAAATGAGGGGTTCAATTGAGCATACATGTCTAGATCATTCATTGAAACATGTCTATAAAATTTCCTTACCAAATGGTTCTTGTTGCGATAGAGAGCCACAAGGTGTTGTTTGATAGCTTTTGGACTATGATGCCTAAGTTTGAAGTGATGACATGTAGACCTTCTCTTGGGGACTTTGATTTTGCGAGAGATCATTTGGAGAAGTTTTTTGGAAAAGAGGATATTTATTGCCATGTGGGAGGTGGTAATATGGGCCTTCTAGCCACAATATCGGTTTGTTCCTCTTGTTTGTCTAAGATGTATGCCGCGTTTCTCCACTGGATGGGTGTTTCCTTTGTTTCAAAAGTGAACCTTATCAAACTACTAATTATATATGTTTGTTCTCCCTCAATTAGTTCAAATTTTGGTTGAATTATAATGGGCATAAGGTTAGGTTGTTCAACTAGAGTGATTGGAAGCCAAATGGTCCCCATCTGGGGTTCAATTTGTCAATTTATCTTGCTTAAATGAGTTTCTTTTTACCACAAACACTTGTCTTGATTAAGTTCAATCTAAATGTCTATGTCAAACACATCATAAATTTCACAAAGTCTATTTCGTGAAAAGGATGAAGTTAAGGGCATAGTTACCTAGGTTAACTTTGGGAAGCATGGATTGAGATGTAAACCAAAATATTTAGAATTCTCTAAGAATAAATCCTTAGGACAAGCATCAATATCAAGGTTTTGTCAAAGGGTATCCATACTTAGATCAAAAGGTTTGAAATTTTAAAAAAACTTGTTGATTTTTGTTTGTAATTATTTTGGAACCAAGCAAGTGTTAAACTGACTCACAATCCTAGATAGATCAAGTATGTATTTCTTAGTAGGCTTACCATCATCGGAAGAGATGATTAATCCGTGAAGCTGAAATGGAAAACTAGGCTATGTTAAGGAAATGTAATGTCTTGACATGCCAAGCAAAGGAGTCCCTTCCCCATTTTCTTTATTTCCTCAATCAAAAACCAAACATGGTAAGTAACTTCTGGGCATGGTGCTACTCTCATGCACTACCTTGAAATACGCTTCGGATTTGGACTTGATTATCCACTACAAACAAGGATTTTAATGACCATATTCAGGATAAACTAATGCCATACACACAATGATTCAATCAATTAAGAGGCCTCCTAGCCCTTAGAAAAATCTAAAGGTTTTAACGCATCACAAGGATACTAAGGGAGACATTTGTCGGTATAGGACAACCACAACCATTCGGTTAATGACTTTAGTCACAAAAAAATATTTATATAGTAGACCAAAATTAAAGCATCACTTGGGTCATTCCCTCTCACAAGTTGGGAGGCAGACCCTCTAAAGGTAACATATGTTTGAAGTGTAAAATGCTTTTCATCACCCAAGATGGACAATAGGCGTGAGGGGAGAGGATAAGTGCTTCCAAGCAAGAAATTAGACTTGTGTGTTTCTCTTCACCCAAGATCGTATGAAGCATAAGGGGATTGGATATGCACAACAAGAATACGTAAACAAATTAAACACATGTTCATTTTAATCCATCATAGCAAAGTGAGTTCATTTTAAGCACCAATTTGAAGTGTTAGATTGTATTGTTCAATTTTAAACCAACAAGCATAATGATGTGAGGGTTCAATTTTAACCAATTTGAATGCTCATTTTAAAGCCCAAAAAGAAATATAGTTTGGTCTTGAAACATGAAATGAAAGCATCATAAATGGGTTATAATTGCCCCATGAGTGCTGAAACACTTGTTACAATTATACAATTAATGACAAAATGATCCTTCAATTCAGATTTTATTGTCCAAACCTACAAAACCAGTTAGTCTAAAAAAACCAAAACAAGAAGTCAGAGGCATGTTAGTGATCAGATAAAGCCAAAAATTCAAACACATGTCAAAAAATCAAGTTCTGTTCTATTTACCAGTAATTCACGATGCTAAAATCAATTGTGATTCATCAATAGCATCGATGTATAGGATATGTGTCGCTCTACCAAAAAATTGATAGCAACCCTCTACAGTAAACAGGGAGGTCAATTGCATCACCATATCAATTGCATCACTGCATTCATTATGCGTTAAAAAAACAATTTAGTGTCACTACATTAAAACGTGGTGATGAAATTAATTATGCATCACTATTTTAATTATGTATTGATAAATTGAAATCATTGGTGCGTTGCTGTAGAGCGACGTGTCATCAAATACATCGATGGATAATCAATAGCATCATTATACTTGTAAACACAAGGAAAATGAAGATTTAACAAGAAATTCATCATATTAGTTGGTTCAAGCCCTCCTTCTAGCACCAAAATGTGACCGACGGATTAGTATGGGCTAACTACACTTGATCCATGAGGATTCGAAGCATATTCAAGCCACTAAACATTAGTCCAATAAGATCAATCAATAAAAACTAAAATAGGAATCCATTAAAACTAACATATTAAATCATGAAAGATTTTAAAAATATCTATTCTAATCCATTGAAACTTATCCTATTAGGGGAGTGGTGTCACATTGATGTGGAATGGTGACCCTTTCCCAATCTCGTGGATAATGAGCTTGTTTCAACCAATTATGTTGAAGAGAATCAATGAAACCAATAATAGATGTGTGATGAAACATGATTTAAAGCTAAAATAACTTGATGCAAGCTATTTTAACATGATTTATGCTAAGATGATCGATATGGGTGTATGCAAAGCTAATCTAAATGTATTTTAAGCTAAAAAGATTGAAACCCTAATTACACAATATACTAAATGGATGCATTTATGTTATCATGGAAGCCATTAATGGAAGCTAAGCTAATTATGAAAGTGAATTAAGCTATGCTAAATAAGTGCTAAATATGAGTGCAAGTGAAAGTGATTTTAACAACATAAGTTTACTCTTAAAATGTGGATCCATTTGTCTCTAAATAGTGAGCTATTTATAGGAGGAGAAATGAGAAATGAAGGGCTAAGATTAAAAAGGTTAATCAATGGTCAAAATTGAAGGAAAGATGAAACATGGATCATGGATTTTCATCAATGGATGAGAATCAATTATCACATGGATTAAGGAAAAAATCAAGGGTTCATATTATTTCAAACAAACACACTCTCAAAACTTGCATAAGAAGTCTTGTTCAGAGTTTGTTGCAAAAAAGGAATATTCCCCTTTTCAAATGAGTGGAGAAAAAGAATATTCTTTGGAATATTCTCATGGCTGAGGAAAATTAGATATTTAGCAAATTAAAACAAAAAAGTTTTAATGTGCAAAAGGTGAAGGAATATTCTATGAGAATATTCGTTTTGGAGGAATGTGCAAAGGAGGAATATTCCCTTGCAAGTGGGGGGAATTAGATTTATTAGTAATTTGATAATTAAATAAAGTTTTAATTATTCAAATTAGGGGAATTAGACAATATTCATTAAATAAAATGATTTAATTAAAAGGGGAAAGTGATGATATTTAATTAAATGACTCAGGGTTATTTAATTAAATAAGAGGACCTAAGGATTTAAATTAAATAACTTGATGTATTTAATTTAATAAGACGAAATGTTAGCATTAAAGGGGGTGAATTAACCCAATTAGATTAATTAGGTTAATAAATGAAAATGACATAATTAATTAATTAGCTAGGCTAATTTAATCAATTAAGCGAAAAGAGGATGGGTTTTAGGAGGAAGTGATGTTAGTATATCTGATTTGAGTGCATGATATTATTCAGAACATTTTTAAGTGTATACATTTTTCCCCTCTTTGAAGCGAGGTACTTGTTACGTTGGTTCAAAGATTGACGCTTTCAGGTTAAAAACTGCTACTCAAATCAAAAAATATATTTTTAAAAAGTTTTTGGATGCTCCACTGTTGCCCCAACGAAAGGAATAAGCTAGTTCCCATTAGTATGGGATAACTACACTTGATCCATGAGGAGTCAAAGCATATTCAAGCCACTAAACATTAGTCCAATAAGATCAATCAATAAAAACTAAACTAGGAATCCACTAAAATTAACATATTAAACCATGAAAGCTTTTAAAAACACCTATTCTAATCCATTGAAACTTATCCTATTGGGGGAGTGGTGTCACATTGATGTGGAATGGCAACCCTTTCTCAATCCCATGGATAATGAGCTTGTTTCGATCGATTCTATTGAAGAGAATCCACAAAACCAATAATAGATGTGTGATGAAACATGATTTAATGAAAAGGGGAAAGTGATATGATATTTAATTAAATGACTTAGGGTTATTTAATTAAATAAGAGGACCTAAGGATTTAAATTAAATAAATTGATGTATTTAATTTAATAAGACGAAATGTTAGCATAAAGGGGGAAAATTAACCTAATTAGATTAATTAGGTTAATAGATGAAAATAACATAATTAATTAATTAATTAGCTAGGCTAATTTAATAAATTAAATGAAAAGATGATGGGTTTTAGGAGGAAATGATGTTAGTATATCTGATTCGAGTGCATGATATCATTCAAGACATTTTTAGGTGTCTACAATTATCCATCCCTCTAGCTACAAGCCCAAAGAGGAATGTTAGCAACAAAAATTGAAGAAACGACTGACCTAGCCCTATTAAAGTAGAGGGGAATATGGAACATCATATCAAAGATAGGTGCACAGGTAGAAAGCTTGATTTGATAGCAACCTCTTTATTAAGCTAGGAAAAGCTAACTAAATGGGATCAACTAAACTAATGCTACTACAAGATTGGTTGCTATCTATCCTATGTCCCTCTAATGACCAGGTAGTGTTGCTTACTCACACGAGAAGGGATTATGGAGATGGGAAACCATTGAATGTGCTAGGGGGAACAAGAAGTTGAGAACACCTCGAAGGGAGAATGCACCTTTATCAATTTGTCTTGCGCTTCAAATTAGTTTGAATTGATCCAACCCTATTCTATTACAAATCTTAGATGCCCCCAACCCATCTAAATATAACACCCACAACTAAAATTAGGCCCTCCCACCTCCCTTAGAATAGTAGGGGTAGGTGGGAGTTATAGTTTCAGAAATTTGAGAAAGGCACTCATCTTTAGATCGAATCCTTGCTTACAACTATGTGTTGGGGTTTGACATCAACCCCTTACAAGTAAATGGCTAGAAACCTAGGGGGATTTTCCAAACTATATCCACTCACAAATTAATCTACCTGACTATAATTCTGAACCCATCCCTAGAGGGGTAATTATAGTTGTCGTGTTGAATAGTAGGAGCAGGTGAGAGTTATAGTTTCAGGTGGGTGGAAGATAAAGTGACGGGTCAAGCAACAGGCATCTAGCATATTACTTTGGTATAAATAGACTGTAGTTGGTTTCACATTTGCAACTATAGTTATTACTGAACATTATTATTTTTTATGCAATAAGATCCTGCTTATGCCCATCCATATTATAACCTATTCCTTGAGCCAACCTTCCCACCTCTTTTTTCTTCAAAAAGTCTATCTCAATGTGGAACATTGTCAGTAACACCACTCCTTTAGTCAGTCAACAATGGACTACTATTAATTCCTACCATATAGTTTAGTTTAGTTTAGTTTAGTTATTTGATCAACTTTGATCAAGAGAGATAGATAGGGCCTTTCAAAATACCATTCATTTGAATGCCATTTTCAATGCTTCCTATTCATTCCCATACCTAACCTACTACTTGAGAGGGGGCAGACCCCTATGCCTCTCCTCCTCCCACCCACCCCTACCATCCATAGTTGCACTGCCTAGATAGTTGGTTGGATAGAGAGATCTATATTATGCGCAGAGTATGATGATCTATGAATGGGTTCATTAGTTTGGTATGATTTGTAAATGGGTTTAGTAATTCAGTACAGTTTCTTAGATGTGTATAAATGAATAATGGGGAGACCACATAATTCAAAGAATGGTAGGGGTGATAACACGATTGTGAATAGAGGAAATATTCACGATCGAGAAGTAATAGTTGGGTCTAGAATGATCTGAAGCCCCAAAATATTAATTTCTAAATAGAGATGCCTACTATCCATAGGACATAAGAACTATAGTTGCTAGTTACATAGCTTCTAGATCTAATTCTAGACACAACTAATCTAGATGGATATTTCACCCCAGTAGTGTCCTCCCACCCACACAACGAAGCCTATTTACCACCCAAGTGAAACACCATGGGAATAGGCAGAGTTAGGGGCTTATTCAAAGAAGAAGATAGACCCAATTACAATAAATGAATTTTACTCTGTTATAGATTGATATTGGAGCAAAGAACCAAATTGAGATTGAAACCCACCCATAATAGAACAAGCGTTTATGTGAATCTTTGGCCAATCGATAGAATCCCCTCTTCTCTTTCTTAGATCTAAATCGTTGTCATCCCATCATGCTATATAGGAAATTCTAGCTATCTATCTTCTTTTCTAGATGAAACATTAACATCCATGAAATTGATGCACTGTAATTAGCTCTGTCATTAAACCTATGAAACTAGATGCCCTATAATTTCTTATAGTTCAACGATGATTGATTTTATAGAAATGATGCACACCAACACTCATCTTAGTTGGGTGCTTCACCTCCACTTGATCCCTTCAAGAACCTTTATTTCCTTCTCTATTATGACGGCTCACCTAATCTTTCAAGAATGGTTATGTCCTAAGATGGATTGAAAACACTAATTTTTCATTGATATGATGAAATTGAATAAGGTTAGTGGAGATAAGCTTGCTCATTGACTGAACCATAAAAATATACTGCACACCCAGCTAGTACCCCCCTTGCTTGGAAATATAAAACCCCACCCATCCCTACATAGCCCTATATCCTCCCACCCAACTATTGCTTCCCACCCACTGAAGGATTATAGTATCATAATTTTGGGTGAAAATTCAATGTAAGTGGGTAGGGGAGATAAAAGGGGCCTCCCACTCACCCCTATGGAAAATTATGGGTGGGAGGAAAAATGCCATCGAGAGGGAGGGAATTTTAGTGCTATAATTTCGTCCCACCTGGGCCTAATTTTAGAAAGTTGGTTATGGTGTTAAGCATAAATTGGGGCTCCCTATCCCAACAGTTAGGGAGGGTGTTAGACATAAAAAAACTAACAGTGGACTGAATCTAGAAACTAGTTACATAGTCATGTTTTTAACATGGAGCATGTGTACAAGACCTCTAGGATTGGAAATTTAGTTCTTGAAGATCAATACGGTGGTATGGTATGTGGAATTAGTCTAGTTTTAGCTAGGGTGGGTGGGCCCTATCTATAATAGTGGGGAATCTTCGTCACTCGCTGATGAAGTCATGCTAGGTAAATCAATAGGATCAACCAATCACTGGAAGATGATTAACAAATTAACCTAATAACTAAACAATAGGAGGCTAGAGGGGGACAAGGAGAAATCAAGGGGAGTCCCAAGAATCCGTAAATGAAGGAAGAATGAATCAGGAGAAAGGAAAATTGGTTTGGTTACAAATCTATCTAAAGTTCCTATCTATTCCCATAGTTTTAGTTCCTTATTGTTTTGTTCCCCCAACTAGCTGTATTCATTTCAACATGTTCATTCCATGGCTTACTTGACTTATCAACTAACCACTATTCAAAATATCTATAACCCCATTGATATATCTATCTTCTTTAGGAATAGGAATTATCTAAGGCCCTCCTCCATGATTGTCGATTCAAACTAACAACTTAGCAAGGGGTGGGGGGGCCTCTCACAATAGAATTCACTTCTTCCAGTCTTGCCTAGCTTGAATACAAATATAGATACTCGGTCAACTTGAATTGAATGGGTGTATGTTTAATGTCTATTCTAGCTTAATCAACACCAAACCCAACTTTAAGCAATGGTCCCGACTTGAGATTATGCATACACATCTAATGTATGCTATCATTAACGATATCATCAAAATCTTAGAATGAAACCAACATTAGGTTTTAGATGCACATAATTGGGGTTTATAACTCTCTAGAATGACCCTGAGTGGGGGAATAGTTGCCCCATTTAGGGAAGAAAGAAGAAAGTTGACTAGATGAAGGAAACCTATTCAAAAAATGATATGCTTGCATCCCTCATTATTATTCCCAACCCAGCCCAACAACAGGTAGATAGTTATACCCTTTACCCTTAATCAAAAGCATTAATAGTTGGTATCCCCCATATGCGATAGTGGCAAGCGATAGTGGGAGCATAGTAGTCACTGTTCATAAAGATATATATGCATTAGTGTGAGGTATCAAGCATATTATTCATTGAAAAAGTTGGAATATGTTGGGGCTTAGATACAAATACAAAGAACTAGATAGATGAAGAGGAGGAACTTAATTAGCAAGAAGATAGGAATACATATGACTAAAAAATTGACACTTGAGATCAAGGGAGGATAAAGAAACGAATAAGAGAGATAAATGCACATTTCTAGGATCAGTGTTTTGAACAAACAATCTAGATCCCTCATTCAATTTATTGGGTTATTCTCTCTCCTCTACCCCCTACTCTAGATAGTTTGGATAGGACAAACATTCCATACTACAACTTTAATAGAAAATAGAATTTTCCAACCTATTCTAAGGGGTTCGTTCATTGAGTGAGTTTTAGTTGTGGGTGGAAGAATATAGTTTAGTCACCCTCTTTATCTTGGCAGGCGGACCGGGCTGATTGATTGAAGAAAGCAAGGCGGTCATCAAACCAACTTTACTTCCTTTCGAGCCGAATTGGCATGAGGGAGGGAATTTTAGTTCAGCCCTATAGTTCTCCCCATCTTGCAATCCATATATTACTATAGTTCCCACCATAACTAAAATTCATTGGGGCTATAGCTAGGGGAGGTGGGATAAGTAGTTGATAAATGGTACTGAACCCCAGGATATAGAATGATGAGTGTTCATGATGTAGGGAGGCAATAGTTTTAGGTGTGCATATTGTGGAAGACCCTTTTGTCCTCCCACCCACCCCGAGGCTCTATAGGATTATAGCTCCCCAAAAAGGGCATACCCTACTTAATTCTAGTTTAGGACCCTATCCCTAACACACCTCTACCTCTTCATTCTCTCTTTTGGGGTGGAGAGACTAGATCACAAGCTTCACTACAATTTTGGGATAGACTATCATTGGTGTTGGTGGCTCTGCTTTGGGTTGAGGTAAGGGTGGGGTAAGAGTGCATCAATGGTGCAAGTCAAGATATGACTTACCCTACTCTCTATAGCTAAACTTATCCCTCATTGACTAGCCCTACTATATCCTAATAGTAGGGCCCCTACCATCTATAAGGAGCAAGTTAAGGACCAACCCATCTTGATGACCAACATGTCCCTACTGCTACTACTATCGAGATGACCAACCCTAAAGACCCAGTAGAGCTGAGACAACTAGAATTTCGTAGGATGATCCCCACTGCAACAATAGTTCTATCCACTAAGATCTTTTCAAGCCCTTCCTTCCAACGGGGCTTGATCCAAACTATGTACATAACTTGAGCTGACCTCACTTTGTTTGAACCCTTATTTTGGGGCGTGCTTGAGGGAACAATATAGTGTTACATATAGAATCTATGCCAATATAGACCCCCACAAACAACTAGAAAATCATCAATTCTGTCGAATAATGAAAAAGAAGTGCATTTCAATTAGTTGGGTGGGTTGCCAATAGAGGCCCCACCCCTACAGTTCATGTAGATCGGGTATGCAGTTCATGTGGAAAGAGAATTGGCTTTATTTGATTTGATGGAAACCCTACTATCAACTATAGTGTGGGTTGGGTTTCTAATAGAATATAGAGGTAGGGTAGACCCCTTGACTATAGTTGATTTGACAATCTAAGATGTTGACATGCAACTCAGAGAATCTTCCTACCCATCCAAAAAAAATCACTTTTTTTTCGTGGGTGACTAGATTGAATGAGATGAGCCTCAAATAGAAAGGAGTGGGTTATGTATTTATTGAACATTTGTTCTCTCCTCCACAACATCTCTACATGAAAAACTAGATCCATGACCCAATGGTTGGTCATCTCGTTGACCCAACAACAATAGAAATCCCCTTCTCTTGTTTAACAATAGAATGTGAGAGCTCATCGATGCCCTACTATCTGATGAACAAATATGCCTAACCATTCTAGAATGGAAGGAACAAAAACAAGCAATTTTTTTCCCTTTGCACACCTACCTCTCGATATAACTCCTTCCTCTTGAATTATTGATGAGGACTATACTAATAAATGAAGTAAGGGAAATGGATTGCTCCTCTCTATCCATTCGAGTTTTGGTCCGAGTTTGAGAAATGAAGTAGATGCTTATCTACCCTAACTGCAATAGATGGTGTTGATAGGGTGGCAAGCTTGTGAATCATCTTCCTTTCCTTAACCCACTTCTCTTTATCTGTGAATGGTATCCATTTGTTAGATCGACTACCTCTCTAACCATTCCTTTATTGTGTGCTGATCAACTACCTGCATTGGAATTCACTAACCACCATATCATGTTTATCTCATTGATCTCCTATGAGAAATTCCCCTCCTTCCTCACTTGCTTGATGGTTAGCAGTTAAGGAATTAACAAGCTATCTTCTGGTTCCCCCCTCATTCAATGACCAACCTACCTATCTCTTCGAATACTTTATTACCAATTGATTTGAGCCAAACCAAAGCTAGACTACTTTGTTCCAATCCCTCCGCACTTGTGAACATGCATAACTAACTGAGTGAGTGAGTCACTCCTTTATTTATTTATTTATAGGTGGGTTTGGTCAATCATTCTTGGCTCCAGAGATAGGTTTGTAACATGTTCATCTCACTCCATTTCTATTCATCTTGCTAGAGTTCTTTAGAATCCATTGATCAGGGAAGTTGGGGAATCTAATTTGCTCACTTGCCATGTATCTGAATGAAACAAATGTGATAGAAACTATGCCTCCCTAGGGACATTCAACTAATATACATCCACTACTAGAACCAGAACCCTATAGTTCCCACCCACCTAAGGGGCAGGGGGAATCATAGTTCCCCTAGAGGACTGATCCAACTAATCTACCTCCCGGGGGGGCCACCCAACCACCCTCTACATCCTCCCACCCAACTAGAATTCATAGAACTATACTATTCCCTCCCACCCAATTCTAGTTAAACCTCCTACCCAACCATATCCCTGGGGGTTCTAGGAAAACCCTTAGATAACCAATCTATATATGGGTGGGAGGGAATCATAGGGCCTAGCCCAAAACTATAATATTCCCTCCCACTCAATTCTAGTTAGACCTCCCATGTGACCCCTAATATTCTATGGGAAATTAATCCACTCGTTACATAGGGGGGATTTAGGTCGGGTCATTCTTCAAACCACCCATCCCAACTATATCCTCCCAACTATATTAAAAACTAATCCTAGGTGGGGGGAAATTATAGCAAGTGGGTGGTAGAAGTAGTGGGGGTAATTATTTGAAGGTGCAACTAGAATCCCCAACACTATAGTTCCCCCCATCCCGCAATATTTGGGTGGGAGGGAATTATAGGTGAGGTAGATTATTTTTTCTTGGGGGTTCTAAGAAGGAACCCACTCACCACAACTATAGGGGCCCTCCCACCCAACTATTGCTTCCCACCCACCTATTCTGGAGCCCACCTGGGGAACCCTATGATTCACTGGGGTTCTATCCATTTATTTGTAGGGGGTTTATTCGAACAACATGGAATTCTAGTTGGGGGGTTCTATTCCAATATTATGTGTAGAACTGGTCAAGTTAGGTATAGAATCTAAAGTGTCATTTCAAAAGCCCGCCTGCCTAAATTTTTAGGGTGAAAGAAACATCTCTATGTGTAAAGCCTATTCAAAAGCCTATTTCATATCCTCTAGGTAGATATTTGGGTGGGAGTAGTAGTTGTTGAACCAAAATTAGTAAATGATCTCATTAGGGAAAATATTATAATTGAAATAGTTGTTGATGCAGTATCATACCCATATCTATAGCCCGTTTCAAAGATAAATTTTCTTTTCCACCAACACCACCCCTCTTAGATTGTTGATATAAAGTAGCAATTTGTCTAGCATATTTTCTAGTTGGATGACCAATTGGTTCCTTATCTCACTTTAGTGTTGGTGAATCTATCTTTGTTTCTAGTGATCGATGCCCATGTGCACAAAGTTGGAATGCCCTCAAATTGTAATTCCCTCGACACCAACTATTTATCCCACCTTATTCCCTAGGTGGGGGGTTAAGTTCTATAGTTTCCATGTGCAAAAACTTGGAACTCCATAAGATGTGAATAAATTTGGAACCCTATCCATGGTGGTTGATTCCACCAACTAGGACTGAAGGATCTGCTACAAGATATGGATATGGATCAAGGTAGACTAGTGCTATTTATTCCTCTACTTCTATTGACTCTAATTTTTATGCCTTTACCACCCTTGCTTCCTCTCTTTCTATGGGATCTCTAATGATGGGAACTTGTGGGGATACTGAATCTATGATTGATAAAGATTCTATTGACATGATAGATACAAATTAGGGAGCTTCCTATGCTTTCTCTGTCTACTACTAAATCAATTAAGTCACCACCAAAATTAATAGAATGAACTAGAAGGGATGCTACTACCAATATAAGGAAGGTCTTCTAGATCTTGATATGGGACAAGTTATCAAACAAGGTAGTATGCAAGTGTAATTGATACTAGGACTATGATTGGGTAAACTCGATCTTTTATTGGAGGATATGAAACTGGTGAACAAGAAGCTGGGATAGGAATAAACACCGAGTGAGGTTCTGCTAGTTGATCTTTTGTTTCTAGTTGAGATGTTGTTGGTTCTAATGTTACTCTAGATGGTTATGCTTTTGGTTCCACTACTACTATCTTTTCTCCTAGGTCTACTACTTACTCAACCACATCAAATGTTGTTTCATCGAACGAATCTTCCTCTTGAACATATGGCTCTTCATCCTTGGAATCATATTCCTCATCCCGATCATGAAGGTTGGAATCTCGCTCTTGAAAATCTTAGTCTTGATCTCAATCTATGGGGCCTTTTCTCAGGAACTCAACCACTACTATAAATCCATCCCACAATTAAAATTACCCCCCACCCAACTATAGTTCTGACCCCTACTATCTCCCACAACCCGCTACACTATACTAAAAGTTGGGGTTCTAGCCGATGGAGGTGGGATAAGTAGTTGGTAAATGGCTAGAACCCCAGGGAGGATATAGGGCTATTTAGGGATGGGTGGGGTTTTATATTATTGAGTGGGGGGTATAGTATGCAAAAAAAAATAGGAAGAGATGTTGCGAGGTCTCTATATGGGTATGCAACTAGTTGAGGGATCTCAAATAATTGGTCCATAAGATTTTGAGTTGGATTTTCCAATATATAGCTGAAGGGGTGCAATATATATAAAAGGTTGCTTTTGAATAATGGTAAGAAAGGGCTATTGGTATTGGTGCTAGTTCTTTATCCTACTCATGATCTAAATATTTAGTTCGAGAATAAGAATCCTCACTCTGCTCACTAAAACCTTCATCTCACTCAACATACTTTCTATTTGGCCCAACATCCCTTCCATATTTGAGACCTAATAGCCCAAGTGGGTGGGGAGATATTGGAAAAGATGTGGGAGGAAGCCAACTTGTATGGGGGAATATATAAATATATATCGAGAATAAGAATCCTCACTCTGCTCACTAAAACCTTCATCTCACTCAACATACTTTCTATTTGGCCCAACATCCCTTCCATATTTGAGACCTAATAGCCCAGGTGGGTGGGGAGATATTGGAAAAGATGTGGGAGGAAGCCAACTTGTATGGGGGAATATATAAATATATAAATATATAAATATATAAATATATATATATATATATATATATATATATAATACTTTTCTATGCTAGATCAACAGAAACAACAAGTGATTTTCCAACCTCAACTACTAGCTCTACTATCCATGCTATAGGTGGTGGTTGTATGCCTTTTATACTAATAGACCGAGTCCAACTATGGAATGTAGCTCTTCTCCAAGTTCTTACCCAAGGTAGTGTCCTTCATAGTGTTCTTTCCTAGGTTGTCCAAGTCTAGGATCTTCCCTAATAGGTCCTTCTCTGGGTAGGTTCTACCCTAATACTAGTGGGTTCTACCCATTTCTACCCGTTATAATAGTTGTTGGTTTAGTTCTATCCTCCAACTTGTATGGGAGAATATATATATATATATATAAAATACTTTTCTATGCTAGATCAATAGAAACAACATGTGATTTTCCAACCTCGACTACTGGCTCTACTAACCATGCTATAGGTGGTGGTTGTATACCTTTTATACTAATAGACCGAGTCCAACTATGGAATGTAGCTCTTCTCCAAGTTCTTACCCAAGGTAGTGTCCTTCGTAGTGTTCTTTCCTAGGTTGTCCAAGTCTAGGATCTTCCCTAATAGGTCCTTCCTTGGGTAGGTTCTACCCTAATACTAGTGGGTTCTACCCATTTCTACCCATTATAATAGTTGTTGGTTTAGTTCTACAAAGGAATTATCCAAGTGTTAACCCTAGTGGAAGAAATGCCCCTATTTCCCTAGACCCAAACCTAGGTGTTGGTGCAAATCCTGGTGGTGTAGGTGATGATGGTGCTCTGCCAATGATACACACTACTGATGTACCTTTAGAAGGAATAGGTAGATGTGTGCAAAATATTGAAACAAGTGGTAGGGATGCTAGGATGGGAAATAAGCTGCTATAATAGTAGGATTCAATAGGTTCAATTGGTGCTCCAACTAGTGCTTTCACTAGTGCTAGTGGATTTGGAACTATATTACCAGAACTCCAACTAGGTATGGATATTCAACTTATACTTGGTCAACTAAATCAACTGTTGCATCATCGATTGCATCTATTTCTTAAACAACTAGATAAGATGTTGTTGTCCTGGTTCTAGCCTTTGCTTACTCTCTGCTACTGGTACTAGTAGTAATGGTGGATAAGATAGATCTCTTGCTTCTAGAAATAGAACTGTGACAACTTTCTATAGTTGCTCTACCGCTAGATATGCTAGTGGAATAATGCTCTCCTCCCAAGGAACTATGATTGGGTGAGAGGGAATAATATAATTTTTGGGAACCCGATTGATTCCCTTCCACCTAGATATAAGATAACCCCTCACCTATCCCCACACGCGTTTTTCCAAAAGAAACTACAGGGTTGGTGTTTAAAATAGAAGGGATGGTGGGAAGGATGTTGAGGGTGCTGAAACCACTTCCTTTGGATCTACATCTATCTTTTCCCAGGGGGTTAGCCCCATTAAATTTAGTTGGCCTCTTGGATCACTTGATAATATTGGAACACCACCTATAAGAGCTTAAATTGACTCAGATGTTGTCATTGATGGATCAAATTTAGCTTATTATGCTTTCTTTGATGCTAATAGAGATACTAGATTTTGATCTCATTCATTAGTTGTAGAATCTACTGGAACAATTGATCTTGCATCTTTAATTTCTCATGTATCTCCAATAGGTCCTACTAGCAGGTCAAAATTTATGTTAGGTCTACTACTCAATCTTCCAAAGCCCCTGCCTATGATGTTAGTGCCTCTGACTTTATAGCTAGGCATGGAATTGGTCATGGATCTATAGATGGAAGGTACATCTACTCTGTAGTAATATAATCTACTACTTCTGGTCCACCAACTAGCTCTACTACTATTTCTTCTTTGATTGCTTAATTGACTAGACTAACTTCTATAGGATCCATAATAAAGATCATAATAAGAGTCATAAACAATAGAAACTCCTGATACTATGGTGACTATGGCTCTAGATTTGGGAAGTAAGAATCTTAATCATCAAACTCATAATATCTATCATGAACATCTGAATCTAGCTCTACGAAGGATTTGAATCCAATCTATATCCTCCCACCTACCCCCTAGAACTAGGTAAACTTTTGGAACCAGGTAACTCGGTCAAATTCTTATGCCAATAAAAATAATAGGGGCCACTATAACTATAGTTCCCTCCCACCCAAAGCTCTACCACTTTAATCTCAAACTAGTGTATATATAACTATATCCTCCCACCCATCCCCGCTTTTGGATCTACTTAACCAACTACTAACCCAACCTAAGAAACCTCTGCCTTTGATGCCTTTGCTATTGTCTCTATAGGTTTAGGATATTGATTTTCTATAGGGCTAACTAGTTCAAGCTAAGCAACTAGATCAAGCTCATCAACTCAGTCAACTAGCTATACTTCTAGATATACTATTGGAATTGGAACTACTCATGTTGCTACAACTATCTCCTCCCTCCCACCCTTGTTGGTAGTAGAGAAGTTGGTACTACTACTAAGTATGCATATGCATTTGGAACATTCAGATCTATATCTTGAACATTTAACTCTAGATCTAGAGTCTCTATATCTACTGCTAGTGTTGCTACTAGTCTTGTCGCTAGATCTGTTGGTGTTGGATTGAATGGAGAATTGGAAACTACTACTAATTCTGCATAAACAATAGAGTCAAAAGAGTCAAACTCATAAGCAACTGGATCAATGATTAGATCTAATATGACTGGCTATGATGCTACTAGGTCTATTACTACTAGATTTATTGTTGTTAGATTTGGATCGACTTTGGCTTCATCTAGACCTGGAACTACTATTGAAGCACATACTATAGTATATGGGTATGGATTTGGTTCTCAATCACAAACATCATAATCTTCATACCTATCACTAGGATCTTCTCCTCTATCACGATCATCATGGATTAGATCTATAACTATTGAAGGCTTAGATGCTCACTTGAATGCCTTATTGGGAGCTTGTGCCTCCTACGATATATAGGCTCTTGTTGCTATTGGTGCTACTTCAATAGAATAGATGGATATTCTAGTCACTAATCAATAACTTAATCGATGACATAATCAAAAAATTCAAAATTAGAATTGACTGAAGCAACAATTGAAACTAGCTATGCTCTTGCTAGTAGGGTTCCTACTATTGTAGCATAAGCCCATACCTTTTATCTTGGTGCCAAATTCACTCTTGCTAGTGGGGGTTATGGCTCTATAGGATCTAATACTATTGTAGGATCTGGAACAGGATTAGAATCAACAACTATTACTTTATCAACTTATGTTGGTGGATCACCTTTCACTGGTGGGTCTCCAACAATATATACTACATCTACTCCTACTGAAGGATATGAAACTAGTACAAAGGCCTACCTTCACTTTGGATCTATAGTATAAGTGGATATGGGACTGGGATATGATATTTACAATGAATGGATATGGATAAACTCACTATTAATAAGCTCCTTCCTTTCCTACCTCTATTCTTGGTAGTAGGTAAGGCATGGGAATAGTGCTAGGTAGGCATAACAGAATGTTCATAAAGGAACAAGGGGGAATGTACCCTATTGATTTAGTTCTTGAAAACATTATAGATGTGCATATTAATCCATTTGTTATTCATCAGGGACTGGCTCTATTGCTAGTGTTATATCTACTCTTGGTACTAGTGCTTGATTTTAATAATGGAAATAATTACTTGCTTAAACAACTAAATAAGTAGTTGAGATCATAATATCCTCCCATCCATCCTGATAAAAGGAAAGGTGGTGGATCTACTTGTGTTGTATCTTCAACTAGACTGGAAAGAAAAATTAGTTCTACCTTAGTTGCTTCCTCTACTCCTACTGATGGTGGTGGATAAGCTTGGACAAGAAGGGATTAAGCTAGCCTTGGACCTTCTGGTTATGCTTCTCCTACTTTCATGCATGCTAGTGGCCTTTGCTCTTGCTTCTTCTTCTATCACTTATAGATCAACGTCTGCTGAGCCAACAAAAGAAACTATAAAATCTATTGCATTAATGATTGCTTACTTTTATTCCCTAGCTACCTCCTCTACTCCTGAGATATAGATATAAGGTCCACTCTAGGTGTTGCTTCTATAGGTGCTTCTAGCAGTGGTGTGAACTACAATTATCATGCACCTTCTACAACATATACCTCCACTACTAGAATCAAAACCCTATAGTTCCCACCTACCCTACCTAAGGGGTGGTGGGAAATCATAGTTCCCCAAGAGGAGAGAATAGAGATCAATTCAAGAGAATATAGACCGATTGTCCTACATTGATAGATCAATTCTTGAGGGTGGGTGGGAGGAGTCCAGGTAGGTGGGAGGTTAAGTTTGAGGACTTAGTTATTTCCCCTAGAACTATAAATCCCACCCACCTAAAGTAGTGGGGGTAGATTAGTTGATTAGGTTGGGTGGGAGTTGTAGTTTTCCTAAGGGTGGGAACAAATAGTTGACTAAAGTTTCCTAGGGTGGTGGGTGGAAATAGGGGTAGCTTCCCACCCACTTGTTATATTAGTTGTTTCAGTTTGGTGCAAAACATAGATGGGGACAGGGTGGAGCATGTTACATATAGAACATCCTAAAAAACTATCACAATGACCCTTGCCTTACCCTATATCCTCCCACCCACCTTGGAGCGCTGGGGTTCAAAAAGACCCTCACCCAAATAAATGGATAAAACACCAAGATATATTTATTGACATGTTTAAAAATGATTTAGCAAGAAACACTTCCCATTTATGAACTATACGAAGTCCCTTTATTCATTTTAATAGTATGCAAATGACTTTCTTATAGGTCTCAAGCCAAATCACTCTCTATCTAACGAGTTCACTATTGCTACTATCACTTGATTCATTAAAGAAATAGAATTGGATCTTCAGGTCAAAGTGTTAAGTCAATGTCAAATTTATTATAACAGTAGACAAGGGATGATTCATTTATTTGATTGTAAACCCCACTTGGGAGACCAATCCAATAGTTGGCTAGCCAATAAATCACCCATGAGGTGGACAACCAACTTACCTAGATTAGGTCATGGAGATGCCAATATTAAAATTTAGATCATGATCAAGTAACAATCATGAGAGAAGAAACTAGGTAAGATGCCTAAGTTAGTTAGGCTGTTAGAGGCTATATCCTATACTTTGCAGAGCTCACCATAGTGCTAGGGGAGGCCACTCTAAGGAGAGGGGGTAGAAGTGCAGGTAGAGTGGCTTAGATCCTATACTAATGGAATGGGATAGCTTGTACAAAAAAATATCCATAGTAATTAGTTGATAGTTGACTCAATTCCAAATCCCTACCATTCATACATAATGTTTACATAATGTACACCTTAGGTCAACCGCCATTTGTAGAACTATTATTGATTGAAACTGGTAAGACAAGTAGAATAAGCTGCATTTGAGTAAACCAAGATTTTGCATAAGGTAAGGGAGAGGTAGGTGGGAGGGAATAGAAGGGTAGCTACCTCTTAAATTGAGGGGAGAATTTAGTGCATGTGGGCAAGGCCAAATGTGCTAGTATGATATTTAGGAGAAGATAAATAATTAAATAAATAATAATAACCAACAAGTCAGCCTATCCAAATAGATTGGTAAAAGCATTATATATAGATTCAACATCTATTTGAACTACTATTATTCCATTATTCTTCCTTTTCATTATTCTAATTTTAGGGTTGTAATGCCTAGATAACCAACACATTAAGTCATGAAACATGTGTAGATGAGGGCACATCAAGCGCCTAACATTCAACCACCACTAGTTGCTTTTGGGTGATGGGTCCTAGCAGCAACACAATCCCTCTAATATGGTATTCTGGGTAGCACCTCCCTCAATTCATCGGTCTCTTTCATCCCTACAAAAATCTCCCTTACTCCTAGTATGTTGACCCATTCATCTTCTCTAATTTGAATTGGCTCTTCAGGTGGCTTTTCACAACATTATCCTACCAATACTACATCATCTTTATCTTCATATTCATACATTGATTCTCACTTCTCACACTATCCCAAAAATCAAGACTAACATTAAAAACCTTAGAATTGGAAAATATGAGCTACAATCCTTCCACATCGAGCATCCTAGGTTAGGGTATTAATCACTTAATTTTGTGCCTACTAAACCCACTTGTCATCCCACTAAATACATGCAAGCATCTTTTGACATTAATAGTGTCAATAAGCATAGTCATGAAGAATCCATTGAATATATCTTTGACCTCTTCCACAATTTGCATATTCTTATTGTCTCATATGACTCATCCACTTCCACCCATCTCCTAGACTTGTGTCAACAAGTGCAATCTCAAAATAACAAGGCTATCAATAAAAATGAAAAAATAAATAAAAGCAAAGAAAATTACTCTAGTCAAAATCTCAATCAAAATCTATTGGAAAATGCAAAAATTAAAGTAAGAAATAAAATCAAGCAAAAGTATAAGTTGATCTCCAATCATGCCCCTTCATCTAAAATAATTGGGGCAATTTGTAAAAACAACAAGACAAAGAAGCGATCTTGTTGATCATATGTCTTCATCCTCATCATCTTCACACAATCCATACACTTCACCTAATACACCCATATCCATACATCTATCCTACATTCCCCTTGGCGATGTATCTTGATAGATCCTTGATGACAACCCCTTGATGTGCTTTAATCTAAAGGTTGACTAAACTCCTTTAGGTGTGATGCATGAAGGCCTTTGTAAAGCACACATTAGTGATCATATCTTAGCTACCTCCTTTGATGTGACTACAAATCATCCATTGTTACTAGAATACCATTCACATCCATCAATCCAATATCATAATCCATCTATCAAGGAGTTTCAACCATGATTGTAGCATCATCAAGTCTTATTTATCTAAAATCCAAAAATCTAAAAAAATAAAAAATAGTAAAGATAAATAACCCATCTAATGGTGAAAAACACTTCATTGGAACCTTGGATACGTACCATGTTTAAAAATTGGAAACAAGCACCATACGTATAGTCTCTTATCCACCATCTCTTAGGATTCCATCCCATCTACCACCCTTCCTATATTTCCATATCACAGTAAAGTAGCATTCATTCATCCATCCATAATAAACCTATCATAGCTTGTCTGGATCCTTGATTAGTGTCATCCTATCATCATTCCATTCATCATCACCTACCCTTCCTCATTTTTCCCCTATGTTAGATGTAAAAGTTACATCTATATTATGTTAAGGATTCAACCTTGTATATCCTTAGTTTCCAACACATCAAAATTCAAGTCTCATACATTTGGATTCCCTTCTCATTACATCCCTTCATCCCATAATAAAATCCCATTCCCATAATAAAGAAACATAAAATGATAAATATCTTATCTCCTATCATATCCATCCCCTCTCAACCATAATTAAAAAAACATCATCCAAAATCCCATCCATAATCTAAAAAACATAAATAAAAAATCATAATCCTGAGTTCCTCATACTTGAAAAATAATCAATCAAACATTGCATCCAAGATATCAATCCCTAATAAAAAATCATATCACGAGCCTAAGTGTCAAACATTAATCAATCATTATATCCATTTTCCTATCAATCAATTATCTATCATTTCTTCTTGGTTATCCGCAAGTGTTGCCAAGATGAATCCAATCAATCATCATCATCCTTATCTAAGCCTTGTTTAGGTGATTATCCAAGCCCAAGTAAGCAAATCAATCATCATCTTATCTTATCTTATCTTATCTTTGGCAAGAGATATATTGGTTGCATGACCTATTTTGTAGCAAGTCTTATTTATCTTTTCATCTTTGATCTTATCTTTTGAACCATGACTACACCTACTTATAGCCACCTAGATCTATCTATATCTTGGTGTGTCACAACAAGTGTATAGTGGTCCACTATCTTTATCTTGTATGTCATGCTTGTCATTGTTTGAGTGTCAAGTCTAGGAAAATGTCACATTGTCACCTTGGTTCCTCATACTTTGGTGCATAATTATCTTTGCTATATCAAATCTTAGATTTTATCAATACACACTAGCATAACCTATTCATTATTATAAAATTTCTCTTCCTTTTCATCATCTAATATCAAATCTTAGGTTTTATCAATACACACTAGCATAACCTATTCATCGTTATAAAATTTCTCTTCCTTTTCATCATCTAATATCAAATCTTAGGTTTTATCAATACACACTAGCACAACCTATTCATCGTTATAAAATTTCCCTTCCTTTTCATCTCCTTTCATATTCCAATTCATCTGCTTCTTGATCCTTATCACCCATTGTTCCCTTCCATTTCAAGAGCACACCCATATTCTCTTAACCTGTATTTCCTCTTGAGGGGGCATCCCATCACCTAATCATAATTTTTCCTTCTTCACCCTAATCTTTCCTTCTTCCCATTGATTGGAGCATAAAATATTTGATCCCTATCCTCTCTCATCCACTATGTTTTAAAATTATTTGATACAACATAACTTCATGATGTCATATCAAAGAGGGGCAAGATGTAGACACCTAAAATATGACCTTATTCAACCACACCTAGGTTTAACCGATCCTAAGCCTATAAACTATATAAATATATAATATTTATTTAATTATTCCCACATTTATCCTAATATTCTAATTAAATAAATATCTATCATTTATTTAATTATTTTCCCTTCACATGATTCTATTAATTAAATTATTCATTTATTTAATTAACCTTTATCCTCTATCCTTATCCATCTAATCCTAGCTTGGGCTATCTTGTTCACTGGATCATAATTTAAATTTATCACCATGTGACAAATTTCCCCTTCGCGTGTCTTACTAACTTCTTATCTAGATTCATTGAACTTAGAAACCTTCCAAAAGTCAAACTATTTTTTTATATTATCCACTCATCTCATCTAAACCTCTTAATCCTAACCTTTCACATAAGGATTTTTATCCTTATCCAAATCCTAAACCTAGATCTTATCTCTCATGTTCCACTTGTCACATGAGTACATCTTTGATTCAAACCCTAATCCTCCTTCAATCTTAGCCATCCACCATCAATCATTCCTAGCTATTGATTTTTCCTCTTCTAGGCTCTATATCTAGAGGTTCTCATCCTTCATCAAATACTAATGAATGTATATCTAGAATCAAGATATCATACCCTTATGCTTTAATTTTGATCTCTCATCTTGCAATCATATCAAGGTTATTCTAGAGCATTGAGCAATCCACATACTATCATATCATAAAAGAAAATAAAATGAAATAAGGGTGCACTCCATTTTTGCTCATCAAGGAGTAATCAAAGATTTTAGGTGAAGGTATTGTATTTTGTATTGATTTATCTTCCATTTTTTCACCTTCAATCTTTTCCTCATCTTTAGAAGGATTATGTTGTTAACAATTTGTCTAATATATCAAAGAATTTCTATGTCTAAGTGTTGGCTAATAGATTATGCACTTAAAATTCAAATTCTTCACTTTATTGCCCAATTTGAATGCACATCAATCACCAATAGTTTAGTAAACTATTTCTATGGGAAACAATTTCTCTCCAAATTTTATGAGGTACAAATCCCTCTTCTGATAAATAATAATTTTTACAAAATAAAGCTTTTAAAATAGAGGTATGATTTTAACTAGAAAGTAGGAAAGGCAAGAAATCAAATCCCACAACTTATATCTTCAGAAAACAAAAATCAAAGAATAAATCTTAATCATAAAATTTATAACACACAGATTACTTCACATTCCATGTAATGTAAACTAAAATCTTTATAATTAGAGATAATACCAAAAATAAAATAAATCAAGTAAATAATAAAAATTACACACACAAAGATGCAATGATCCTAGAAATTGATCAGAACACACAAATTACAATAAATTTCATTCATCCATTCAATGATCCAAACAATTAGCTCATAGGCATGAAATTTCTAGTTTAAGTATATTTATCCAAAAATTGCTAAGAGTTTTTGATTAACATCACATCATATATAAAAACCAATCATAATCATTTCTTGAGCATAATTGAAAGAAAAATAAAAGAGCCTCTTCAAATCTTGAAGGAATTTTTGTTCATTTACAAAATATCCAATAAAATAGGGATATCATGGTTGAGGTGGCACTTTCGTGATGCTTTCTTCACTAGAAGTTTGGGTAGAATTGCTGTAGTAATTCTGGCTTATATATGAAGAATGCTTTAACAATTGGATGCATTTCATTGTGTTGTGGATTTATCATATTTTTGGTTCTCAAATTCCAGAGGGCTTTGTTTCCTTGTGCTGAATCTATCTTGCTAGAATTTTTTTTAGCATTCCTAACAAATTGAGAGAGAGAGATCAATAATACCCAATTGTTGCATGTTCTCCACATTGAAAGATTGTCTATTAGAGAGTTTCTTAATCAAATCTTTGAAATTATCTTTCAAAGATTCCAAATATTCTTCTCAAGCATCTCCATCTCTCTGAAAATGGAAACTTGTATTCGAGACATCTCTATGGATATCAACCTTCATTTGATTTTATTCCTTTAATAAGCTACCTTTCTCTAATATATTCTACTTTAAGAATGAAATTTTCCACTCAATGTTCTTTTTCCACATAACAATGCTTAGTATAATTTTCTCTACTACTAATTTATCCACTCCTATCCCAAGCATTTCTTTAAATTCACCATAAATTTTATCCATATCAATTCTTCATGTTTGGCAATGAAAATCTCATTATTATTTTCCTTCTTTAGGACCTTAATGTTTTCACAAACAATTTTCATACCAACAATGAATTTAGTTCCCCTTCTCAAAATATCTTTAATCTACTCCTCTATGATCCTCCCATAAGATTTATAAATATGCATTCTATTCATCATTTATTTTTTGAGAGAAAAATTATGGTCAAAAGCTACCTCAATTTGGTTAGTTGGTTGATCAGAGAAATCATGAGAGACTAAGAAATTAGCAAAGACATTGACCTATTGCTTGAGTTGATCCTTACTCTACTTATCTTTCTCCCTCCTTTCCACTAATCTAGCGGCTGACATTTTAAAATTATGGATATCTCCCTCCCTAGTAGGGGGTCCCAAATTAACCCTAGTAATGTTGAAATCATTCATTGTCATTTGACTAACATCTTTTTGCATTGAGAGATGGGAAATTTCAACATACTTTTAGAACAAGAATAATTTAACACAAGAAATAGTTTTAGGATTTTTAGCTTGAGGAGTCCTCTAGAGCAATTCAGAAACATCATCTTTGTCAAGTATACTTAGCTCAAAAATTCCCCTTTTCTTTGATAGAGACTGTTCTAACCATAAAGTTGCTGAAGGTGTAGGAGCTTCACTAGTTCTTGGAGAAGAGAAATGAAGTAATCTTCTTAATGGAGGAGCATTAGTATTCTCTATTTCAGGTGAGGAGGATGGATCCCCTTCACCTTGTGTGGGTGGATTTTTAGGAACATTAGGTAATGGAAGACTGTGAGAAGGAGAAGATGAAGAATTGTTTGTTTGAGATGGTGAAGAAATCACCTCCACAATTTCCTCTGCTATATCTTCCAATTTGGGACTTGATCTCTCTTCCTCTTGTTCTCCTTGAGTAGTCTCTCTTGTAGAAACTTCACAAGATTTTTCCATGCTCTTCTTCCCATGAGGATCATTACCATCTCCTCCATCACCACTTTAAGTAGCTTTTTGTACATTAGAAGTAGTTTGATGAGATGGTGAAGCCCCTCTGTGACTACTTTCAATGTTTTTAGTAGTCCTTTCACATTATTGTGGATGAGGGTTTTGTTTTTCAACTTCCTTCTTCATTACCCAATCGCCTATCCTTTGGATTACAACACCAGGCTTATCTTCAATAGTTTTAACTTATTTAATGCTCTAATCCATCGGTAAGATAGGATGATTCTGAATATGACTTGTAAAAATAGGGTCTAACATGTCAGACTCATCATCTTCAATACCTTAGATATCCCAAATTAACTTAAAGGCTACAATCTACCTTAAAGAAATTCTCATCTATCCATGCCTTCTTACCTCATATTCATCTAGACAATCTACCCAATAATCTTCTAAATTTGGAACATGGTAAAAACCTAATCCCAATTACAAATTATCATTCACAAAGTTTTAACTTTCAAAGGGAAATATTCTCTCATAGATATGCATGTTAAATTTGACTAGTTCCCTTTCAATGTTTAAAGCATCAAACATCGAATTACATTGGTATTGAGATAGAAAAATTAGAAAAGGGATTTCTACCTTTTTCCTTTCTTGACACCATTTATTTACCTCAGCTACTTGCTTACAAATTTCAATTAGCACAAATTTATCATTTGCATATTTTGGCAGTTTGAAAGGTACTCCATCAAACCCCCTACTCTTATGTAGGTAAATATCTAGAACTAGATTAAGTAGCTACCATAATTTTTAACCAACAAAGCAGATTTAGGGGATATTCTCAGACCCACATCTCCTTGAATTTATCTCACTAGTCTCATGGTGAAAGCATCTCCTTGAAGGTATGCTTGATAATACTAATTATGATTACTACATGCAATTGCAATTACATGAGACTAGTGAGAGAAATTCAAGGAGATGTGGGTATGAGAATATCATAAATTTGAATAGTATTATCAAGCACACCTTTTGTAAAAAGTCTCAACTAGGGCCTTGTGCAAACAATAGCATAGAATAGGTATGATGACATATAAAAAGATCTGTTTATTGGAAAGTGAGTAATTTTGCTATAAATTTGATGATTGATCAAAGTACCCAATCAATGAATAGTTACCCATAGATCATTACCACTATGAACAGATACACACATTCCTCAAAATTATGCATTTTTATTTCCTCTAAGTCTATGGAGAAGTACTATCATGTCTAAAATTTCCTCTACAAAATGGGACCGATGCATCTTCTTGGGAAATTGTGATTTACTTTTCTTAGGAACTTTAAACCACTGTTGAGCAACTGTGGTTTTTCATTGTCCATTTTTCTTAGAATAGTGTTGGTATGCTACTATGAAGTCAATTGTAGCAAATGTATTACTTTGGGGTATGTTGAAGGTTTCATTGTTTAGTCTAACCACCAACCTATTATCATTAGTTCTCACTTCTTGAGTTTGTGGGTTATAATGTTTTATGCATTTGAGAAATAAATCTACAGACTACGCTTCTACAGGAAATGCAAATTTTTGCAACCCACTTTCTATAAGCCTTTGGGAAATGGGAGGTCTTTCTCTCTTACTAATCCTTTCTCTTATAGCCTAAGTACTTGAACTTCATCTCGCTTGGGATTATGTTCAATTCAGAAAGAAATTAGGGCTCTACCATAATTCTAAATTATTTTACAAAATTCAACAACTTATATCTCCTAAGCATGTAATGTCAATTCAAATTCAATCCCAGTATACTGTGCAATTTGAGAGAATTTTCAGTAAATACATTTATTTGCAATAATAGAAGCCCATGTTGTGAATTCGTCACCTTCCTCCCTCATCTTGTCACCACTTCCTTGCTAGATATCCATACGCATGATCCTGAATAATGCCTTAAGACATGTTTATAATTGGTAACATTAAATTCTCTAACAAAACATCATTAGCATGCCTTAATTTTCATGTGTGCGAGCTTTCCAATAACTTTAATTAATTTTAAAATTTTGAAGGGGAATGGTTATAAATGCATGTCAGGAGTATAATAGGTAAATTGGAGAACCTCATTGAACTCCAACAATGGTTTTCAAACCTTCCAATTTTCCCAAAAAACTTCTTTACCACTTATTGAAAAATATATCTTCCTATTTTTATTTAAGGTTTTTGAAACCCTATCGGGAGACAACAAAGATTTCAAAACCTTGCTTGAAACCTGACAGTGAAGTCATTGATGACTCCAAATTCTACCAAATATAGAATTCTCCAATTATATGAGTCTTTGGATGTAAATGCCTAAATTAGAGATTTAAAAATCTTTTGAAACCTTCAAAGAGTTATAAAAATGCTTTTCCCTTTTCATCTTTTATGATTAGGCACATAACTTATTTCTTTGATGATCGACCTTTAAATGAGTCGTGAGAATTTGATTAGGTTCTGATGAGGTTTTGAGTACCTTTGAAAAGGATGAAAACATCAATGAAACTATAATAGGTTTTGGACTTGGGAGTCATGGACAAATATAAGGTTGCAAAAACTATGTCAGAACTTGGATAGGTTTTGAAAACTACTTAAAAGGCTGACAACCAAAAATTGAAAAACTTCAAAAGAATAAAAAGGGTCAATATCACTAAAGAATATTTAAATTTAATAAAATACAAATGGAATTGACAAAGGATAAGGGATTGTCACCATCCTCAATGATACCATTACCTTTATGAAGGATTTAGACTTTGGAAGTAAGGTTTTGACATTTTTATTACATGTGCTCATAGCGAGTGTTACAAGAAAAGTGCTCATTAGGAGGGGAATGATTAACCTCATCTAGATTAGATTAAGGAGGAGGAGACCATAAAATATAGATGATGATGATTATAGTGTGGAAGGTAAGAAGACCACAAGAGGGCATGGACTAGGACAAAGGAGGGTGGGTGGGAATAAAGAGGGGAGAATATATAAGTAGAAATGGGAAAATTAATCAAATGTAAGAGGATAAAAATAATGATAAGATGGTGAAGAGGTTGGGAAAGGGAAATATATATATAGAGAAGTATGGTACAAGTGATCATAATTATCATAAAATATATGTGGTAAAGATGGAAGTGGTAGTGGAAATGTTCTTATAAAGATGCAAGGTTGTTAATTTGAATACATAGAGGGTTGATTGAATGTTGAAATTGGTTGTATCGATTGAGGAGAGAGACAAGATTATTGTGGATTGAGTGTGATGGAGATTTAAATAGAGAAATGGTTATTTGGAATGTCAAAGGAAGAAGTTAAGCAAAATATAGTGATTGTTTAAGATTTCAAGTAGCTATGCAATTATTTAGGAAGTTAAGGTGTGAGAGAAAAGGATGAGAATGATAGTGTTGTGATGTAGGATCCAAAAGAGTGTAAAAATAAAGGATAAATGTCTTAAATACTAGGGTAGGGTTTACTATTGGAATATTTTTATGATATTTTGAATGCATTTATGTTTAAGTCTAAAGAAACTTGAGTATATGTGTTTAAAAATAATGGGTTCAAAAAGTGTAATTAATATAGAAAACACTCTCAAGTATCTGTAGTACTAATAAAAAACCATGGTAACATCCCAATAAACTACACCTATTATTATTTTTATTAATCAATTCCACAGGGTGGAAATACATAATATATTGCAAGTTTCATCACCACATGTAACATCAACTAATACTGACATCACATAAAATATACATGTTAAAAAATGAACATAATGAGAGGGTGATAGAATAAATATGAAGGAAATATGGTTGACACACAACACCATGCAAAAAACTTGACACAATGGAAGGAAAATGCTAAAAGGGAGAAGGTGTCAATGATCGTGTTTCCTAATAAAGCATCACCCCAATGGGAACTAAGCTCAATAAAGACACTAGGTAGATGGTGAAGAGAATATCCTTAATTATACCTACTACTCAAAATATGTATATAACTGTGATAGGGGAATATAATCGTTAAAAGATGAGCAACAAACTAAAGAGAGTGCAAATAACAACTAAAAACACCCTACACTTCAAGATTGGGCAAATGATGAACTTAACAACATAAAAATGGAACCTTTTAACTTGTAGAGTTGTTCTTTGGTTGGCCCTTCGATTGTAGATGAGATGTATGCTCCTTGATGGCAAATAGATGCAAGATGTGAAGTGTGAGATGCAAGATAGTTGGACAAAATGGATGCAAATGGCTAAGTGTAGATTGAGAAACAAAATTGCAAGAGTTTGGCTAGCAAAATGATCTCTCCCCAAAATGAGAGAAAAGAGGGGTATTTATAGGAATTTTGAGAATTCCTAGAAGAGATGGATGGCCAAGATTGAGCCACCAATGATCAAGATGTAGGGCTAAGGTGAGTTGAGAACTCACAAGCCCTCACATCTTGACATGTGGCATGTGATATAGCCCTAAAAGGTGAAATGGACATGAGGTGGAAGGATAGTACATAACATGGAGGGGGGTACAAAGTACCTTGGGATTGGACAAGATCTCCTCATAAAGGAGGTACTTGTCCCTATGTGGGTGAGAGGACATGTGAGGAATTAAAAATTCCTCAAATATCCTCATGGGGAGAGGGGAAAGAATAAAGAATAAAAAGAGGACATGTGGGAAGGAGTGAAGGAATTAAAAATTCCTTTTGAGTGCATTGGAGGATTAAAAAGTGAATTAAAAATTTACATGGGGAAGTGGAGTGCCTTGCCCAAAAGGAGAAAGCCTTTAATAAGGTTGACTAAGGACACATGCCATAAATGGGAAGAGGATTAGGTTGGTCTAACCATATGATTAAGGTTGTGCAAGTACTTAATTAGATGGACTAATGGCTTATTAGAAGCAAGTGGGAGATTATGGAGGATGTGACCCTAATGATGATTAGGGGTGTGCATATGCTAACCATAGTTAATTAGAAGAAGTTGAAGGAGTTAAGATGGATTAGAGACCAACTTGCAAAAGTTGGAGGATGTGACCATGAGAGAGAAAAAGAAGAATTAAAAAATGAATTTAAATTCCAAAAAGGTAATATGACTAAATTAAATTAAATGGTGTAGTTATTTAATTTAGAGGAGAAAGAGGGGTAAAGTATTTATTAAATTAAATACTTTATGAACCCTATGTAAGATGCAAGGTAATAATTAAACAAATGATTTAATTAATATTAACAGAGGGGATAAGCAACTGGATGAATAAGGAGATGTCTTTGATCATATGGAAGTGGTCAAATTGGATGTCTACATTTTGCCCCTCTTCGAAATACTATTAGGATAATAGGGTTTCGAAGAAAAATAAAATGCAGATGACTCTATAGAGGAGAGATCAGAAAAGAGATGCCCTAGCATGGGGGGAATGTGTGTGAGCTACCCCAAACGGAGGGAATGTGGAGAGGATGCCCCAGTCCAGCGAAGGTAGGCCTAAAGCAATGGGTTAGGAGAGAATGGTAGGGTATCCCCTTGAGAAGGTAGACGAGGGAGGAAAAGGGGGTCCCGGTCAACTTCTCGAAAGTAAGGAGTGGTATATGTTGTTGGAAAGAGCACGAAAAAATGAGAAGAATGGTGTTTGAACGGAGTCAATCAGGTAAACAATGTGCGAATGGTGGCCTCGGGAAGAAAGAGGCTGGATGAATTAGTTGGAAGAATTTGTGGTAAATAAAAGGAAAAAAAGACCTTTTATTTGAAAAGGGAAAAAAATAGGGAAAAAGGTAATAAAAGGTAATTAGAGAATTACCTTTGCTTATTGTGACAGCTGGCAAGTGTGGAGGAGGAGAGGAAGAAGAGGAGGCGAGAGAGATCGGGGACAATGCCGGAGTACGATAGTGACATCATACATCGAGCAGACGAGAGGTGGATTCTTCACCCACTGTGCCGTACCACACCAGGTTAGCCCAAAAATTAACTTTTTTGATTTTGAGTCATTTATGTAAGTGTTTTGGAAAAATGAAAACGTGGGTTTTGTCCGGGAGGGCAGGAAAAAAAATGGGTAGGAGGCAGATATTTAATATTTTGTATTTTTTGGAATCCGCGCGGGGGGAAACAAGCCAGGCGACCACCCACGTGGATGGGTCCACCACCGCGGGTGGACAGGTCCGCCACTACGGGGGCGGGTCCGCCGCTGCAGGGGCGGGTCCGCAGCCGCGGCGGGCCCGCCACCGTGGGGGCGGGTCCACCGCCGTGGGCGGATGGTTCCACCACCATAGAGGCAGGGCCTCCACCGTGGGGGCGGGTCCGCCACCGCGGGGACAGGTCCGCCGACTGGGGGGGACCGCCGACGTTGGGGGGTTGGGGGAAGGCGACAGAGGGGGTGTAAAAAAAGTATGGATGGGAAACCCGAGAATGAAGAGGGGGAATTTTTGAAGATGATAAAATGAATTGTGTACATGTAGAAAATGGGAATTTTGCGGATGCGAGGGAGACAATCAAAGGTGTTGAGGAGATGCATAGCGACAATGAACGAGGAGGATTGTCAAAGACTAGCAGAGGCAGGACTACTTCATATGATGGCATATCCGACAGTCAAAGCCCACGGGGCCATGTTGATAGCGTTGATAGAGTGGTGGGATTTGGCGATGTCGACCTTTCACCTACTGACATGGGAGATGACGGTGACACTGGAGGATGTATGGCGGATCCTGAGGTTCCCGATATAAGGGCTCCCGATTAGTGAGTGTTGGTCATAGGGGGAGACACTGGACGAGTCTCTGTAGGTAGTGTTCAGGGATGACGAGCTACCAATGCAGCGACAACAGCTGGATGTAGACAGGTTACTGTCATGCAGGGTATTGGTACTATCACTGTACCTGACAGGGTTGATTAGTGGTATACTTCTGCCAGACTGGAGTGGTCAGTTTCTTCACATGAGGATGGTCAAGGTGATTCATCACATCATTGAGGGCTGAGAGGGACAGTTCGCGTGAGGGACTTGCATGTTAGCACAGTTGTATCGAGACATGCACGTGATTTGTTACTAGTAGCAGTTGAGTGTGACACACGTCACACTACTATAGGTGTGGGCCTGGGAGCATATCTGTGTGACCAGGCCAATTATAGCGAGAGTTGGTGAGCATGATGACAGGGAGGCCATAGCATGGTGGTGGGGAGCAGAGGCAGGGGCTATACTGCGATATCGAGAGATGCAAGAGGTAGACGTGTGGAGGAGGAAGTTTGATGAGGTGTGGGCAGTGGATATAGTGTGGAGGTCATACATGATGCGGCGATTCAGGGGGTGGTCGAGGGAGGAGGAGTTGCATAGAGGTTACTTCTTTATGCGATGTTACATGATTGGGAGCAAGCCACGAGTAGTGGAGTTGTATCGACCGAATCGGGTGACGAGCCAGTTCAGAGTGAGATAGGATATTCTGGCAGGCCGAGTGACATTTCAACGACTGACGCGGGAGCAGCGTTAGATCTATGCAGCGTGTGGGGTGATATTAAGAGACTGGTGTTTAGGGCCTATCCTGATAGGCGAGAGGGGTAGTGAGACGCAGGGATGATAGGGCGGTATGATGAGTGGTTCAGGGGACATCCGCCTGAGTAGATTACACTAGTGGTGCTGATCGAGGAGGCACGAGGATTTGGGTCAGAGGATGAGAGGCGATTATGAGAATTTAGTCCACAAAGACTGTCGAGAGGACGCAGAGGAGGACAAGGGGCACAAGAGCAGGTGATAGGAGGTCGAAGGAGGAGACGGCAGTGGAGGGGTTGGGGAGGAGACGAAGCAGAGGGGGGAGGGGCTGAGGCTGAGGAGGTGGTGGGAGAGGAGGCCGAGAGCCCGAGACTCCAGGTCAATAGGGAGGGAGGTCGGGACTGAGGAAGAGCCAATGGAAAAGAATGGAGGGGGGAGGGGGGGGATAGGGATGAAATGGAGGGATAGGGAGGTGGACGGAGGAAAGGAAGGAGGGTGGAGATGGAGGGGGAAGGAGGATGGAGAGGATGAAGGAATGGAGGGGTGGGGACAGGACAAATGGAGGGGGGATGGAGTGGATGGAAGGAGTGGAATGATAGAGGAACATCTGGAGGGATGATGGAATGAGGGGAGGATCTCGGGCACCGAGAGACAAGGGAGAGATCAAGGACAGATGCAGGAGCGAAAGTAAAAAGATAGAGGATGAAATGACGAAAGGAGGGATGAGTGGCGGACCCATTTTAGGGTGGAGAGAGACTATGGACGGAAGGGAATAAGAATGAAAGGAGGGAGAGAAAGATGAGCCACAATGAGGCTGGGATTTACAAATGGAGGATTATGGACAGTGGATGGATGGAGGGATGGTGGATAAAGAATGGACAGGGAGTGGATGGATGGAATGGAGGTATGGACACAGGTGGAGGTGGAGGGATAAAGCAGGAAAAGAAACAGAGGAATAGATGGTCCATGAGAGATACGAATACATCGCTGGTGCATCTTAGCCTGGCGAACAGAGCAGGATGCACGAAATGGTGATTGCAGGCCCTGGCAGAGAGCATCGAGATGCAATGGCATGCCGGGACCGTGGCCGCCACGTAGGAGAGGGATGCCGCAGAGTTGCGAATGCAGACACTATAGAGCGAGAGGGATGCAACACGAGCTCAGTTGTAGAGGGGGCTAGTTGAGGGGGGAGGGACAGGGGTAGATGTTCAGGAGCTACACATGCAGTTACAGGCATTGCAGGCGGAGAGGGATAGGGGCACTGAGCAGATACAACAGTTGATATTAGCTCAGGAGGCCTGGGTATAAGAGCGGCGGGCTATCAGTGCAGATCAAGATTGGTATAAGCATGAGCAGAATGCCACGAGATAGATAGTTGGGCAGAGGGATGAGTTCATGCAACATGCGAGCTATTAGAGGGGCGTATATAAGCAGGTCATTCCAGATCTAGCGCATCGTATGACGCGCTACGTCAGTCAGGCCCCACAACCACCAGGGCCATCCCAGTCATTAGAGACACGCACCAGGGGATTTAGTGACTATCGGCGGACTCCGTTTCCATATGGCGATTACCAGGGGACTCCTACCCGTGAGTACCAGGGGACTCCAATGCACAGAGGGCCAGTACCTGATTCTTTACAGAGATCAGATGTGGGTAGCTCATAGTAGAGTGGGCAGATGCAGTGGGCAGGACATTGATTATTTTTTGGCAGATACAGGATGGATATTTTGTTCATGTCGCCAGAGATCAGAGGTGATCTACATCTCTAGATTTTGTATCTTATTTGGCGATATATGATGAAGATGCATTGTATTATGATATGATGTTTATTATTTTGATTATGCGAGGGCCTTTATTGACCCTAGGCATGATGTTTCTTGTATGCGACTATATGGGATGATTTATGATGTGGTTTCATATATATACACATGTTTATATGGATGGATGATTTATGCTTTATAATTATGAGTTATGGATGTATATGTTCATGATTATGTATGTTTTTATGATTATGATTTATGGATACACATGTATGTCCTTATGATTATGATGATGGATGCACATTTGTTTATGTAAATGGATAATTATGTATGTTTTATGATTTATGATTTATGGATGGGTCCTGTCATAATAGTGGTTTACAATTCCTGAGAGGAACGAATTTTAGCTGAAATCACATATTTTAAAAAAATATAATGATTTAAGCCTTAAAAAGTTCCATTTTAAGGATTCCAATTGAAGAGGGTTTTATCAAATCACCTTAGATCAAACCCCCTTGGATAGAACCTCGCTAGTTTTAAACCATACCTATAAATGCGTCTCCATTACACCTATCAAAATGCTGATAAAAAATCACTTTTGATTTAGCTTTTGGGGGATCAAATGAATTCATTTAAAATTTATTTCAAATGATTATGGTATTCTCATAACAAGGTATCCAATGAATATAATTTTAATATGTTTTGGTTTTGTTATGTATTTGTTTTTTAAGTTTTATTAAACATAGGTTTTCATCTAAAATGAATTTCTTTGTTCTTCACATGTGGAAAAATAGAATATTATCAAAAAAAAAAAATATGAGTGCACGGATATTGAAGTCCTTGATCCAACAAAAAATTAAATTAAATTTTGACATATACAAAAAAAGTTACTGTTATACGGTCATTGTGTCCGAATTGTAATTGCTTTGACTTTAAAAGTTGATTAAGGAAAAATATTCAATAAAAAACTATCTAACCAAGTGGAAGCACTAGGTATCAGAGTTACAAATCTAAATTTGAAAGAATTAGAATTTTATCCTTCATGGAAAAAAAGTTATGCGTATACGGTGTGCGTCACTTTTTAAAAATGTTGTTTTCTGAAAAAAATCAATTTTCGTGGGATATGGAAAAAGAAGTGCAATTTGATTCCAAAAATTTTGAAAAAAATATTTTTAGAATCTACAGACAAAATTTGATGAGACTCTAGTTTGCACCATCTTCAAATTCCTCACAGTTTAGCCTCTATAGGTGCCCGAATGTGAAGATTTAGTTAAAAATAATAATTTCAGTGTCCAATTTGGCCAAAAATTGTAAACCACTATTATGGGATCACCCGGATGCATATGTTCATGTCGATGGACGATTTATGTATGTTTTATGATTATGATTTATGGATGCACATGTTCATGTAAATGGATAATTATGTATGCTTTATGATTTATGATTTATGGATGCATATGTTCATGTGGATGGACGATTTATGTATGTTTTATGATTATGATTTATAGATGCGCATGTTCATGTGGATGAGTGATTATGTATGTTTTATGATTATGATTTATGGATGCACATGTTCATGTGGAATATGAATGAAAGGTAAATGTTTATAATGCACCTAAGTGTCAATAAAGACTGTCATGAGAATGTGGATAGGCGATAGGCGTATGGAGGAGTGCATTTTCCGAAAAAACCATTAATATCCTGAGAGGAAGAGGACTCAAGAGGAAAGAGAACAAGAATACTTGCACAACCGAAATCATAAGTCATGTTGATGGTCATGATGTAAATGAAGATTGGATGCGAAGTGATGAAAATGTAGTGAAAATGTGATTTTTTCATCTTTGGAGCATTGATTTTTACTATAGTGTTGGATATCAAGTACCTTGATATGGAAGATCAAGGCGAATGAGTATTCCATGCATGAAACAAACACAACAAACAAGGAGGTTATCCCCAACACCCCGAAGTCGCGATGACCTTGGTTGGGCCTGGTGTTGAGATAACCACAAACACACAAAGTTGTCCCAGCGTAACACAAGACCTTAGAGATCTTGGTGGGTCTTACGAGGGATAACCGAGAAGACAACAGTCAAAACAAACGATCAAGGTATGCCCCCATGTCAGCAAGTCAAGGTATGCCATGGTATGGTGGATCAAGGCGACCTTAACAGGTGATGGTAAAGAACCCAAATGATAAAAAAAATTCAAAAGCATCAAGAGATCACAATCAGGACCATAGGTCCTTTGCCATAGGACCAAGGTGATGGGTGGGATTGACGAGGTTTGCTAGGAAGGATTAATCTTGTTGTGAACAAAGATGGATGCTAAACTATAATGACCTAGTTGATGCGGGACGTTATTCATGGACTAGATCTTGTAACACAAGGGAATTTTGTTTATTAAGAACTGGTTAGATGTGGGCATAACTTGATAACGAAGCAAAAAAGACCGACACAACCTACAAACCTAGGGGCTCGGGGGCTAATCATGGATTAGCATTGCCTATGTGAAAGTGCAGAGCCCTCGTAGTTTCAAAAAAGACCATGGATAAAGTGAAAAGAAGACAATGGTGACTGATGATGATGGAAAAATGCCTCGGGGGTTAATCAAATGATCAACCTTGCCTACGTGACAGTGCAGGGGCAATGTAGTTCGACCTGTGATGCGAGAGGATAAGAGCTAGATGGCGATTGACACGATGGATGATCCTACATGATGACACAGACTGACCGACAATGAGAATGAACAACGTAAGCTCAAAGTGGGATACTGAAAAGCTCAGGATGGGGGATAGGCTAGATGGGTCGTCCAATGCTCAATCAATATATACCAAGCGGCCTAGGATGAGCTGGGTGAGGACAATAGTGCGGATGAAAGCATAAAATAACTAGGATGTCAGGTAGATAATGATTAAGCCCTCTATGGATGATGTCTATTACCAGGTTTTCACCATCCATACTTATCTAAGGTGCCACCAAGAGGTGGTTTTCACCATAGGGCGAACTTATTTCTTTTTACTATTTTTGTGATTTTTTTGACTTTTTTGACTTTTTTGATTTTTTTTGATTTTTTTGATTTTTTGACTTTGGTGGGGTTATCGAGCGGATTTAGGCGTAGAACTTCTTTAGATGCATGATATTGATGGGTTCGTCAAGGGGTTATCCTTCAAGAGTAGTCAACCTGTATGCCCTAGATCCATATTTAGCGGCTATGATATAGGGTCCCAACCAATTTGCTTGAAATTTTCCTTTCTTGTCTTAGTCTTGCTGAGTGCACTGGTTCTCCTTAAGAACAAGCTCGCCAACCTAGAATTATCAAGGACAAACCTTCTTATTGTAATTACGTTTGAGGCGATTTTGGTATGCTTGCAGATGATCATAGGCTTTTATTCTTCGTTCACCCAGTAATTTCAATTGTGCAAGCCGTGCAACACGAGCATCTTTTTTGCTGATAAGATTCTTCAGAGAAATCCCAGTGATGGAAGCTCAACTTCAATTGGCAAGACGACTTCATCACCATATACTAAAGAATAGGGGGTGGCGCCTGTCGGGGTGTGGATGGATGTGCAATATGCCTAGAGGGCAGGATGAATATGGAGGTGCCAATCTCGTCCAGTGTTATTGACAACCTTTTTGAGGATACGGATAAGGGTCTTGTTGGTTGCTTCTGCTTGACCATTACCCTGGGGGTAATAAGGCATTGACCAACGGTGCTAGATATGAAAGGTGTCGCAGAGGTGTTTCATGGCTTGGTTTTTGAAGGGTTTTCCATTATCAGAGAGGATGGTGGACAGGATACCATATCTGCAGAGAATATGGTAGAGGATGAATTTGGAGATCTGAGTACTGGTGATCTGTGAAAGGGGCATTGCTTCCACCCACTTGGTGAAGTACTCAGTGGCGGTAATTATGAATGTATGGCCATCAGATGATGGTGGGTAAATCTTGCCAATCAAGTCAAAACCCCATTGAGAAAACGACCATGGTGCCAGGAGGGGCTGAAGATCTTGTGCTGGGGCGTGAATCAAATCTGCATGTTGTTGGCATGGAAGGAACTTCTTCACAAATTCACAAGCATTGTGTTCCAATGTAGGCCAATAATATCTAGCTCATAGAATCCTTTTAGCCAGAGCCATACCATTTGAATGAGCTCCACAAACACCACCATGTACTTCTGTTAGTGTAAGATGGGATTCGGTCTCATTCAGACATCTAAGGAGGATTCCATCATACCCGCGACGATAAAGCATATTAGCAACGATAATGTATCGAGAAGAACGATGGATGAAGGATTTTTGTTGATTACGTGTAAGATCCAGGGGTATAATATTATCATGAAGGTAGGTGTAGATGTCCTGGTACCATGGGGAAGTGGGACCCACAATGTCGCACACCATGTCAGTCTCAGGGATATCATATGCAGGGATTAAAAGTTGTTCCACAAGGAACTCACTTTCTATTAAGTCTTTAGGCATGTCAATTAGGGAACCAATAGTGGCCATTGCATCAGCTGCTTTATTTCGTACCCTAGGAATTTGTTCAAATTGTATAGAGGTGAAATATTTCTTGAAATCATCCACTATGCGCTTGTAGGGTAATAGCTTATCATCTTTGGTTAGGAACTCATCATTAACCTGTCTAATGACTAGCAAAGAATCACCAAAGACCTTCAAATGAGTTATGTGCCACTGCTTTGCAATTCTGAGGCTAGTGAGGAGAGCTTCGTACTCTGCCATATTGTTGGTACACGGGAATGCTATCCTGAATGATTTTGGAATGTAGTCACCTTGAGGGGTAACTAATAAAATTCCTGCGCCTGATCCATTATGCATGTATGAGCCATCAAAATATAATGTCCAAGCTGGTGCTTCTGTGACTGTGTAGACTTCTTCATCTAGAAATTTAGTGTCCAGAGGGTAAGCATCTACTAATGGTGCCTCGGCCAATTGATCAGCTATGACCTGTCCCTTTATGGATTTTCATTCCACATACTCTATGTCAAATTCACTTAGGAGCATGACCCACTTGGCCATGCGGCCAGTCAGAGTGGTCCTAGATAACAAATACTTCAATGGATCGATTTTGGCAATTAATCTAACTAGATGGCTGAGCATGTAATGTCAAAATTTTTGTGTGCTAAAGACAAGTGCAAGGCAGGCTTTTTCAATGGGGGAGTAGTTTAATTCGTAGCTGACCAATGTCCGATTGATGTAGTAGATCACCCTCTCTTTCAATGATTCATCATGTTGTGCCAACAATGCCCCTAGCGTGACTGAAGTGGTAGAGATGTAAAGCAGGAGGGGTTTTCCTGGAATAGGTGGCATCAAGATCGGTGAATGAGCTAAATATTCCTTAATTTTATCGAAACCCATCTGACACTGCTGGTTCCATCGGAAGGTGGAATCTTTCTTCAGAAGATGAGTGAATGGCTGACACTTATCTGCTAGCTAGGCTATGAATCGACGGATGGACTGTATCTTCCCCTAGAGGCTTCTTAACTGTTTCAGATTGCGCGGAGGTGGCATGTCCAGTATAGCCTTTACCTTGGCGGGATCAACCTCAATGCCCCTGCGAGAGACTATGAAACCCAACAACTTTCTTGACGTGACCCCAAAGACACTTTTTTGGATTTAGCCGCAACTTGTAATGCTCTAACCTCTCAAATATCCTTTTCAGGATGGTAGGATGTTCTTCTCGTGTTCTAGATTTCCCTAATAGGTCGTCGACATAATCCTCCATGATGATATGTATGAGGTCATGGAAGATGACCGTCATTGCCCTTTGATATTTTGCCCCTGCATTTTTGAGACCAAAGGGAATAACATTGTAACAGAAAGTGCCCCAAGGTGTTATGAAGTCGGTCTTGTGTTGGTCCTCAGGTAGGATTTGAATATGATTATAACCAGAGAAGCCATCCATAAGGGATAACATCTCATGTCCTGCTGTCAGGTCGACCAACATGTCAATGTTAAGCAGAGGGAAGTCATCTTTTGGGCAGGCTTTGTTAAGATCCTTGAAGTCTATGCAGACCTAAATGTCTCCATTTGGTTTGGAAACTGGTACTATATTGGAGATCCACTCAGAGTAGTCAATCAGTCTGATAAAACCCGCCTCTAGTAACTTCTCCAATTCCTTCTTGACTAATAATACAACCTGTGGATGCATCTTGTGGAGCTTTTGTTTCACAGGCTTGACGTCTGGGTGAACGTCTAAATGATGAACCACTAAGGCAGGGTCTAAGCTTGGCATGTCTGAGTATGACCAAGCAAAGTTAATGATTTCTTCTTGGAGTAGCTGCACGATGACTGGATACTCTTGCTCTGAGAGTGACTTAGCTACATAGGTGATTTTAGGATTTTCAGCAGTACCCAGATTAACTTCTTGAGTCTCTTCAATTAGAATAGATGATCGGGCAGATAACTGAGTTCCCACAAGGGGAAGATGAACATCTCCATCTTTCGGCGCCTCTTCGAGGTTTTTGCCATCAGATGCATCCTTTATTTTTACTTTTTGAAGGTCAGGAAGTGCCTCAGGGAGGTTTTCACTAGATGACCGCTTCTTACTTTTCTTATTCTTATTTTTGTGACTGGAGTGTTCATCCTCCCCCAATCCCATAAGGTTGACATATGTATCCACAGACATACTGACTGGTGTGCTATTACGTAGGTCCCAATCAATAAGCTCAGGGTGACAAAGGGATAGGCTAATAGTGCAGACGGATAGGCAGTCGAACATGGATGATAGGTCAGTGTGATCAACGTCATCTTACACACGTATGATGGATTCCTCCTCGGGTATGTCTTCCAATGAGCTATTTTCCACGACGACACTATTGGAAGTATTAGACAATGTTTCAGGGCCTTTTTGCTTTCTGTCATACCCAATTCCTATGTTTTTTGGTAGCTTTGATGTATCAATGGGTTGCAACCACCCTTGTTCTTCTTTACCTAGGCCCCTGCCTTGATAGTTATGTTTTTCCATGAACTTTGTTGGCCAGGGGTACTTTTCCTGAAAATATTCCTTTAGAGGAGTTTATGGTTCGGGCTCTTCTCGGTAGACCCATTGGCTTATGTCCTCTTCTGGTGCATCTATCTTGACACTTGGGGATCTGAAAGTGGTGGTAGGGATGTTTTTATGACTGAAGGTGACAATCTTGTCTTCCTTTGGAGTAGCATGCGAATGTTGACCATACTTGTGTGGTGACGATGGCATGGTTGCTACATTAAGAGCAGTATGCATTTCGTATTCACCACATCCTTTTTCAATGATCTAGACTTTGGTGACTATAGGATCAATGGTGGAAGATGGAGGGGTTATCATGATGGAGGGTGGATTAGTGGATGATGACTGGGATGCCCCCATTTCAACCCCAGGACAATAATGTAAATGGGGAAATGACGCTTCTAAAGTGTGGCAATATTCAAATGGTTGGGGATCAGCATAGATGGTGACTTCTTGTCCATTGACTGGGAATTTAGGCACTGATGGTATGTGGAGGGGATGGCTTGCATAGCATGAAGCCATGGATAGCCAAGGAGGAGATTATATGGCAAATCCAGATCAAGGACATGACAGGAAATGTACTGAACCACAGGTCCCACTTGGATAGGAAGATTGATAATCCCTTATGAATTCCTTTCTGCATTATCATAGGCCTTGATCGTGATGATTTGATTACTTAAATCTGCTTGAGTATACCCCACTTGTTTTATGAATTTTAGAGTACACAAGTTGAGGGCAGAGCCATTATCTACCAAGACTCTTTTTATTTTATGACGAGCAACCACAACTTTGATATGTAAGGGGCGATTATGATTGACATCGATGTTTGGCATATCGTTTTGGCTAAAGTGCAGTTGATGAGATAAAGCTAGGTGTCCTACCAAAGCTTGGAATTGTGTAGGATCAATGTCATTAGGTACATGGGTTTCCTATAGGGCTCTGTTGAGGATTTCTTGATGTATATGGGAAGACTTAAGTAAATCCAATGTGCAGGGGTCTTTCTTAAGTGATCAAGGATGTTATACTGAGAGCTTACAGGAGTTGATTGGGCGAGTGCGGGGGCAGCAGGGACAGTGATGCGGGCTCGTTGTGTAGTAACAACACACTAAGGGTCTTTGGCTTTGACATGTATCATGGATACACGATGTTCTACCTGCTCAATGTAATGAATAATACCCTTATAATTGAGGGGTACATTCTTATAGCTCACGTTATTTGTGCTGTTGTTTTGAGGATTACTGTTGGAGGTGCTCGGGCCTTGATTATGGTTTGGAAAGGCATTTTGATATATCTATAATTGAGCATTGGACGACGAAGCTTGACTGGGGTCAACCTTGATATCACCTCGATCTATGAGATCTTGGACATAGTTTTTCAGACCTTGACACTTATTTAAAGAGTGTCCTTTGATTTTATGGAACTCGCAATATTCATTTTCCCTAAACCATGCGGGCTTAGGTTTGGATTCGTCGAGTGGCTTGGTGATAGGGTATGTGATTGGATAGTTGATCTATAACAACTTATTGAAGATGACACTTAGAGGTTCTCCTAATTGAGCATATTGGTGTTTAGTGTTCCCTTGGTTATTCTGATTGGACTGTTGGGGAGGACGGGGTGCCCCTGCGGTACAAATATGGCATTAGGTATGGGTTGTTGTTGTCTCTGGGAGGTGTTAGCCACATGGACATGTTTAGTATCAATAACACCATCATTTACTGCGTTTTTGTTATTGTTCCAAAAATGTGGCTTGTCGTTGAATGACCTTTCTTTATCTTGATTATATATTTTGATGTGCCCCTTGGCAACAAGGGCACACTCAAGGATGGGTCCCTTCTCTACTATCTCTGCGAAAGTGGTGACACAATGTAATCTAAAGTTATGAGCCATGTTGGAATGAGAGTTCTCCACGAAGAGGGTGACCATGTCCTTTTCTTTCAAAGGGGTTTTCATTCGGCTTGCTAGCGCATGCCACCTTTGGAGGTAGTTAGTAAAGGTTTCCCCTTCACGTTGTTTCTCTTTGAGGAGATCCAAGGTATCAGTGTCCTCCAAATTGAAGAAGTAGGAGACAAACTTTTCTGATAGTTCTGCAAAAGATTTTATGGATCCTTTTTCGAGGGTCATGAACCACCCTAGGGCATTGCTTGCCAGACTCCGTGGGAACAGGCGCAAAAGATAGTTGTCATTGTGGATAACCTCTTGACACTGGGAGTAAAACTCTTGCAAGTGGGCCTTAGGATCTTTGTTCCCCCTATATTTGTCAAACTTTGGCATCTCAAAATGTTTAGGGAAGGGAATCAATGAGATGGAGGGATCGAACGGATATGGGCATATATCTTTGAACTTGAATGATTGTTTGCCAGTCCCTGTCTGAAGATCTTTAAGAGCGGCTTTGATTTCTAGTATGTCTGCACTGGCCGGTGTGTTGGATGGGTATTGATGGTAGGACGATTGTGGATTTTGAGATGATGCTTGGAGATGGGTGTATGGATAACGAGGAGGTAGTATCCCCTGCTGATGCGCCAAGGGACCTTGTTGATAAAGAGGTTGTTGTTGCGAGGTGGAATATGGATTGGTTGGGTAGTTATGGGTGGCGTACTATTGGGGAGTATGGAGAAGGTGTTGTTGATTGGTTTGTCGATATTGGGGGTATTGATATGACTATTACGAGGCCACATAAGATGGTTGTTGTTGATATTGTTGTTGGTTATAATAATTGTAATGATGGGGTGGTTGTTGGTGCATTGTTGGCGGCTGTGTTGGGCGAGATGGGATGTTATGTGGTGGTTGCGCTTGCGGGTGAAAGATGGATGCAAGGAATGGAGATATAGTTGGGGCTGAAGGCTGAGGTTGATTTCCTTGTGATTGATGTGGTGGTGGTTGTGTTGAAAATAAAGGATTGACCAATGGTTGTTGTTGAGGTCGAGGTGCGGTTGAGATGTTTTGCGAGGGGGGTTGTTGAGCGCTAGTGGGAGCATAGGATTGGGATGTATTTTGTGGAGGGATGTTGGATTGGGGAGGTTGTTGGGGTATGAATGATGATGGTGGAGGATTTGTAGCCCCAGGAGGTGGAGGCAAGGTAGTGAAAGGGTTGCCCCCAGTGTTGACAGGAGGCAGATTCGAGGGGGGTGGTGCCGGTAGCATTAGTGGTTGCGGTTGTGGGACATTTTGTGGCATGCCAAAGGCAAAAGGATCATTGGGATCAATGATTTGGGGTGTCCCTGTGACCGAGATGGTGGGATGCGTGGGATTTCCAATGGGATACAAAACAACATTGCCGAATTCAGGTTGATGCCAACCTTCTACGAAAGGAACATTGGGGACGTATGAGCTACTTGGGATGTTATGTGAACCTTGGGGTACGTTAGATGTGGAGGTGCCATACTTGGATAATTCGACACCTAATGGTAGTTTGACACCTTTGTCAATCAAGTGAGCCAAGATTTCCTCGCCATGTTTTTCAAGAAGGCGTTTTGTCATTTGTGCATTAACAGGGTTACTGAAATGTTCCTCGAATGTGAGCTCAGGTTTATTAGCCATGTTTTCCTCCCCAGGTGGTGATGTGTTTTGTCCATCCACATCAGATTGTGATGAGGTGCCATTGTGGGGATCGTGAGGGATGTTAGCACCATTGTTAGGATCTGATGAGACGTTCATTGTGTTGTTGGGATCGTGAGGGTTGTTTGATTGGGCATTCTGGGCTTGTTGGTCGGCCATTTTCTTCACTTGTGATTGGGTTTGAATGGGCATGCAAGATGATGAGATGGATCAAGATATTAGAAAGACCTAGATGATGAAAGATTGATTCAATTTGATGGGAGATTAGTTGATGATGATCGGTCAGACTGACGTGGATTGATTTGATGAAATTGGATTGGATTGATTGGTAGACACTGGATTAACCTAGATTTTGGATTTTGATCCAGATAGATTTGATGATGTGGGGGTTGGATTGATCTGATGATTAGGATTGATTTGATGATAAATATGATGAAGACCGAAATCCACAATCGAGTTTAAGAAGGATCCTTGGTAACACTAGGTGTTAATTAACTGATTGACGGGTAGATGTATGATAACGACACCAAATCCAACTTGAGATATAAGCAGATTGATTGGGTCGAGAAGGATGATCGACTTAAGATGGATAGCAATCCTAAGTCAGTTATGATGATTACGATTAGGGATGAACACCTAGGTCAACTTGGATGACTACTCTAACAGAGCTTATATGGAATAGCGGAGATCGAAGATGAAAGCGGATTCAAGACGGATGGGGAGCGTCTCAAGACAGATGAATGACTCTCAGAAAAAAAGAATGAGAACTCAGAACAAGTAAAAGAGTGCTTGGAATGAATGACTCTCAAAACGAGGGGATGAAGACTCAGAACAAATGTTCAGATGTTTGTTTAGGATGGTGGATAGGCGTATCGATGTTCAAAATGGAGAGACAAGGGATGCCAAGTGATAATATAGGCTGGTCAAAGGTCAGGTCCACCACAGCATGAGGTCAGGTCTGCCACAGAATGAGGTCAGGTCCGCCATAGCATGTGGTTAGGTCTGCCACAGCATGAGGTCAAGTCCGCCACAGCATGAGGTCATGTCCGCCACAACATGTGGTCAGGTCCGCCATAGCATGAGGTCAGGTTTGCCAAAGGATGGGGTCAAGTTCGCCAAAGGATAAGTTTAAGCTTGATTTTTTTGATGGATGAGTAAGGAAAAGGACCCAAAATATAGCAAACACTGATAAAAAGATTTGGCTAAATTGAAAATGACTGATTTTGCATGAGAAGGACAATTCAGACAGCACAACCCTAAGATTAGTAGAAACAGGTATGGCCAACAAAGTCTTCTACTCTAGGATGAACATGGTTGCTAAGGAGTCCTTGATATACACCCGGTACGTGAGGCCCAAACCGTGAACATTAACCCGTTACAAGCGTGATTCAGGAACCTTAGCGAGATACTAAAGGCTCAGACCAACTCTTCATGTCATCCCGACGCTTCGCCAATTACAACGTGGTTGGATTGAGGTACAAATTTCACTCTCCCCCCTTTATATACCCCGCCAGTACGCATGGTTGGAATCATCTCTTGGGGTGATGAAATCCCCAAGCAGGTCCCACTAAGAAAATGAAAATAGGGTAACTCAAAGGACTTGGAAAGCTATGATTTCTCGTCACCCAGGATCGCCAAATGGTGCAAGGGGATTGGATACGTCAAATAGCCTTCCACAAGCATGCCAAACAAGGTTTGTTGACCCCTCTAATTAAACTATGTGCCTAATTTATCAAAGAACAATTGGTAAAAACTTGAAATTTCACCTTCAGGAGGTCAGGTCCGCCATCAGAGAGGTCAGGTCTGCCACCAGAGGTTAGGTCCACCACCGGAGATCAGGTCTACAACTTGAGAGGTCAGGTTTGCCACCGAAGAGGTTAGGTCCGCCACCGGAGGTTAGGTCTGCAACTAGAGAGGTCAGGTCCACCACCAGAGAGGTCAGGTTTGCTACTGGAGGTTAGGTCCACCACCGGAGAGGTCAGGTCTACCACTGGAGGTTAGGTCCGCCACCGGAGGTCAGGTCTACCAATCTGTAACCTGAACCTGCAAAAATGCCAAAAATAGCAAACGTGAAAGAAAAAGACCCATTTGTGGGTCCCATCGGGCGTGCCAGGAATGTGATAGGGGAATATAATCGTTAAAAGATGAGCAAAAAACTAAAGAGAGTGTGAATAACAACTAAAAAAATACCCTACACTTCAAGATTGGGCAAATGATGAACTTAGCAACATAAAAATGGAACCTTTTACCTTGTAGAGTTGTTCTTTGGTTGGCCCTTTGATTGTAGATGAGATGTATGCTCCTTGATGGTAAGTAGATGCAAGATGTGAAGTGTGAGATGCAAGATAGTTGGACATAATAGATGAAAATGGCTAAGTGTAGATTGAGAAACAAAATTGCAAGAGTTTGGCTAGCAAAATGATCTCTCCCCCAAAATGAGAGAAAAGAGGGGGTATTTATAAGAATTTTGAGAATTCCTAGGAGAGATGGATGGCCAAGATTGAGCCACCAATGATCAAGATGTAAGGCTAAGGTGAGTTGAGAACTCACAAGCCCTCACATTTTGACATGTGGCATGTGATATAGCCCTAAAAGGTGAAATGGACATGAGGTGGAATGATAGTACACGACATGGAGGGGGTACAAAATACCTTGGGATTGGACAAGATCTCCTCATAAAGGAGGTACTTGTCCCTATGTGGGTGAGAGGACATGTGAGGAATTAAAAATTCCTCAAATATCCTCATGGGGAGAGGGGAAAGAATAAAGAATAAAAAGAGGACATGTGGGAAGGAGTGAAGGAATTAAAAATTCCTTTTGAGTGCATTGGGGGATTAAAAAGTGAATTAAAAATTCACATGGAGAAGTGGAGTGCCTTGCCCAAAAGGAGAAAGCCTTTAATAAGGTTGACTAAGGACACATGCCATAAATGGGAAGAGGATTAGGTTGGTCTAACCATATGATTAAGGTTATGCAAGTACTTAATTAGATGGACTAATGACTTATTAGAAGCAAGTGGGAGATTATGGAGGATGTGACCCTAATGATGATTAGGGGTGTGCATATGCTAACCATAGTTAATTAGAAGAAGCTGAAGGAGTTAAGATGGATTAGAGACCAACTTGCAAAAGTTGGAGGATGTGACCATGAGAGAGAAAAAGAGGAATTAAAAAATGAATTTAAATTCCAAAAAGGTAATATGACTAAATTAAATTAAATGGTGTAGTTATTTAATTTAGAGGAGAAAGAGGGGTAAAGTATTTATTAAATTAAATACTTTATGAACCCTATGTAAGATGCAAGGTATTAATTAAACAAATGATTTAATTAATATTAACAGAGGGGATAAGCAACTAGATGAATAAGGAGATGTCTTTGATCATATGGAAGTGGTCAAATTAGATGTCTACAATAACTAAATAATTAATTATATATTAAGTTTATTATATTTCCTTGTACTATACAACATAGTAAGACATGTGATAATTTCTCTTAATTTAGTCTTTCAAGAGAACATAAAGTAAGAATAGGAAAAGTTAATGCATAATGGATTAAATCTTTATCATGAATTACTTTCCATTGAATACTACAAAATGAGGCTCAATACAATAAACTAAATTATCATCATCTAATTTATTAATATTAAGTTAGCTTCCTTTTATAATATAAACAAGTGTAGTGAGAGAGATTTGTAGATAAAAATTAACAGTACAAAAATTAGCAACAAAAAATAATGAAGACATGGTTATTTTTAGTAGAGTTGGTTGGGGCTTGGGGTTTTCTACCTCGAGGTCATAGGTTCATCTCCACTTCATAGTGGGAAAGGTGGGGGTTAGTTACAAGTGTGCTAGTGCCTACTTCGTTGACTCAGGGTATAGAACTGGACTTTGCCACTAACCCTTTTAATATGCCATTACCAACTATATGTATAGTATAAATCAAAAACATTTCTAAAATGTTGTACCCTTCCTATCCTCAGAAAAAATGTGTCTACTGGGCAGATGACGTAGACAATGAGTGGCCATACTTGCCATCTAGTAGACACAAGTCAAGTCATGAGAATGGAAACGACTTAATCCCATGGAAAAACCATGGTATCCTGAATACCCTGATTAACCCTCCTTTTACCTTTCAAATCTCTAAAGTTGTGTCCCATCATGGATTTGAAAACCCTAAATCTCAAAATGGTGGGTTTTCTCAAGTGACGCCTTCTCAGGGTTTTTGCAACTCCACCCATTCTAGCTCCATAAATTATTTGGAGCAAGGTGCACCCACTAATGGCTCTTCATGGAACTAGAAGGCTCAAATATATGGTGAATCCTCCATTTGGCATCATCATGGTGGCTAACCTCGAGAAAAATATGTGGGGTTAAAGAAAAATAGGTCTTGAAACAAAGAAAACTAGAGAAACAAAACAATTTTTTTTTGGGGGTTGCATTCACTCTAGCTCTCACAAATTTGACAAGGATTCCTTTGGTCATTGGCCATTTTCAGAAATCCCATCCTACAACCAGAACGGGGGTTCTTAGCGGTTTGAAAAGGAGAATATTGTCCTTGGTGATGGGTCTTCCACCCATCATGAGACATTTTGGAAACTGGTTCCGACAGTCACATTAAGCTTGGAAAATCATGTTGCAGACTTTGAATAGAATGACATGTTCATCTAGCTATGGGGTGAAGACAAGCCCCTATCAGAAATACAATCATGGGTGAAGGAGAACTGGTATGACTCATTCGATCTTGTTTTTGTTTTGTCTTCATCATTTTTCATTCCCTTTAAAATTTCTATGATTAAAAATAAGATCTTTAAGAAGTGCCCCTTCTGGTCTGCAAACACTTTTTTTGGGGATTTCAATTGGCAAGAAAATATCTCAAAGGACACCCTTAGTATTTTCCAATTGTCAATATGTTTGTCTTTTCCCCACATTCCTGTTGAATACTTAGAGGCTTCCTCTATTAAAATAATCATTTCTCATTTTGGGGTTTTCTTGAGAAGTGAATTCGAAATGGTAAATGGGTCACCCACTCTTAGGGTTTGGGCTTTGGTGAAAAACCCTAACTCCATGCCAGGGTCTATTAAACTTCTTTCTTTTATGGGTGAATGGATCCAAACAATAATTCTGGAATCCTCTTCCTAGAAAGAGGTAAACATGCTAGTTGATGCTAAATTTTTTTCTTGGGTTGATCCGATGGATTTTTCCACATTTTTGGAGGGATTAGGAGCTATATGTCCCTCCAATATTTATTTTTCTAGTCATCTCTCTCCTACTTCTTCGTGTCACCAAGACCCTTGCTCACAGGGTGTGTCTGGGGATCTCCCTTGACTTCAAATATGGCTCCTTCATTCTCACATCTTGAAAATGATTCTTGCCCTATTAACAAAATTTCACATTTTGAGGAGATATTAAATGGCTCCTTAGAAGATTCTAAATTGTTGAATTTTGTTAATGAGGTTATGGTTAAAGTAGGGGTAGACTTCATTGAGGAGGTGGCTAATGAGATCTTGGGTGAGGGTGAAATGGAAAATACAAATTTCCTTCTACCCATTTCCTAGGCTGATTCCATAAGGAAAATACAACTAGAGCATGAAGCCCCCCAGGCTCAAGAAAATATTGTTTCCCCTCACAAGAACCACATCTCATCTCCTCCTATCTCCAAACTGAAGTCAAAACTAAGGCTTTGGTTTCTCCCAAAGGTAAATGAGGGAGAAAATCAAATAGCGAAAAGACTAATTTGGAAATTGCTGCTGGTATACTTTGGAAAAAAATCTTAGATCAGCCTAAAAAAAATTATGGTGTGGTTGGTCAAGGATCAACTTCTCAAAATATTCAGCCTGATTTGGCTATGGGGTGCAAAGCCTCATAAATGAATCTGAGGCTAAGGAGATACAATATCTCTCATTGAGCAAAATGAGGGTCCTATCATGGAATGTTAGGGGCTTAAATTCCCCTAAAAAATGATGCTTGATTAAGTTTCAAATTTTAAGTACTTCTTCACATATTGTTCTTCTTCAGGAAATAAAATTATAGGTTCAATTGGCTTCTAATGTTTTCAACTCTTGGTCAAATTGGGGATTGTTTGCCTCTCTAGCTCAGGGAGCCTCAGGAGGACTGTTAATCTTATGGAATAAGTATTGTGTAATGGTGAAGGTGCTTGAGGATAAAGAAAATCATATTAAAGCCTCCATCAGATGCTTGAAAACAAATAACCTCTTCTATCTTTTTACCATTTATGGACCCTATTCCACTGCTAGCAAGAAACAACTTTCCCATGCTTCAACATCTTTAAAAAATGAGTTTAAGGTTTTTTCAAGAAATTTTAATACCATTCGTAATGCCTCAGAGAAGTCTGGTGGTATTATTCATCCTTCAAAAGTAATGGATGATTTCAATTTTGCTTTATTCTTAGTAACAAACTATATGATTGTCCTTCGAAGAATGAAAAATTTACATGGAATAATAAGTGTAAGGAGTTTTCTCAGATTGTGGAGAGGTGGATTGTTTCTTGCTATCTGAAAATTGGTTGAATGCTTCATGATATTTTTTTTAATGATTCATCTCTAATTGGCTCGGTTCACTTTCCCATTTCTCTCTCCATTTTTGATGAGAAACTGTTGAGGAAGGGTTATTTTAAATTTGAACCAATGTGGTTCAGAGATGTAGATTTCTTACCATTTCTTAAAACCTGGTGGTCTAACAACCCTTTTATACATGGTTCTAGAATGTTCCAACTCTGTAAAATGTTGAAATTCCTTAAGGTCAAAATCAAAGAGTGGAATATAAACCATTTCAAGAATATATTTTTTGAAAAGCTTAGGGTGGAGCAAGAATTATCTAATGTTTATGATGTAATTAAAAATGGCATGGATGCTCCTTTGTATGATAAGGAAAAGAAACTAAAAGAAAAACTAGAAGAAATTCTCACAAGAGAAGAATGTTATTGGCGACAAAAATTGCAAGAAGTTTGGCTAAAGGATGGAGACAAAGAATCAAAGTTTTTTCATGCCTCCACAAAAATCAGAAGGAAAAAAAACATGATTGTTTTCATCCTTTCCTCTTTTGGGGACACTCTTGAATCAAAAAAAGATATTGGTTCTGAAGTTGTCTTATTTGTTAAAACCCTTCTTACACCAAGAAAGAAACATAAATCCCTATATGGTAATGTGATATTAGCTAACATCCCCATGTTAGTTACAGATGAGCACAATAAATTTTTGATGTTTGAATTCACTATGGAAGAAGTTAAAAGTGTTGTTTTTTTAATGGATGTTGAAAAATCCCCAAGTCCAAATGGCTTTACTATCTTTTCTTCCAAATTTTTTGGGACTTTGTATGTAGGGACGTCCTTCTAGTCTAGAAGAATCAAGAAGAAACATAAATATTTTAAGGGAATTCAATTCCACTCTGATTGGTCTCATTCCTAGAAAAATTCAGACCCTTCTTATTTTAAGGATTTTAGACCTATAGCTTTGTGTAACACAGTTTACAAAAGTTTTACCAAAGCAATAGCCTTAAGACTAGTGAAATTGCTCCCTCATATAATCTTTGATGAGCAAGGGGGTTTTTTTCTAGGGAAAGACACTCCATAAGGAGCTATTTTGGCACATGAGGTTTTGTATTCAATAATATTGGATAGATCCCCTGCTATTGTCTTGAAATTAGACATGGAAAAAGCTTATGACAGGGTTGACTTGGATTTTTTATTGGCGATTCTAAAAAAAATGGTTTTTCTCATAACTGGTGTAAGTGGATTTCTTCTTGTCTCTTGGGGGCTAATTTCTCAATAATTATCTATGGGTCCTCATACAAACAATTTACTTTGACTCAAGGGGTAAGGAAAGGAGATCCCCTCTCTCCTCCTCTTTTTATTTTAATGGCTAAACGTTTGAGAAAATCTATTATTTCTTCATGGTCTTCCAGGTTGTGGAAAGGTATTTCTATTAGGCCTTTTTCACCACCAATCTCACTCCCTATTTGCAAATGATACTCTCTTGTTTGGCCATGCTAGCATGGAGGAAGCAAAAGTGATAAGGAAGATATTAACTGATTATTGTACCTTCTTGGGTCAATCCTTCAACACAAAAAAATGAAAGATCTTCTTCATCAATGTAAATCCTTTGGTCAAAGCATAGATTTTTAAATTTTGGGGCTTTCAGTGTGATTCTATCCCTTGCAAATACTTGGGAATTCCCTTCTTTTTTGGAAAAGAAAAGCATGATTTTTGGGATAAGTTAATTGTTTATGCTTCTAATAGGATTATGCTATGGAGATCCAAAAGGCTCTCCTTGGAAGGCAAAATGGTGATGCTTAAGGTTGTATTACACTCCCTCCCAACTTACTTAATATCGGTTTTAAAACTCCCACAAGGCAAATGAATGGCTTTATAGAAGGTTTTTAGAGATTTCCTTTGGTTTGAAAAATGTCACTCAAAAGAGAAAACTACCTTTTGTGGCATGAGAATCATTGTGTAGATCCAAATTGAATGGGGGTGAAGGAATGAGAGATATGTTATTATAAAACAAGGTGCTAGGTGCTAAATTTGCATGTAAGATTTATTCCAAACTAGATACTAAATGGTGCCAAATTATGAGGCACAAATATCTAGATTCCCTTGATAGAGAAAGGATTTTCACATAGAAAGATATCCCCCCCGAGTCAAAAATATGGAACTTCATTTCTTCTTGCAGGTCTATCCTTCTCCCTCATCTTTCTTGGTTGATTAATAATGGAGAAAAAGCTCTTTTTTGGGATGATGCCTGGAATGGTCACAAGCCTCTTAGACTCCTTGGTAACTAGGGGGAAATTGAATAAGTACTTAAGGTCCTCTGGGGAGCTAAGGTGAAAGATTATTTTGTTACTAACCCAGGGGACCCCCTCAAGAAGGTAAAATGGAAAGATTTTAGTTTTATCTTAGCTCCTGCTCATTTGAAGGATTCACTTGAGTGTGAACTGAAGAGAAGATTTTTTTTTTGTTAAACAGATAGGATGAAATAATATGGACCAAGGCCAAGTCAAGAAAGTATAATGTAAAGGATGGTTACAACTTTCTTTCTTCCTCCTCTAGTCCCATGCCTTGGCCCTTCAAACTATGTTGGGGACCCAATGTCCTTCCCAAAGCTGGTTCCTTTGCACAGATTGCTCTAAAATATAGAATCTTGACCAGTATGAGATTGGATAGATTAGGAATAGTTCCACTATTTCCATGTGTCATATGTGGTAAAGCTTTTGAATCAAATGATCATCTTCTCATCAACTATGACTTTGCTTACCAATGCTAGTCCTGGATGATGATGAAACTTGGTTGGATGTCCCCCTCCAAAACTTGGTTCTTAATCATTTCTTAATTTGGCCTTTGTTATTCTCAAATTCTAAGTTCTCTCGCATCTTAGAAATCTCCCCTTCCATCATCATCTAGAACCTTTGGTTGGAACGTAACATCCGCATATTTGGAAAAAAAGGCCTTGAACCTAAAACAAGTTATCCAAAAAATTAAGATTTCCATTTCAAAAGTAATGCTATCACGCATTTACAAAAATGAATAGTCAAAAAAATTATTCTCTTCTTGGGATTCCTTCATTTTGAATAATTGATCTCTTCTTAAACTCCCTAAATAAGGTTATGTGCAAATTAAGGGCCCTAGGGTGAATAGAAGTCTGATCAAATGGACTCCACCTTCATGGGATATAATTAAGTTAAATTTTGATGGTGCCTCTAGGGGCAACCTTGGGAAATTTGGGGTTGTGGAAATCTTAAGAGATTGGCAGGGTGATTGCATTGGAGGTGTATGTGCTCTATTAGGAGATTGTACCAACAATGTAGCGGAATTTAATGTGTTAAGAATTGGTCTAGAGTTGGATATAAAATTGTCCATCCCCCAAATAGTGATCGAAGGGGATTCACTGGTGGTTGTCTTGGTTGTTTCAAATAAAAGTTTAAATTCACGGAATTTGAATTATCTTCTGACCCACATTCAAGCTTTGCTTAAAAAAAATTCTTCCTATCATATTATGCATTGTTATAGAGAAGCTAACACTCTTGCAGACTCCTTGGAAAATATGGCTATTGATGATTAGATTTCTTTCAAGGAATTTTTGAGGCATGATTGCACCTCGTTATTTACATAATTTTGAAATTTGGCCAATTACTAGTGTCCTCTCAGGCACAATGTGCTTATTTTTCCTTAACAGTGGCATGGGATGTTGTGGATAGTTCTAGCATTGGTTTTTTGATTCATATCTTGAAAGGGCTTGATAATTCTTGTCGAGGCATATTATTTCACCTTTTGAATTTGAATCCCGAAGTAACATCTCTATTTGACACAATAGCTAATAAAAGTTGTTTACATATTTTGTTGTCTGGGTCAACATTCCTTGTTTGAAGGAAGCATTTCCAATCGATGGTATATTTGATGTTCTCGATGACGTATTTATTTGAAAATATCAAAATTTGTTTGATTTTAATGTGACACACTATAACGTGTCCAAAGATGGTAACAATTTTTTCGAGTATGGCATTTAATGTCCCTCTCCTACATTAATTTCCCATGAGAGACAGCCTCTCACAGATGATTGGTGTGGGATAGGTTGATGGCGAGCATCAACTCCAATACTCTCTGGGATGGTCCTCATTATGTCCATCCTTTCTAGCATAAATCATGGATAAAATTAGAAATTAAATAGTCTCTTGTTGCTAAATTGGGGATCATCAATGGTTTCTTTCTTCACCCTTCCTGCTTGTGGGCGTTTATTCCTTGTTGTTGGCTATTATTGGATTTTTTTGACAACTCCTCTTATGGGGGCACTGATTCTTAAAAATATTCAAACTAACTTTTGGTTTTGTTACTACCTTGGGCTCTTGTGACACATGGCTTGATGCTTGGGAATTGGTACATCTCAAGGAATTTGTTTGTATAGGTTTATAACATCTGCACCTTCATTTGGATCAATGAGTTTTCAGTTTCATTTATTGTTCCTGCGAAGTTGCCTCCCACACAAATTATGAGTAATTTTGCTTCTATTAATTCTCTTCTCTGGGAGATTTTTTATAATGAATTTATTCTACTCTTGTTGTATGCTATGGAGTCTTCTTTCAGGGTTTTTGTTCCTACGAGGTATCATGAAATTTGTGACTTTGTGCCATTCACAATGGAAAAATTGAGACGATCTTGCATAATTGAATGCAATCAAGTTATAGAGGCTATTTCCATAGTCCTGGGCTAGGACTGGTTGGATTTTCATGCAATGGCTTTGTCGAACGAAGTGACTTCTTGGTTTGTTTCTAATTTAATGAATGTGTTATGGTGCGCTGAGATGGTAAAATTTCTTGTTGGTAATTATCTCCTCTCGCATGTTTTCCCTTTTTCGGTTCTTCAACTTGCACTTGAAGGATACAAAATTCTATGTGGCACTAACATGGTGGGAGGTGTTTTGTGTTGACAACACCTTCTTTGTAATCCTTCCTTATCCGCTCTTCTCAGTGCAATCACTTATGGTTTGTTGGATGATTATTCTTATGAGTTCTCTCGACGCTTGCACAAATTGAGGTTGCGTCTGGGTAATACAATTTCTAATATGGTGCAGGATTTATATGATGTGTAGTTTTTAATTAGGAATGCTCTTGTTGAGCCACACTTTGCCCCTTATTTTTCTCTGCCAACTGATGTGGAGTTGTTTGCAAAAAGTGGGGTGTAAATTTTGTTTTTTTCCAGGGTTTTGAGGTCTACCACCTCTCTTCGATTTGGAACATGGGTTATATATATTTTTTGGTGTCTTGGCTCATGCATTACAATATCTTCGACCTCCTCCAGTTGCTGTGATGTCGTCTACAATTTTTGGGGTGTAATTTTTTTCTTTAGCTAGGGTTTTTGAGGTTGGCCACCTCTCTGACTTTGTATAAGGAGCACATTTTGTAATTTCGTGACATCCTCTTCTTACTTCTCTGGGCTTGAATGGTCTCTTTCTATGAGGATTGGATGCCTCCATGCAATGTAAATTCCTCTCCTTCCTGCTATGTTACTAATTTACATCTATTCTCAACGATCGGATGCTATCTCAAAATGATTTTTTGCAATTTTGATCTATAATTCCCCTCTTTACCCACTCTTTCCTACATGGAAAGATTTGATATGTTATTCGCATGAATCTCAACCGATACTGTAGGATTTCGATATGTAAACCTTTTCTTTATATCAATAAAATTTTTAGTGGCTTGTCACTTTTTTCTAAAAAAAGCAAAAAATTAATAAGAAAAAATACACAAATTTATGTAGAAAACCTAGTAATAAACTAGGAAGAACCACAAGCAAAGGTCTCATAATATTTTATTATCTCATGAATAATTTTCTGCTACAACAATCTATAATTTAGAATAAAAAAGCATGGCAAACTTTCACAAGATATCATAATTTTTGAATTCTTTTTGAAGAAGACTTTTCAAAAATAGAAAATGTGACTTGATTAATCACATGACATACACATATTGTATGGCAAAAAATAGTCCGAAAACAGTAAGTAATCAACTATACAATCAATTCTAAATAAATAAAATTTTACTTTAATGTATCGATAATATTTATCTTTCTCAATGATATGCAAGTTCATAAAGGGGGTATAATTCGTGCACCAAGATCATATAGTCTCTATAATTTGCATTTTATTTATTTCATTACAACATAATGTAGCATAACCTACATGATTAAAGATGAGAAATAGATATAATATCAATTATGGTTAGATCTAAATCAAATCATAGCTTTAAAAAATACAGTCTTAACTAACTACTGTCAAACCATGGGTTCAACTTTGTAGACCATAAATTTTAATGAGAGCTATTTTGGTTTAACTATGGGTTGATAGTATTACACCCACTTAAGCATATAACTATAGGTAAATATAAAAATATTGTGGTCTACTCTACTACAAGACTATGATTTTTATGGGATTGAGCAATCTATAACATTATTAGGCCAATTTTGTTTTAAAAAATAACTTTTTACAAGTATAACCCTAATTTTCTTAATTCTAAGTTTCGATCTTTAAATATAACCATCAAAAAGATGTTCTCTAGATTAAAATTAAGTTTAAACTAAGTGTGTTTTATCATAATAGAAAATAAAAATAGTAATATAGTCAATTTTGAAATGCAAACACCTTTTCAATTTTCTCTATAACTTTAAACATTTCATTTAAATTTGAAACTAATACTAAATGGAAACAAGAAAGTTGTTTTCTTGCACTTAATATTTCCACTATTTTCCCACATTGTTTAAAAAAAATGATTTTAAATCACATTTAGCCTATAAGCATTTATATTTTTTAAAATGTAATTAGAGCATTAGATTTTAGTTTTTTTATAGAATTCAATCATAATCAAGAAGAGAAAAATCTGAAAATCATATCTAAAATAGGAACATAAGCAATGTATACTATACAATTTTCTTTCTCCTCAAAGGAGCACAAGATAAAACACAAGTACATGCTCTTTTCTTTCCATAATGAAACTACAATAATTATCAAGAGTGAGACACAATATCTAATAAGTATATGATTAAAGGAAAGGATGTTGCAAGTATGAGTATTTGGTGTTGTAATTGATGTCTACAGTTGTGTGAGATGGTTGCAAGAATGTAGTTGATGCTTTAATTAGTTGCATTATGTTGTCATTAGTAAAGCTACTGGTGTCAACCTCTAATATTTCTTTGATAAGCTTATGTCTATGGTTATGGAAGTACTAAAGATGACGAGGATGTGTCTTTGGTGCTTGGTTTCCAAGTGATTTTGAGAAAAAATGATAAAAATAGGAAACAATGTGTTGTAGTGGTATTTTGGGTGATAGAGTTGTGTTCTAGAGTTTTGCTCCGCATCTCACTTAGGTTGAAGATCTACCTGTGTGGTGTAGATATGTTGATTAGAGGTGTTCAAAGGTTTTATATATAGAATTTGGGCTTTTGGATTGATGTGCAGAGAGAGATATGTTCACTAGTGTGTGAAATGAGTTTGTATTGGTGTCTAGGAGAAATTTATTTGCTCTGCATTTCTTCGCAAGTTGATGTTTGGTCTTGCAGATCTGGGAAGTTGTTCATATTGTTTATATCTTTCATAATTTAAGAGTGTTCATGATTTGGTGCAGTGTAGAGTGAGTTTCATAGGTCAGTGTGCATGGAAGGTCAACTGGGTGGATAGGATGAATGTGTTTTATTGGTGTGAGTTGGTGCGAAGAATTTGTTGGATCTCAGGTGGTTCATGGATTGTTTTAGATCATCTAGAAGCATGTTATGTGGTCCATCATATCATATTGATAAAAAGAGAAGTGTGTACTTAATTGATAAATGGTGTTTACACGGGTAATGACATGACCTCAATGTTTACACTACATGCACAGGAATTTAAGTATTGATGAAGGTGTAGCATGGCATGTGAGAGTTATTTTGGGTTTGAGCTATGTTGTATTATGGTTTTCTTTCATTCCTATCCACCACGAGAATGTTTAGTGGTGACCTATTTTTGAATTTGTAAGTATGAGGCATGTGTGTTTGACTTGAAGATGTTTTTCAAGTCGTGGATGGCATAAATGCAAGTTGATTTGAAGTGAGATGAGGTGTGTAGTTGTGTTGAGTGGTGTGATGCAAAATTTAGAGTAGTAGAGTGCAAAGATGCAAAATGCAGTGCAAGCTATAATGCGAGATTACTAGATGCAGTGAACAGAAGGTGTCTTAATCATTTTGATAATTGTGGATGATGCCGAGGTGTTGTGGTGGATTATTTTGTTTCTATGAGATTCTTTTCTCATTTTAACATTATTTTCTTTCTTCTTTCTATTTCGATAGTGAGCATTTTGGTAGTGAGCCTTTCTTCTTTGGGAAGGGAGCCCTTCGATAGTGAGCCCTATTGTTTTTGGTGTTGATATTACTTATATTGCGAGCTAAACCTCACTATGGTTTTTCCCTTCTTGGGTTTTCCACATAAATCTGGTGTTCTCTTGTGTATGGTGTTGAGTTCTTTAAGTTTTTGTTATTTTCTTTTCATGCTAATTCATTATAACTGATTAAGGGTTTAATGAATGAATGTGGATCTGAATGTTAATAAGGGATTTGAGGTTTTAGGTTACAACTGATTCACCTCCCTCTCATTTGTCTTATGCATTTCAACAAAGGAATGGGAAACTAATTCTTCCATATAGATCAAAGGGCCAAAAAATCTCAATATAAGTGGTCAAGATCAATTTACCAATAGAAATTCCTACTCAGATGGAGATGAAGTGATGAAATTCTACATGTAATCACTTCCATATCTACCTAACCGTATGTCCAAAACCACTCATCCAAAATAATAGTACCACATATCACAAACATTCCTTATTCTATAGAAGATCACATCCAACTTATTCCTCCATAAATTGATGTAAGCATGCTTTTTTCTCCATAAAATAGAACAAAAAGGAAGAATGAAACAAGGTTGAACATATAGCCTTCTTCATTATTCCACTAATATCCATCTACTTAAAATTTTAACTCAATCCAATTCTACCTCTTTTAAAATATGTCAAGCTAAAAACTATATATAACACAAAAAGGGACTACATGGCCTACAATGCATCAATTTACTCATAATCACATGAAACAACATTCACACACAAGAAGCCATATAATTAATTTATTTTATCTTTTAGAACATAAAATAACCAAACAAGAGGCATGGGGAAAAGGAAGAGGAGGTTATATCGACTTCAATATTTCCAAAATGTGATGATGAGACCTCTCTTTCTTTCTCAAAACTTCAGGAATCAAAACAAAAAGTGAGATCTTTCCAAATTCTCTACCAAAATGTGAAAATGAATTAAAAAATCCCTCCAAAGTCAAAGTTAAGGATATAAACTGAAGCATCATGTCGATACTTCCTAAGTGGAATCATGTGTTATCCCAAAAAAATAAACACCTAATCTCTTATAAGTATTGAAGACCCTCTTACAAAAAATGAAAACCTCATGCTCAATCCAAATGAACCCATAAGGGTTATCCTTTTGCATACAATATGGAGTGGAGTGCACTCCACCTTCTCATATAATTCTGGAAGTTATGTATTGACTTGGAGTACTTATGTTCAAGTCTTTGAATCCCAATAAATTTGTTACCCTAGTTTTGATTATCTCCCTAAAATTGCGTCCAATTTTGAAAATTTTGTCTAAGTTAAATTTGTCACTCTTTCTTATGGTTTCTGACACCATGTTAGGTCCTGATGAATTTGTAACAACCTCTCATCATCCCAACATCTCAAAGTGAATTCTCCATTTTAGTCAAGTTCCCAAAGCAACGCTGATTCCTAACGAGGTTGTCACAACCTTGGGTGAGCGCCAACTGTAAAGAGAAAAAGGTGGGGAAATACATGGAGTTAGCATGATTTCAAAATTATTACAAGGATTTGAAACCTTTGTCACTCCTTGATAGGGTTTTGAAAACCTATTTTATTTCCGACGGTGAAGATTTCTATGAATGGTCTATTTTGGATTACGTTTGAGTGTTTTAGCCTACATCTCAAAAGAAGATTATAAAGCGACAAAGAGGGACATTTTCACAACCATGTTGGATTTCGACGAGCTTCTCAAAACCATGTTAGGACCCAATACTATTTCATTTACATTATTCTTAAGCCACCATCCTTCGTTAAAGGTATTATTAATTAGAGGATAACAATGCCAAAAATGGAAGACATACATCAGCATTGAACAAAAACAAAAATTATCAAAGATTTACTACATTATAGAAATGAAAAAAATGGAATTCATCAAAATAAAACTAGAAAATACCAAATTCCATCACATTGCATGAAATAATTTAAACGCAATATATATATTTATATATCGTATTACATCAAAAAAATGGGTTTCACAATACATTTTTTTCCTTAAACACAAAGGGTGAACATCATAATATAAATGCCTTCCACCACCTTTTGTAGCCTCTCTATCCACAGAGGGGATAATATATTTTTTGTTTAATTCAAAAAAATGGGAAAACATTCCCATTTCATTTCTTTCTAACCCAATGCAAAGGAGAGCAACAACTTGTTTGGCTTGTCCATGCTGAAGGGCAGTAGCAATACATATGTTCTCTCCCACCAAGCATACTCTTGGGTACTCACTAAAATTACCTAAGGCAACCTCCACTATAGATTTATAGGCTAGCCTTACCAAGTGATCTACAACTTTGAATCCCTATTCCAACTTTCCAAAGGTGTAGATGATAAAGGAAACATTCCAAAAGTGTAGAATTGTGAACATGCACCTGAGAGAGGAAGTTCTCTCCAATAATTTTTCTTATAACCCATTCCTCCACATTTCTCCTAATGATAAAATACCTCCTGGAGCTGGTCTACTACTAAGCACTTCCTCAAGAGCTACATTCCACACCCTCAATTACCAAAAAATCACCCTTTGAAGTAGCGTCACTAGATGTGCTCGAAATCTTGAAAATGTTGAAGTTGATATATGAAAAGGGAAGGGATTATCTCCATTTTATAGAGAAAAAGGGTAGCTATCATATTTTCAAGAATGAATTATGAGATATCTCCTCAGTAACATTTAGTGATGTAAGGACACTACCAATTTCCTTGAATCTAAAGGGCTTAGTGGATGATGTGATGTGGTTTTCTGGATTCCTAGTTGAATGAGCCCAAAATTGGGATGAAATATATTAATTAAACCAACTCACATGAATGTGATCAACCAGGGATATGTAATTTAATACAGAACCTAAAGGTTACAGGTCACTCAAACATACGAAAAGCCACAAGACTTGCATACAAGAAGCAACGATGCAATAACTATCAAAATTAAATTGATTAGCATGATGTAATTATGGTGTTTCTAAAAATGTCCATAAATTCTCATAAGTCTTAGCCGTGTAAGAGTTAGGTTATGATTTGTTAAACTTCCGCTTGAAAAAATAGTGGTTACAATAATTGAAAAGGCCCAAGATTGGGGGCCTATAAGTATACATGTTGAAAGCTTTGTAAGAGTTTGTTTTATAGATTTTGGTTACACTATGATGTAATAAAGATTGAAGGAGGATCATTTTTGGATTCATTTTATTTTGAAGTTATTTATTGCCTATGAGCACTAAATTTTGAATGTAATGTTGAATGTTTAAGTCTAAGTCTTTGAACTTGAATAAATATCTAAAGTTTCTTTCCTTTGGGAATTGAACACTTCTTCATGTTTTTCCCATTTTCTTCAGAATTGAGTGAAGCCTTATCCAAAGAGTTATTTTTTCTGTTACTGAGATCTTGATATTTGTGTTAGGATATTGGTAGCATGTGTTCAAAGTGATCACATTGGTGTCATAGCTGTGGACCAGTGTTAATCTACCTGTCCTGCTTTTTGGTTAAAAGCATACCAAAAAGGGTAATGAAACCAATTGAGGGAGTTGTACCTCACCAAAACTTGGAGGAAGATCACTAATGAAATGGTGATCTCTCCAATCTGTTAGTAGCTTTGTCTTTATTTATTGGGCGAATAGAGTTTATAAATAGTTGATTTCATAAAGACAAATTGTAAAGCCTAATCATGAAATATAACCATAATAGAAATCATTATTTGAATAATAGAATACTCACAACCAATTTAAAAGGAACCCAAGGGAAAAATCCAAGTGATGCAATACCCTGTAGGACTATACTTGCTTATATCCGTATGTATAAAAAAAAACATCAACTAATTTTTGAGTAGAAAAGTTATTGAAAAATCTTTTATTTATCCTTCCAAATAGTTATATATACAACACAACATCAAATCTATAGACCAATTAACCAATTATTTACATTTTATTATTTTGTATTCTCTAGATAGGACACAACACAACAATTTTTCCAGTCTGATGGAGTTTGAAATCCTAAAATACAACTGAAGTTACAATTATATATGAAACCTAAGACAATGAAGAAATTTTTGAATCAATTTCTCAAAAAATTAATGTGATCTCCACCTTGAGAGCGACAACTTCCAATGGTTATAAATTTTCCACTCCTTCTCTTTGGATTTAATCTTCAATACCTTCATCATGAAAGGAATCTTTCAATTGGAATGTGCATATAATGTATTCAGTAAAATATCAAAATTCTATTCTAAACCTAGACTAACTTACTCTTAATCGACTACCCTAGGTAATTCAATTTATTGCTATAGCTCAAGAATTCTAACAAAGTTATATGATACATGTGTTTGATGCATATTGGAGGGTAAAATTTGAGTTCTTCATACTCCTTGCCTTTCAAATTTCCAAACTGTGCACCCGCACCACTACAGACCTAACTTGAATATTTAAATGATTATAGAGACACCCTTGTATTTGATGGAATTTGTAGGGAATAGCTTAGCAATGGAAAATAATTGACTTTAATTACATAGGTTTAAGACTTAGCAAATTCATCTTAACATCGAATAGATTTAAAAGCATTATACTAACCATCCAATCGATGCTTTAAAGTCCATTTTCCCCAGCAGCTCAGGAGCTAATCAATGTCACCATGCATATTTTCTTGGACCCTATCAGGAAACTAAATGTTGGTTACATATTTATACAACTTTTCCAATGAATTTCAAGAAGAGGCGTCATGGCATACAAATCCTTGTTTCAACACTCTACAGATAAATGCATATTCATTTAAATGTAAAAGGACTAATACCTAATACGATACCAACACAATATAACAATTACTGGTTTCTTTTATATCCTCGCCTGTGTATTCAAGAATGATTGACTAACGCTAAGAGGGTACACGAAGTATTTACTTGTTGATTCATCTGTGTTTTTCCCTCACTAAATCTCAATTCTTCCCAAATTATTTTGTATAAAGTTCTGCAAAACCGAATTGGTCAATACCCAATTTCATACATCAATAAATAGATCATTACTTAGAAAACCTAGTGTTCTGTAATTAAGAATTTCTCAACCTTAATACTCTCCTTCAACATCGTTTTCTTTTATCTATTCTTGGCTGTGTGTTTCTTCTCTATATGCAATTTAGATTGTTAGTAATACAATATTAAAGATTATCAGTATGCAAATTTCATTTTTTTTATGTTGTTGAAATTTCAAAGCTTTCCTTCTACTCACTGCCCAACCACCCCCAAGCCCAAAAATAGCTCATTCAGAGCTGCTTCTTATTCATGAGCTCACATAGAGAAAGTCATGAGTCACATAGAGCCGAGATCACACAGAGCCGAGATCGCACAGACCTGAGCTCACACAGAGCTCTAAATATTGGTATTCTAACAAATCTTTAAATTCCATTATCAATCTAAAAATTTCTTTATTGAACTTAAAAAAAAATTCAAAACAGAACACATCTTCTCACCTCTGTTCTTTGAATTTGATTCTCCCTTCCTTGCTACTCCTTTCAACCTCCTTTCTTAGCTCTCCTTCCTCCTCCCAGAAACCATTTCTGGACTTCCCGTGCATAACCAACCCTTCATTCCTTTTTCTCCTTTTTTTTATTCCTTTTGAACTCCTCCTATTTCATGAAAAATAATACAAAAACAAAAATGGGAACTGTGCAATTCCCCCATCATAGCATCTAAGAACATTTATGTGAGTTACTTAACTTATGCCTCTAATTACAAAACTATTTTATAATTAATACAACCCTTATTACAATATATTTTTACATATTCAATACCTCATATTTATTAACATTTCATAATCTAAATAAAACAAAAACATAATATTAAATATTCAATGTTCATCATTAGTCATATCATTTTGTCAAATAAAGGTCCCAACAAATAAAATTTACTATGACCCTACATTACTCCCCCTCTTTAGTGCTCAGAAGCACTCAACTTCCTCCTGGAAGCTAACCAAAAAGATAAAGAAATAAAGATTTCATTCTGATAGTATCCTCCCAAGTAGCAGATGACATATCATAGGGGTCCCATTGGACCTTGACCTGATCCAGTTGCTGTCCCCACAGGTTCAGTGTTTGTTGTTCCAAGATGCGAACTGACTCTAGTGTTAACTACCCATCCTGTGCCACTTGTAAAGCATCCCACTCCAGTACATAAGAAGAAACAAGGATATATTTCTTAAGAAAAGATACATGAAAAACATTATGGATACCTGAAAAGTTGGGTGGTAGTGCTAAGAAATATGCAACTGGGCCTATCCTTTCCAAAATTTCAAAAGGACCAACATATCTAGGTGCCAATTTAGAGCCTTTTCCATAACAGATAGAGCTCTTACAAGGTCTCACTCATAGGAAAAATTTCTCCCCAACTCAGAATTCCCGATCCACTCTCTTATTATCTACGTACTGCTTTTGTCGATCTTGAGCTATTTGCAACTACTCACGAATACAGACAACTTGTTGTTCCAAATCTCTAACAATTCTGATAACAACTCAATCCTCTCGTTGATCCCAACTTAAAGGAGTTCTGCAGGGTCTACCATAGAGAGCCTCAAATGGTGCCATATCAAGAGAACTATGATGACCATTGTTATAAGAAAACTCTACTAAATGAAAATAATCCTCCCAACGAGACTGCTGATCCATCACATACATTCAAAGCATTTATTCCAAAACTTGATTTACTCTTTCAGTTTGTCCATCGGTCTTTGGATGGTAGGCTGTACTAAAGTTGAGTTGAGTTCCTAAAGCTTGCTGAAGTGCAGCCCAAAATGATGAAGTGAAAAATGGATCTCTATCTGAGATGATTTTCCTTAGCACACCATGAAGTTGGACTATGTCATGAAGAAAAACTCTGGCAACTGAAGTAGCATTATCGGAAGAACTCATCGAAGAGAAATGTGCTACTTTTGTTAATTTATCTACAGTCACCATAATGGCATCATGCTGACAAGTAGTGAGTGGTAAACCTACAATGAAGTCCATAGAAATCACATCCCATTTCCACTATGGAATCACATGTGGGTATAATAAACTTGTTGGGTGTTGATGTTCTGCTTTTACTCTTTGACACTCTAAACAAAATCTGTGATATCCTTTTGCATCCCTGCCCAGAAGTACAACTTCCAAAGATTTGCATGCATTTTCTTAACAACGGGATGAGTGGCATAAGGTGTTCGATGAGCCTCAATCATAATCAAACCTCTAAGGTCTCCAAATAAAGGAACACATATACGCCCATGATGTCAGAGTAACCCATTAGCATCAAAAAAATATCCTTCAAACTTACCTTTCAAAGGACTTTGGAACTGAATAATCTCATGGTACAAAGCATCCTGAGGTAATAGCCCTAAAATACTCTCTGAGATTAGTCTTAATAGTTAGGGCTAATAACTCATGGTGTCACCTACTGAGAGCATTAGCTACAACATTCTCTTTCCCTTTAATAGATTGGATCTCAAAATCACATTCACACAAAAATTCCATCCACCTACGTTGTCTAGCATTCAAATTAGGCTGAGAGAAGATATACTGCAGAATTTGATGGTCCGAATGTAATTCAAATTGATGCCCTAGTAGGAAATGTCACCATTTGGTCAAAGCATGAACCACCGCCACCAGTTCCAAATCATGCGTTGGATAATTAAGCTCATGATTCCTCAATTTGCGAGACTCAAAGGCTATCGCTCATCCCTCCTACATGAGAACAACTCCAATACCTTTAATAGATGCATCTGTAAAAACTACGAAATCACCAATGGGGTCTGGAATAGCCAATATGGGTGCACTAGTAAGCTTCTCTTTCAGAATTTGAAACGCTCTCACATTGTTCAGACCAAACAAATTTCTTGCCTTGATGTTGGAGAGAAGTGATTGGATGTGCAATCTTGGAAAATCCTTTTAAAAATCTTCTGTAATATCTGGCTAAACCCATGAAGCTTCTGACCTCAACTACATTAGTGGGAGCAGGTCATTCCAAAATAGCCTGAATCTTGGAAGGGTCCATAGAGATACCATCACCGGAGATAACATGCCCTAGATACTAGATCTCTATGTGGAAAAATTCACACTTAGCAATGTTTGCATACAATTGATTTTATCACGGAAATTGAAAAACCTATTGCAAATGCTCCTCATGCTCCTCCATAGTGTGTGAGTAGATCAATATATGGCTGATGCAAGAAGTTGGGTACACAAAAAGCTCAAAAAGTGGTAGTGTTTTTACTGTTTTTCAGAATTTGTCACACTTGGACTGAAAATTTGAGGCACTTACACAGTGAATCTTTAAAATAGTTAGTAATATTAAATTTAGTATTTTTAATCTAGTTTTCAAATATGTAAATTATTAAAATACCCAGATTCTAGAAATTAAATTTTGATAGGGATCTATAAAAACCACTTTTTAAAAGTCATTTTTTTACAATACCAAGCACGTGTACGGACAACAATTTTTGACCCAAATAAAAGTATTTTGCTAATTCCTTTTGGGAAAAGAGAGCTAACAACATGAAGTTTGGTCTGAATTTTTTTTTGTAATTTTTGGTTGAATATATTTTTTTTATTAAATTTTTATTAGCCTTAATTGTTGTTTATAAAAATCAATGTGTACTTTGACAATATAATGGATCCTAAACTAAACATTTTTTGAATCTTTTTTTTTCATTGTGTAGAGAATTTTCTGAAGTTTGATACAATATAATTTTTTTTACAAGAAACTTAACCAAAAAAAAGTTATTAAAAGACAAAAAAAGCTTGATATTTCAAGTTTAAGGACTAGTTTGCTTAGAAATTAATTAAAAAATAGCAAACATAATCCAATATTAATAAAAAAATATATTTGGAAAGTATACATCGTGTTCTCTAATGGATTTTAATTTTATAGATTGATTCAGAAAAAAAGTCCATCAGCCATATTGCCAAAGTTGGATATTCTTCTTCAATTTGCCTTAGTTTTTTAGTTGTAGGTCAAAGGCTAAGGCTCAGATTGCCAAGCCTTTCCCAAGCCTAAAACCGAGGCATCATGTGGGTTAGGAATTTTGAATTTAAAAAATGCATACACGTTTTTAAAAAATGTGTATGCATTACAAAAAGCATGTGTTCTTTATTTTCTTGATTATTTAAAAAAAATAAAATTTAAGAAACGGGTATCCATTTCTAAAAAGTATTTATTTTTTTAAATAATCAATTTTTACATGTTATAAAACATGTATGCATTATATAATGCGTACACATTTTTTAGTGCATACGTGTTTTTTAGGCTCGGGTACCTGAAGCATAACACATATTTTTTTAATAACGTGTATGCGTTTTCTGGAAGAATTTTTTTTTTGGCCGAAACTTCCCCTCTTCGTGTACCCAACTTCTTGCTTTTACCCATATCATCAAGAAAAATGACCACAAACTGGTCTAGAAAGGTTCAGAAGACTCCATTCATTAGACTCATAAAAATTTCCAGTGCATTAGTCAAACTGAAAGGGACAATAGTAAAATCATAATGATCATACCTTGTGCAAAATTTTGTTTTATGTATGTCAGCTTCAACAATTCTCAATTGATAATATCTAGACTTAAGGTCTATCTTAGAGAAAATATTCGCTCCTTGAATCTGATCAAACAGGTCATCTATCCTCGGCAAAGGATAATAGTTCTTGATAGTGAGATTATTAAGCTATCTATAGTCTATGCAAAGTCGAAGAGTTCCATCCTTCTTTTTGACAAAAATCACAGGCGCACCCCATAAAGACACATTAGGATGGATGTGACCTTTTTCTAACAATTCCTCAAGCTGCAATTTAAGTTCTTGTAATTCTTATGTGGTCATCCTATAGGGAGCCTTAGAAATTGGTTGAGCTCCAGGAACTAAGTCTATGTGAAAATCAATTTCCCTTTTAGGTGGCACACCAGAAAGTTGAGGAGGAAACACATCAACAAACTCACGAAGAATCAAATGATCATCTAAAGAAGTATCAGGTTTTTCCTCTGATCGATCACTGATGGAAATAGCAAAGAAATGACATCCTTTCCTCATACATCGCTTGAGCTGCATTACTAAAATCTTCCTAAGGGATACTAGTCTCTTAATTCCATAAACAACTACCTTATTACCTAGATCATCCAAACACTTAATTGACTTGTGTCGGCAATCTAGTTTTGCTTCATGTCCATTCATCCAATCCAAACCCAAAATTATGTCATAAGACCCCAAAGGTATCACCCTAAGATATGTTTTGGTAGAAAGAGGACTAAGCTCTAACAAAAAATCTCTAACTAGAGAATTAACTAACATCCTAGCTCTAGAAGCCAACTCCACATCCCAATTCACATTTTGCTTAGCAACCACAAGTCCACACTTCTCCACTACAGATGGGGAAATAAAAGAGTCTGTTTCCCCCGAATAAAAAAGAACAAAAATAGTAACCTTACCAATTTTTCTGGGAACCTCTATGACAAATGCTTGATGATCAGCTTGCCGGTTTTCTATTGCACTGCAAAAACTTGATGAGATTTTCCAATATCATCCACTGTAGGTTCAGAGGCTGTTGACTGCTGAACTCCTAAAACTATCTTATTGTGTGGACATTCCCATGAAAAGTGTCCCTTACCACCACAATTGTAACAAGTGCGGTTTGAATTAGACTAGAAAACTGATCTTCCAGTACTAGTCTAATTTCCTCAAGTATTCTATTGAGTATGGGATGCTTCATTGTATTGTGTTTGATTCCTCTGATCCGCTCTCTGAGTGGGGTTTTTCCATGACCCGACTGAACCTTTTGGTGAGGACCTAGCTTTCTAATTTCGTTGTGACTGAGCTGGTCTAGAAGAATAAGAAGTCGATCTATTTCCATTCCTAAAAGAATGAGATTGACCACGGTTATGATGTTGAAATGAACTCTGTTGTTGGTCCTAATGTCTTGGCTGGATTTCCTCTACAATAAGTTCTTTCTCTACTACCTGTTTCATAGTGGTGGGATCAGACAACCAAACAGGTCCTACTATATTGTGATTTAGTCCTCTAATGAAATAGTTTACCATCAACTTCTCATCTTGAATGTAGTCCACATACTGTGACAACTCAAAAAATTTATCCTTGTATTGTGCTACAATCATTCCTCTTTGTTGGAGATCATGAAATTCATCAATTTTTCATTGTCGGTAATGCTCTGAAATGTATCTCTTCCTGAAGACCTCTAAGAAGGTTTCCCAAGTGATATTTTCAGGGGTTAAATGTCTTTTCCTCTCCTCCTACCATCACCAGGTATCTGCACTACCCTTAAGTTGATGAATTGCTAATATGGCCTTAAGATTACTTTCATAGGTATTCAATGCAAAATTCTTTTCAAGGCTTATTAACCATGACTCAGCCTCTAATCCATCAGTAGACCTAGAAAATTGTTGTGGCTACAAGTGAAGAAAATTTTGTATAATCTTGTCAATGTCCACTGCAGCCCCCAACTGCCTGGGTGTTATGAGGAGGTGGAGGGTAATGTTTTGAATCTCCTTCCTCAACATGTTTTGTTCCATTGTGGCCAGGACTTCTACTTCTTTCCCAAGGCACAAACTGGTGTTCTACATTATGATGCTAATTTGGCACTGGTAACCTTTCTTATATCACATTTACCAAATTTTGTAAAGCTTGGAGTATTTGTGGACCTTGAACCATTGGTTCTATTTGTGGCCCCTGATCCACCAGTTCTCCAGGTTGATTCACAAACATGTTTTTTTTTCTACACAACATAATGAGTTGTTTTAGACAATTTTACTTTTCCCCAAAGCTCCCAGTGCTGAAACTTGGTCCTTTGATACCTATGTAAAGCCTAATCATGAAATATAACCATAATAGAAATAATTATTTGAATGATAGAACACTCACAACCAAGTTAAAAGGAACCCGAGGGAAAAATCCAAGTGATGTAATACTTTGTAGGACTATACTTGCTTATATCTGTATGTATAAAAAAATCATTAACTATTTTTTGAGTAGAACAATTATTTAATAATCTTTTATTTATCCTTCCAAACAGTTATATATACAACACAACATCAAATCTATAGACCAATTAACCAATTATTTACATTTTATTATTTCATATTCTCGAGATAGGCTGCAACATAACAATTTTTCTAGTCTGATGGAGTTTAAAATCCTAAAATACAACTGAGGTTGCAATTAGATATGAAACCTAATACAATGAAGAAAATTTTGAATCGAATTCTCAAAAAATTAATGTGATCTCCACCTTGAGAGCAACAACTTTCGTTGGTTATCAATTTTCCACTCCTCTTTGGATTCAATCTCCAATACCTTCATCATCAAAGGAATCTTTCAATTGCAATGTGCATATAATGTATTCAGTAAAATATCAAAAATCTATTATAAACCTAGACTAACTTACTCTTAATCAACTACCCTAGGTAATTCAATTTATTGCTACAACTCAAGAATTTAGACAGAGTTATATGATACATGTGTTCAATGCATATTGGAGGATAAAATTTGAGTTCTTCATACTCCTTGCCTTTTAGATTTCCAAACTGTGCACCTGCGCCACTATAGACCTAACTTGAATATCTAAATGATTATAGAGACACCCTCATATTTGATGGAATTTGCAGGGAATAGCTTAGCAGTGGAAAATAATCGACTTTAATTACATAGGTTTAAGACTTAGCAAATTCATCATAGCACTGAATAGATTTAAAAGCATTATACTAATCATCCAATCGATGCTTTAAACTCCATTTTCCCCAACAACTTAGGAGCTAATCAATGTCACCATGCAGATTTTCCTGGACCCTATTAGGAATACTAAACATCGGTTACATATTTATACAACTTTTCTAGTGAATTTCAAGAAGAGGCGCCGTGGCATACAAAGCCTTGTTTCGACACTCCACAGATAAATGCATATTCATTTAAATGTAAAAGGACTAATACCTAATACGATACACGCATAATATAGCAATTACTGGTTTCTTTTATATCCTCGCCTGTGTGTTCAAGAACGATTGACTGACGCTAAGAGGGTACACAAACTATTTACCTGTTGATTCATCTGTGTTTTTCCCTCCTCACTAAATCTCAATTCTTCCCAAATTATTTTGTATAAAGTTCTGCAAAACCGAACTAGTCAATACCCCATTTCATGCATCAATAAATAGATCACTACTTAGAAAACCTAATGTTCTGTAATTAAGAACTTCTCAACCTTAATGCTCTCCTTTGACACCATTTTATTTTATCTATTCCTGGCTGTGTTTTTCTTCTCTATATGCAATTCAAATTGTTAGTAATACAATATTATTGATTATCAGTATGCAAATTTCATTTTTTTATGTTGTTAAAATTTCAAAGCTTTCCTTCTGCTCACAGCCCAGCCACCCTCGAGCCCAAAACTAGCTCACTCAGAGATATGCTTCTTATTCATGTGCTCACATAGAGCAAAGTTTTTCTTCTTTTGTTGGCTCACATAGAGCAAGTCACGACTCACACAGAGCTGAGATCACACAGAGCTCTAAATATTGGTATTCTAACAAATCTTTAAATTCCATTATCAATCTAAAAATTTCTTTATTGAACTTAAAAAAAATATGAAAATAGAACAAATCTTCTCACCTCTTTTCTTCGAATTTGATTCTCCCTTCCTTGCTACTCCTTTCAGCCTTCTGTCTTAGCTCTCCTTCCTCCTCCCAGAAACCGTTTCTCCTTCCCCCCACATAACCAACTCTTCATTCCTTTTTCTCTTTTTTTATTCCTTTTGAACTCCTCCTCTTTCGTGAAAATAATACAAAAAAAAAAAAAAGGAACTATGCAATTCCCCCATCATAGCATCTAAGAACATTTATGTGAGCTACTTATCTTATACCTCTGATTACAAAACTAATTTATAATTAATACAACTCTTATTACAATATTTTCTTACATCCATGCAATTCCTAATGCTTTTTAAGGTACATATAATCTTTATAAAACACTCCAAGTTATCCCCAAAAGTTACCTACCATTATGCATTCACATAGAGGAGTTAAAAATACATAGAAATAAGTAAAAATAAGAATTTACACCTTTTTAAAATACTCATTTTTGTTGGAAAAGGGGGTTTAGACCTTGCATTCCTAATGTTTGTATTTATTATTTATTTATAGGGGATTACATTATAATTCTAATGATATCTTAAGATAATCATTATAGGGGGTTACATTATAATTTATACTATCATTGTGATGGTCTTATAATACATGTCATAAAGCATTTTTAAATACATATTGGACCCAAAATGGGGTGCCCAATTTTGGGTTGTCAAATATTATAAGTTATGAGAAAAAGATAATGTGTAAGGAATACAAACATAGCCTATAAGATCAAGATCAAAGGAGGTGTTAAAATTTATTCCATGAGATTTGGGTGTCATTCCTCCTTTGGGATTATACATGGTGCTTAGGGGTGGAGTAGTGTGTGGGTTTTATGGTTATTTTGTAGGTACTTTTATGCTACCAAAATTATTATAGATATACATGTTGGTGATACTCTGATAGATTCATAGCCTAGATATTATAATATAACTACTAATTTTAAATAATACAATTGGAAGTGCTTTTGGAGTGTGGGGTTTTTCTTTTCAAAGGTTTTTTTCTCGCATAAACCTTGTTTTATGGTATATTTTCTTAAAATATTTTTGTAATTACAAAATATTTCAAATCCTTATTTTCAATGCAGATACCTCTCCTCATATATTAATGTAGCAAGTGCATTTTACATGTTTCTTCCTTTTATTCAATATTAAATCATGATCACCTAAGATTCTAGGTGTCAAAGATAAGGGTTTTTCAATTAATCTTGGATTGAGTGGGAGATTGTGTAAAAGGAGATATTGTTACAATAAAAATGGAAAACACATCAAGGATAAATATGGATAATTTTACTAGCACTAACTTTGATCTTTATAAGCTCAATATGGAATATAATTGTAGATGGAGATCCATGGGATACAATATCTAGATCCAAAATTCTTGCAATGTGATAAGAATACTAGGAAAATTTGGATAGAAAAGTGAAGGGCCTCATTCATTTTATTTTTATAGACTCTATCTTGTTAAATGCATATGAAGCCACCAAAAAAAATCTTTAGAAGAAGTAGAGAGAGGTTTATTAGGATAAATCGCTTGTAAATATTTTTTTTGTAAGAAAGAAGTTATATATCCTTAAGATGGGTGTGGTGGTTTTGTGACCAAGCATTGGAACACTTTCAATATGATTATGACCTAGTTGTATTCCATTGGAGTGAAGATAGAGGAGGAGGATTATTGCATGGAACTTATGTGTTTTTTCCAAACTTATGGGATCACTTGGTGATATTAATCAATAACATTGCCACTAAACTCAATATGGATGGGGTAGTTGTATCTTTAATCTTAGGGGAGATGCAAAGATTTTTTTGAATCTACCAAGGAGTCCATAGTTTTTCATGAAAGACAAAAATAGAATGGAAAGAATAAGGTCAAGAAAAAGAAAAATTTATACATAAATCTCCAAGAAACACCAAGGCTAAGTGCTCAAACTTTGACAAGCTTGGGAATTTTAAAAGAGACTCCATTGAGGAGAAAAAGAAAAAAGCAAAAAGAAAATAATTTAGATAATGAGTTCAATAATCCTCATAATGAAGGTGATGTTTTTATCATAGCAACATATGCATTGAAAGGTGTATGGTTGGTACACTTTGGAGCTTCCTACCACATGATCTTGCATTGGGGTTGGTTTTTGAAGTACAAAGAACATGATGGTAGGATGACATACCTTGGTTATGATTGTTATTTGGGAATTATTGGTCATGATCATGTTTTGATTATATTATTGATGGAAAAGTAAAGGGGATTGATTGAGTTTTGCTTATCCATGTTTTTACATGAAACCTAATTTTACTTAACAAGATTAATGATGTAGGTGTGTAGGTTATTCTTTCTAATGGAGGGTGTAATATGGTGTGAAGATATTTGGTGCTTGCCAAGGTTGTTTTCAGGGGCACTCTATTTGAGTTGGATGTATCTATAATTTAGTGTAATAGTTCTTTTTTTACATAGTGAAGATATTTGTAGAATTTGTACCCTCACCACTAGAAAACATCAAAGAGGACTATTGCATCTACTTCTGATGGTCATGATTGTTAGATACCTAAGGGTTATCTTTCTTTAGAGATAAAGCGGCTTGTAGAGAAGACAATCTTATGGCACTAGAGAATGGGTCATATAAGCAAGAATGGTCTCATGACCCTACAAAATAAAAATATTGTAGAGGGCTAACTAATTCTGCTCTTGAGTTTAATATTTGTGAATATTACATGTATGGTAAATAAAATCATGTTTTGTTTTACTCAAGTTATCATAAATCTTTTGGGGTGTTATACTTAATTTATTCAAATGTATTTAGTCATGTAAATGTTCCTTATATTTATAATTATTTGTAATATCGTCTTTTATTTATTATTAGTCTAAGAAGACATGGACATATTTCCTCATAAATAAATCTTAATTCTTTAATATTTTCAAGGAGTTTGAACCCTTGTAGAAAATCAAACTAATAAAATATTAAGATTTTGACGATTGATAATGGTGGTGATTTTTTAGTAAATTTTGATAGATTCTATAAGGATAACAAAATTAAAATACCAAAGACAACTCTGTATATCACCTAAAAGAATGGAGTTTTATAGATAATGAATAGGATGTTGATGAAGAGGCCTAATATTATGCTTAGTGTATTAGATTGAAATAAAAATTTTAGACAAAAGTAGTTACTACAACTTGTTAAAACCTAATTAATAGGTCTCCTACATTGGCTCTTTGATGAAGAAACTCATGGAGGTTTGGAAAGGAAAATGGCTCCTCATTACAACATCTTTGTGTTTTCAGTTGTGAGGAATATGCTCATGTGTTTATGGATAAGTGGTAAAAAATGGAGAATAAGGTAGTTAAGTGTATATTCATTGGCTATGGTGTTGGTGTGGAAGGGTACGAGCTTTGGAACCTTATGGTTGAGAGATTTCCATATAAAAGAAGTGTTATTTTTTGAGAAATTAAACCTTCTCCTATAGAACTATGTATTTAAAAGTAAGGGTTCTTTATTTTTTAGATTAAAAGAGTCTTTCAATGGTCTCAAATAATATCATAGGGCGTGGTACTAGAAGTTTGAATCTATTATGTTGGGTTTGGGTTTTTTGAGATTTAAATTAGATAATCACATTTAATATAAGACTGATAGTGATTCATTCCTTATTATTGCATTACACTTTAATGATATGCTAGTTTTAATAATGACAGGGACATGCTTTATGATTTGAAGTCTTAACTTTTAAAATAGTTCGAGATGAAGGAATTAGGGGTTAATAGCTATATCTTTGGTATTTATATTATAATATATAAATTAAACAAAATAATTTGGTTGTGCTAGATCAATTATGTGAACTTATTTTTTTGGAGAAATTCAACACAAAAACTATAGACCACTATTTCTTCCCATATGCTATCTTTAGAGTAGTGTTTGACATCACCGAGTGAGATGAAGGACATGACTCATGTGCCTTCTTGTAGTGTTGTTGGGATTTTAATATATGTTATATTATGGACTAGTCCAAACATTTCCCAAGCACTAGGAGTCTCGATACATTTCATGGATAGTCTTAGATGAGTTCATTGGGACATAATTA
>VDFB02000003.1:263762222-263774329 GCA_007258455.2 Sequoia sempervirens | reverse complement strand
CTCAAGTCTCTCCCTCTCTCAGGTATCTCTCTCTCTCACTCACTCCCTCTATCTCTCTCCCCTCTACCCTATAAATCTTTAAAAAAACCAACTTTATTATAACATGAGCATGTTATTAATAAGTAGAGACATGTCCATTTTAGCAAGAAATAATGCGCTCATGTTATAACGTGAGCACATTTTTTCTTGCACTAAAAATAGTAAAACTACACAATATACATGTGATATCGGCCCAAATTCTACATATTCTCCTAGTTTTGCATGTGCTCTAACAAAAAGTAGCTTTTTAGTGATTTAGTGAAGTGTGCATGCATGATTTTTAGATTCCACCACCTTTTTCATGATCTTTCCATCAGCTTTGCATGAAATAGCAGAGTTTTCATGTTGAAAGGCATATAATATCAATTCAAGTTTGAATTACAATGATAACTAATATACAATTGAAGTTTGGAGGGGAACAAGCTTTTGAAAAAGTGAAATTTTTGAGGAGTTTAAGGAAAGAAGAAGCAAAGGCTACATAATTGGGTAGAACTCGATTTGAAAATTTGGTTTTTTAGGTATGTGAAGTCTTTGTACATTTTCTTTCATTCTATTATGGATTTCTTTCATTTTTGTTGTTTTACTTATTCCATGTTGATCAAGTTTTTTGTTTGTCATGTTACAACCCTAGGTTGTCAATGGAAATTTTTAATTATACAATTCTATACACTTTCCTTTTACATTTTTAAACCACATCTCTTTGATGCATTTTGTTAAATTTAACAATTGACTTTCTTTGTGTATGCTTCCAAAGCTTTCATTGAGGTATTTTGTCAAACAGTTATACAAACTAGCTGATTGCCTTGTCTATGCCACCAAATTTTCTATACATGTCTCTTAAAATTTGGAATATACTCTTAATGTAGTAAGGGGATGCCTGCAACACACAAACACACAACTCCAATCTACAAACTAATTTTCAATTTATAATTTTATTAGGACCTCTTCTTTCTGCAAATTCACATTGTTCAGGTTGTAGGATATCAAAGCCACTCAATCAGGTATAATTCCTGACACAACCTTCTCACTTCTTAGTAGACCCCCAAATCCCAAAATAGTCTTTTCTTAGGTCTCAAAACAAAATATTTTCTAGGTTTTATGACCTTGCATGCTCAAATAGGTTTCCAATACAAAAACCCTCAATTTTCTCATAAATATCTAGGGTTTTCTATATTTCACAACTCTAGGGCCTTCCAAGCCTCACCAAAGCATCAAAAAAGTTTTTCAATGTCTACAAAAACAAAATAAACCTTCACTAGGCCTTTAGCCTCATTAGATCTCAAAAACACCACTTTGGTTCCTCCTTTTCATGCCAAAAATTCACATTCTCAATCTAAGATAACATCACCAGCCCTATAGACGCATTACCACTATTAAAAGAAACATGAAATATTGAAAAAAACATACTACAAGACTTTCCTTCAAATCATAGGTAACCACGGTAGGAGGAAAGGCTCCATCTTCAAATTAAAGTAAAACTCCTACCCTGCTAGTTTGTACAGGCTGATCAGGAAGAATGGAGTTTTTCTTTCTTTGAAACAACCAAAGGAGTATAAAAATAGATTTAAGTCCAAGTTAAGACCTACCACCATAGTGATTTATGAATTTCTAATCATGGGAGGCATGTATTGGGACTTACACAGGAAAAAGAAACTAAAAACACATAAAAAATACTTGAAAGTCCATAGTTTAGACATTGACTAGATCACCAAATCCTCAAAAGAAATTCATTGAACCCTTTATTTGATCTTGTATGATGTTTTTATACATTTTCAAATTAGGATTTCCAACTTCCTTCAATGCCCATAACCACCCTTCAACCACCAAACATTCATTAAGCCTAAAAGTACTAGTATTAGCAATGGTTTGCTTAATAAGCTTCATTATGAAAATTTGTTGTTCTACAGACCTTGTACCATTTAGACACCTTTATTTTACCCATTACAAATCATTTCAACACATCCAACAATCACCAATGCTTTTTTTGTACCAAACTACACAAATTATCAAGTTTTCTAAACTTTTAAGGGCTCAAATTAGCCCACTTTTACAAAGGGACCACCTTCAAAACTTGTCCAAATCTCTTGAAACCTTGGGAAAGTACTTTATATCTATCAAAAATTCAAATTATAGCAGTATATTGCAAAGATTCAATCATTTACCATCCAAACCATAAAACTCTCTCCCTAGGCTTAGAAACCCTATGTTTTATTGAAAGTAGCACTTGCCAAACACTCCAAAATTGAAAATTGTTGAAACAAGCCTAAAAATCCCTACTCATGCTCAATATAACATAAAATAACACTACGCAACTTAGAAAATCAATTTTAGTCACCAAAAATCTCAATTTTGTTAAGGAAAACTCAGCATTTCCTCATTTGGTTTGATGCCCAATCCAAGGATTATCCTCCATTCAAGTTTATCATGGCCTTTTATAATGTTTACCTCTTAAAATAAACCACTTAAAATTCAAAAACTAACATTTGAAAGAGGTGATCATTGGTCTCCCTCTTTAATAGACTTTTACAACCCTTCACTATTAATTAATTTGACTTGACTTAGTACTTTTTGCACAGGTAAAATTATTCATCATGTTGAAGAAACAAAATTTTGTAAGGATAAAACTAACAGATGATAAGCTCCAACCCTTTAGAGATAAAGATAAAAAATGGATGAGGGAATATTGTGAAAAGAAAAAATTGGGAACAATTGACAAAAACAAGCTAGTTGAAGAGGAATCTCAACTGTCAAAAAGAGAATAGAAATTGGCAGCACAAAGGGCACAAATGTGAAAGAATTGTGCTAGGGGAGATGTAGATACCATAGTTGGAGACACACCCTCTACCACAATTGAATACAAAGGGACATCATTAATCACAAGTGAATATGGAGGGACAACATCTACCACAAGTGAGTATGGTTGGACACCATCCAGCACATCTAAATTTGAGAGTATATCATCACTCGGATTTGATGAAAAAGGTATTCCATCATCCCCATGTGAACCTCAAGGTATGTATTCTATTCCACCCTCGATTGAAGGTACACAATCTAGCCCACCACAATTAAATATTGATGAAATTGCTAATGTTGAAATGTATACATACCTAAGAGAACACCACCTAGAATTTGGCGTAGAAAGCCAAAGTTTTTTATTAATATTGATGAGGATATTTGACAGCACATGGAAGGTAAGATTCTAGAATATACTTGTAGAAGATATGTTGATAAGATTCGACAAATGTTCTTTGAAAGGCTAAATGAGACCCCAAGATGTTAACTATTTTTTCAAATGATGTAGGGTTTAAAGTACAAAAACATGATGAATACTCTTGGGTTGAGAACATCGAATGCATCAAGTGAAAACACTATTGTAAAGAATCTAATGAATGCTTATGAGAGTGTGGGTAAGGCCTCATGGTCAAAGGATAATAATGTCACCCGAAGTGTCATTACATCAACTTTGGTAAGCTATCAAACAAAACAATCTCGTCTCATTAAAAAGACAAGTGAACAAATGGGAATTAGTAGAAAAACTTTATCAAAAGTCATTCAAAGGTGGCAAAGAATTGAGGGCACCAATTCAAATGAATTATGGGCATTCTTGGGAAGACTGCCACATAAAGATAAAAAAGTTGTTGAAGCATTAAGAATGCTAATTGAAGATTACTGGAAGAATAATACAAGGCCATCTCTAAATCAAAGGGATGTCGTAAGAAGGAGAATCGGTAGTCAAAACCATGAGCCACATCCAAAGAATTTTTTGGATACAACTCAAACCCAATTTTTTCATAAATGTCAAAATGCTTATCCTCAAATCATTATTTCTCAAAAAAAAATTGAAATGCTTAAACCTTTTTATGTCAAGATAAATCACACACACACTACTAGTTATTGTAGAATACATATTGAATTCACTAACCATTATGATGTTTATCATTCTATATGTTTATATTTTCATACTAATGATGTTTTGTAGGATTGTGGCATAGAAGCCCCACCAAAGTCTTCAAGACAGTTCTTATCAAAAAAATTATGTCAAATAGAGGATGGCCAAATATTCTATAGGACAACATGCTTGGATGGTTCATGCGAGCGTTGCGGTGGATTGCAATGAGTGCCAGCATGTCAACATAATGAAAGCATAAATGAGGTGGGACATAAACTAGTAGATTTTAGGAAGTATAAAACAATGGAATATGCTACAAAAGATGGGTCTCAAGAAAAAAGGTGTCATTTGGTTATTAAGAAGATTCTAGTGTATCAGTTTATGTCCATGTTTTGTGAGAATATAGTGTATGAGTATGCAAGGCATACCTATAGAGCCTGATGTCTAGACAAACAATTCAAGCTATGCAAGGACACCTTTCTAGTTGGAAACATAGTATCAGTGGTTTACTTTGCAAAGAACTACACTCTACAGCCATTGTGTGAGGTGCAGTCACAATATTACAACTCTACACAAGTTTTGATGTTTTTGCACATAGCTTTCATTCAAGCAGTTGATAGTATAGAGGACCAAAAGAAGGTATTGAGGTAGTATCACTTATATATTAGTGATGATTGCACACATTCTCCAAAGTTCGTGCAAGGTTTCTTCCAGATGTTCTATAGTGATTTGGCACGATGGAGCATAGCATGTGGTTGACATATAATATGGTTGGATAATTGTGCAACATAGTTCAAGAATGCATGCATGTTCTACTAGTTGTACAGGATGCATCTCACTATATGTATTTAGCATATGTGGAACCTTTGTGAGGTTGGGCATGGAAAGGGGGAGCATGATGGTGAAGGAGCATGCATGAAAAGATCATTAGCATGAGAAGGGTTAAAGTATAAAGATAGTGCAAATTTGACAGATGCAAGTTCAATTGTTGAGTGGTGTAATGCTTCGATGGGTCCAGGTAATGAAGGTACATCTTTAATTCATAGATTTTTTTGGTTGATGGATGATACTAAGATTGCACCATATGAGGATTGATGTACACTAATAGGATCGAGTGAGCTACACTCTTTCCTTAGCTCAAATGCAAGTTCATGGAGTATCAATACACGTAAGATGGCATGCTTTTGTTCTTCATGTACAATGCAAGCTTGGAATTGATTGTGAGTCAAGGGGGTGGGTTAGAAATGGTTCATTGTTTATCTTAGCCCACTTCACACATATCACCCTCTGACAAAATTGGAACTAACACAGATTGAATCATTGGTTGACTTTGACCACGTATAAGATCTAGTTCAACCAAGTAATATATCTACTTTCTTAGTTTTTTAAATTCCATATTGTTATCTTACTTTGTACTATATTCATAATGATGACTAATTTCAAGTGATTTTTTGCACATATCAATGCAGGGAATGTTTATGTAGTTATTGTAGATGAAGAAAATGAAGAGGGAACAAACTATTACTTGTGTCATTGTGTTGAGGCCAAAAATAAATTGGAAGCCAATGTTATAGATGGAGAAAACATTGAATACCCTACAGGCTCAATTGTTGTTACTAGAACGTGGCTTAGAAAATGAAAAGGGAACAAACTATTACTTGTGTCATTGTGTTGAGGCCGAAAATAAATTGGAAGCCAATGTTATAGATGGAGAAAACATCGAATACCCTACAGGCTCAATTGTTGTTACTAGAACGTGGCTATTTGAGGACTTTGACATGTATCATAATATTCTTCATTACTCAAACCTTGTTGTGGCATCCAATGTTTGTTTGAGAAAATATGGGAGTATACCTTTGAACAAGACCTTGTGGAAGGTCTGTGAGTTTGATCATGAGGCAATACTTGACAGAATAAAGAGTAGAGCAGATCCGGATGGTTCATTGGATTAATTTGTAAGTGTATGCACAATGGTTCTTATTAATTTATACTTGTATACATGTTTATTTATTTGATGCCAATGCTATCATATTATTTTACTTTGTGTATCTATAAGTAACCCGGTAAACATTGATTGGTGTCCCCTTGCAGAAAATGCAGATTTATGAGCCATCCAAGAGAAGCTTGGGCATAAAATCAATGCAACATCACTATTTTGATGATCTTGACAAATCTCAATTATGATTTTCAGCCATTAAAAAAGTATGTGCGAAGTTTGGTGAAGGAATTTCAAGTTATTCATTTGAAGTTAACATTATTATGAGAATCTATGATGTAGAAATTATAGGAGCATATCAAATTTAAAGATATTCTAGATTCATGAGAGGTATTATGTGCAATAGGTATCTTGAAACTCATAGTGAAGATGCACGACTAGGAGTGACTAAGTTGAGAGACTACCATGACTATCTATAAGTTCCTTCCATATATTTTCATTTCATTTCCATTTTGGATGAGTTGTTTCTTTTTATTCTTTTACTTTGCATACATCTGTAACTAAACTAGTAAAAGTTGATTGGTCTCTCATTGCAGAAAATGTTGATTTTTGAGCCATTGAAAAGAATCTTAGCCAAAAAATAAATGTAACATCCTTATTTTGATGATCTTGACAAATCTCAATTCTGATTTCAAGCCACTATAAAAGAGCTTGTGAAGATTTGTGAGGGAATCTCAAGTTACTCATTTGAAGTTAACCTCTAAACGAGAACCTATGATGTAGACATTATAAGAAAATATTGAATGTATGAGTGACATTGTAAAATATTTGTGAGAATAGAGTACCTAAGGCATTTTAATGAGATTTGTACTTGTAATTAAATTTATTGAAATATTAAAATTTGGTGCAGGGGCACCAAGGTATTGGACAAATTTGGTTCATGGAATTACTTTAAGTTAGTAAATTGTGTTTTGATGAAATTGTCAATTGAATAAGGTCATATTACATGGTCAATTGATTTATAATATAATAAGTCATGTTAGTTACAAGCTCAATAGTTAGGCATGATTGGAAAGATGTAGAATCATTTGTAAAGGCTAGATTTAAAGCCTCTTGAAGGTTTAGACACAATGTAATTTTTGTGCAGGAGCACCTAGTCGCCTAGTTGCAAAATTTCACTTTTTGAAGGTCGATAGGTGGTCAATAGATTAGATTAAGGTATTTTGTGTTTATTTATACTAAATAAGGTCAATCAAGAACATTTAAGGTTTATTAGGGTAAGTTTTTGAATCTCGATGGTCAAATGTGCAAAACAATGCATTCTTGCTACACTATTATCAATATTTGAATTTGTAGCCTTTTGAAGGAAAATCTTTGAATTTGGTTGTAAATGTTCAAGAATGAGGTCTAAGATTTTAATATACCATTTAGAGAGCTTGGATTTCATGGAGTTCCTTTCAAATCTTTTTCTTTTATTGCTCCTACAATAAACAATTTGATAGAGTTGGTGGAATTACCTTTCTTAGTAATTACTAGTAGTTCAAGATTGAGATTGTTACCCTTGAGAGAGTATGACTTGGGAAAAGGGCATTTGATATGGATATTATTTTTAAATACTTCAAGCAGGATGTACTCCACATTGATTCCATTCCTCAATATTCACTTGATTGCATGAAGGAATGGTTGAACTCCATGGATATAAAGTATTGTGAAAGTAGAATGAACTTGTACTTGTGGCCAATTTATTGAAGATGATGGTTGGAAATTTTTGAATATGGAAGCTAGTGATTATGATTCTGATAATTTAGAAGAGTTAGAACAAGGATATATGAGTTCCCTCTTATGTAGAAGAGGAATTAGAATCATATTTCATGTAGCCACCATCAAGAGTGTTACAATCCAACAAGATGGAGGGAATTCTTATATAAGGATAATTTTCAATGTTGCAGGTACTAGCTTTAATACCAACTACAATGGCAACATTGAAATTCCCTAGTAGTATTTATGTTGAGGAAATTCCCTTTAGATGCAGGGATTCAAATCACATCAACCATGTGGTACAAATTATTAAATCCTAGAGATGATCTGTAGCAATGAAAGAGTTTGGAAAGGCAGAGAGAGCTACACTGATGACTTATGAGAAACTTCAACTTTCTAAAACAAAGTCAATTAGGCTGGCATACATGTGGATTAGGCCAACATTTGGTGGAAGAGGAGGAAATATGATTGGAACTCTGGAGGCCCACCATACTATAATTTTGTATTCAACCATGAGAATAGATGAGAGAGATATTATCATGTATCAAAACATTAAGCATGCATTCTTCCAGCCAACGGAGAAGGAGATGATTACTTTGCTTCATTTTCATTTGCATAACCATATCAAGGAATGGGAACCAAGAAGAAAAAGGATTTCTAGTTTTATGTGGAGGTAATGGATGTGGTCCAAACTTTAGGAGGGGAAAGAAGGTCAATGTATGATTGGTGTAGGAGCACCATTTAGTAGGTTTTGTTCATCAAGGGAAATGAGTAGAATATAGGATTTTGAATTTTCTATTAAAATAAGGTCTATGAGACCATTATATTATGTATTTATTCATATTTTATTTGTATTAGGTTTTTAGGAGGTTGGGTTTTTCAAAAAGTGAAAAATGTTTAAAAATTACAAAATTGTGCAAAATTTGCAAACTCAAACGTTCTAAAATTGCAAAATTTGCATGATGGAGGGAATGTGAAGATTCAAACTAGTTCACAAGTTATTTAGGAAGGTGAATCAGTTTTTAATTGGTAGTAAATATTTTAAAAACATGGAGAACTTGAATTGAAGTTTGGATTTAGTGATTTGAAGAAGCAAAAATAATAAAAACTTAGAATTTTATAGAATTTTTTGTATTTTTCAGTTGTAGCAGCAGATTGTATGGCATGTATTTCAATTAGTTGATCTATATTTGTTGATATTTACATTTTATATTGATTTACTTTTCCTTTTAATCCATTTAGAAGGTTTTCCATAATGTTTTGTGCATTTTATCATCAATCTAATAAAATTGGCCACAACTTGTACATTTGAAGGTTTTGAGTCAATAAAAATGGCTTTTTGACCCATTCCTCTTTCTGTAGCCTCTGTAACTTGAGGAATGGGTCTTAGATAACATTATTAAGGTGTGGGAATCATGTTTTAGTGTTGCGGAGGTCTGAAAGTGAGATTGGTGTGAAACCCATTTGTGTAAAAGTGAGTTTTCTTTAAGAAAAAGGGTGGTTTTGAGGAGTCAAATTGTGTTTTTGTGTAGGGAAGCATTATTTTATGACTTTTTGAGTTTTTTTGGGGTATCAAAAACTTTTTTGATTAATTTTTAGGTTGTTGTTAGCTTTGGAAGTATCATTTTCAATAAACCGCCAGGGTTTAGGCTACAATAGAGGGTTTTGTGGCTTACCCATTGTACGGTGGTATAACTGAGATATCATTGTGTATTTTGAAGTTTTAACACCTTATAATTGCTTCCTCAAGAGTTGGTAAGGTTTGGATAAGTTTAGAGTATAGACCCTTTGTAAAAGTGGCCTAATAGAGGCCTCAAAAGAGTGAAATCTCAAGTTTTGAAGGAGTTGTTATAAAGAAACTTATGGAGCTATGTTGATATGTTAAAAATATCAATAATTGGTCCCTAAATTGAGTTAGGTTGTGAATTGGAAGTGTGTGGTTGAGAATTTGTACCCGATTTAGTGGGTTTCCTAGGCTATAAGGGAATAGTGTGATTTGGTTGAGAAAGAGTGAATAGGAGAACTTGATGATCTAATTCCTAGTTGGTTGTTGAATTTTTGAATAGTTGTGTTGTAGGACCTCCCCCAATTGCATCAATGATATTGATGAAATTGAGGAAGAACAACAAGAGAGGGACAGGAAAAATAAAATCAATATAAACTTTCAAGGATTTGTCATGCGAGTAAGAGAGGTATGGGAGCAGCCTCATCTAAAATATTTTGAACTATAGTTTGATACACCATTTAGAGAGATTGGTTTTCATGGAGTTCCTTTCAAAGCCTCTGCTAGTGATTTTGATTCTGATAATTTGGAAGAGTCGGATCAAGGCTATGAACCATCTAATGTAGAAGAGGAATGAGAATCACTCTTCATATTGCAGGTACCAGCTTTAATACCAACTATAGTGGCAACAACGAAATTCCCTAGTAGTATTTATGTAAAGGAAATTTCATTTAGATGGAAAGATTCAAAGCACATCAACCATGTGGTACAAATGATTAAATCTAGGAGACGATTTGTAGCAATGAAAGAGTCTGAAAAGGAAATGAGAGCTACATTGGTGACTCAGGAGAAACTTCAACTTTTGAAAACAAAGCCAATTAGGCTAGAAAATGTGTGGATCAGGCCAACATTTGGTGGAAGAGGAATAAAGATGACTGGAACTCTAGAGACCCACCATACGGGATTTGGATATTCAACCACGATAGCAAAAGAGGGAGTTGATATCATGTATCAAAACATTAAGCATGCATTCTTCTAAGCAGCGGAGAAGGAGATGATTACTTTGCTTCATTTTCATTTGCATAACCATATCAAGGCATGGGAACCAAGAAGACCAAGGATTTTGAGTTTTATTTGGAGGTAATGGATGTGGTCCAAATTTTAGGAGGGGCAAGAAGGTTATCTTGTTTTTATTGTTGCTACCTACTTTCACAATGTTCTTGGATTTAAGGGTTTCATGATGTAATTCAACCCTTTCCACTTTCTTTTCCTACTATAACTTGTGTAATGGGTCATCTAACTTGTAAAATACATTCCTAACCTAATTATAATGTTGTGGAGTCAAGGTTGGGTGTTTGGGACAATGTTTTAGGGCTGCAGCAGGGTATTTTCATGATGAAAATGAGGGTTTTGAGTGGTGTTTTGAAAAAATGTGGGAATTACTATTCTTGTAATGCATTATTCACCATGTACAGGGTCTGGTAAGTCTATTTAGTGATTTTTTTGGGTATGGTAGGTGCGAGAGATATGAGTTTCATTAAAACCTGAAGTATTTTGCTTGAAATAGAGGGTTTGGTGTATTAGGGGTGTAGATGTCTTGGATTTGGAAACAAATCATGGAATTGGAGGTTTTGACACATAATATACTATTGTTTCAAGAGTTTGAGTGAATATCTAGTGTTTAAAAGGTCATCTCTTGGTAAATAGGGCTAATTTAGTAGCCTTTATGCAAGGTGGTCTATTGGATCTTAATGATGGTACAAAGAAACATGGTATGATCTCTTGGGAATTTGTCTTAGGGTCTATGTTAAAGCTTGATTGATGTTTGGTTGGCCATTGGATGAACTTCTCTAAAAGATAAGCCTATTTGATGAGATTTGGAGACTATAAGTTAGGAAAGGATTTATTGAAAACCCATACTCGTAACTTCCCACAACCAACCAAAGCTTAAAACACATTCAAAAAGGTCTGCACAAGCTTAAAAGTTCAAGATATATTGCTGCCCCCAAATATTTCTTCAGACCCTAACAGTAAACCACCATTTTCCACTAAAAAATGCACCATTTGACATTTAGGGCATCACCTAAAATCACTTTACTCACCTCCCTTATGCTAAAAACTATGCACACATGTTTTATAACCATAACTAATCCTCTCCATTGAGTTATAGAAGCATTCAATGGGTGAAAGGATTAATATGACATTTTAATGCACTCAAAACCCTTAAAATAGGGTATACAAACTGACCCTTAGTAATTGGCTTCAAAAATGCACAAAGTTACTTGAAATCCAACCAAACCAAATCACCATGTACATAGCCACATAGTTCAATGAAACATCAAATCCCAAAGTGTAAAAGGGTAGCAATCTTTGATGGGGTATTACTCAAATACCATGGTGCTAATGAAATCTCTTTTTGAACCTATGTGATCATGTTGGGCCCCTCTACAATAACTTCTCATTTTTTTGTTATCTTGAAGTGGTTTTCCCGTGGTGTCTAGTTTTCAGTTGATGGAAAAAGTGTTAGTTGTAAGGAGTTGAAAGTTGCAAGGTGGTGCAACTTTTATTTTGAAACTTGTGTGAACAAACAAACTATTTAAACATGTCTGAATAGGCATGTTTATGCTAGGAATAGTCCTCTTTCACACCCAAACACATGGAATCACTTTGAGCTACGTTTAATCAGATCGATCCCTTAAGGTTCCAAAGGGAAAAATAGCTCCAAAGTTCTCATCTAATCCTATGGGACTGTATTGGGCCCT
>VDFB02000003.1:263602469-263762122 GCA_007258455.2 Sequoia sempervirens | reverse complement strand
AAAAATCTTATACTTTTGGTTTGCCAATTTTTTCCATAAAATATTTTTTCTGCTATGGTATAAACACATATCTTTTTGTAATATCAAGGATATTTTTGAAACTTCCATGCATTGCTAATCTAAAAGGAAAAGTTTTTTTCTAATCTGTATGTAGCCATGCTTTTGACATTGTCAAAAAGAGTAAAACTTCTTGAATGATTCAAAGGCATGGCCAAGAAGTTCTAACTATTCTAATCTTTTTATCAATCATTTCATGGAATACCAATTGAAAATTTGTTTTTTGCTTTTAGATACTTAGTTGTTTACTATCAGTCAATTAATTTATTCAAGACAAACCATGAAGGACAACAATGATCAATGCTAGGACTAACCAATTAATAAGTATACACATGAATAAGTCAAGCATGTACATGTATAAGGGAAGCACAAGTAGTCACAAACGTGTAAGCCTTGAAGTATACACATGAATACATGGTATACACAACTTAATGCAAAGTATATGCATGAATACAATGTATACACATGAAAATGTGTAAGTCACAAAGTATACATTGGAACACATGTAAGTCAAAAAGTATACACATAAGTTGTAAAGTATACACTTGAATACACGTAAGTCATATCTATTGAACCATAAATTTATAATGCAAATATAGACACCATCGATAAAAAAAATTTGTATTAACCAAATAGCTATGTACGCATACATCAATATATGTCGATATAAGTATAAAATATAGTTACAAAATTGTCATGTCTAGGCATACAACAAAGGGCTCTACAATCAAAATTCATTTCTCTCCATGCTCTATAAATGAATTATTTCCCTTTGTTTGGAAATCCGATGGTGATAAGTCCATCACTCGTTTCTGTTATGCTCGAGGAGTGCTCCTGCTGCTCCTCCTAGAGTTTAGCTCCTGGTGAAGTTTTAACTATTACAATAAGAAGTAAAGACATTAATATATAGAAATTACATTATAAAAAATGATATCTTTAACAAAACAATCACTTATGGCCATCTCACAATCACTCTCCATGATGGAAATATTTTCATTCTGATACTAAGGCATGCTCAAGCCTTGTATAAATGATCCAAATAGGAATTAAACGACAAATCAATAATGGTTTGATTTTTCACTAGAACTAACATCTATAACAATGAATGTAAATTGAAATTTAGTAATTTTCCTCATACCTCCCCCATCAAATCTATCAAGGAGTGTATAGTGAATAAAACACTGATATCCATTTCCCTCATAACATTTGAAATTTTTTCTATCACTAACATCTGAAAATAAAACAAAAAATTATTCAATCACAAAAAAGTTACAATAGTGATCCACGCCATGACTTATAATGTATGAGATCTAATGAAAAAAAAATAGAGTACAAGTATTAAACTATATATTTCTGATTATCATGCTTACTATTTTCCCTATTCGAAAGGATGTGTTTTTAGGATTTTAACCATAGCAGAAATCCATTGAACCATTTGATTGAATTCTTTCGTAGACATGTACAATAAATATGGTGGCATAGAGAAGGCAGTGAACTGTTTGAAAAAATGCCTCAAAAGAAATGGGGTCTCATGGTGATAGCATTCCATTACAAACAAATGCACATCATGGTATTCCATCACCACAAAACTGCATTTCTTATAGGAATTTTTTCAAAAATTTCATTTCCTTCTCTATGGTATTATTGCTTGCTATTATTCTTTGATAGATATTTTTCCAAGCATCCATATAGTTTGTTGGAAATCACCTATTTTAGGCTTTTAGCCATAGCAACAACTGCAAGGAAGGAAGTAGTTTGATAAAATGCTTTGGTGAACATGTATGAAAAATGTGGTATCATAGGAAAGGTGGTGATAAGTTTGAAGAAATGCCTCAAATAAATGTGGTCTCATGTGGTGATGGAATGGAATTCCATCACCATGAGACAACATTTCTTCGAGTCATTTTTTCAAACTACTAATTGCCTTGTTTATGCTATTGCTTACTATTATGGTTTCATAGATTTTTTCCAAGCATCCATAGTTTGTTGTGCTAGCGCACCTTTGCAAGCACATGCCTCCATGTGAAGAAATTAGATCATGCTTCTTATGTTGACTTTCTAAACAACTATATTATACAGTTGAAATTTTTTCATCTATCAGAATCTAGTTATTAGTTATGGAATTTGAAGTAATGCTTTGAGTTTGAATGATGTGTAATGCAACGTAACCAACAATGTGAATATAAACTACACAAATCTATTAAGTATAATTCATTAGTTAATTTCTCTTTATTCTATTACCTCCATGTACATTTGGGTAAATCCATTGGCACTAGGAGGTGTTTCCTTGAAACCTCCAATATTAACTTGTTCAACATCCAAAATCACATATGAAAATACCATTCGTAAAACAATGCTATTAACATGCAATAAATTTATAATTTTTTACTAGTTACATACCCCACTGATAGGTGTACTGTAGAAATAAGTAGGTGGAGGACTGGTGTATCTAGTCTCAACACTATGACCTTGCAATTGTATTAAAATAATAAAACTAGATTAGTTAATCTTGCATTTCAAAATGAAATTTAATAAATTAAATTCAATGAACATGTTGACTTTTACTTGAGTATCAATGCCATATGCATCATGCAAAATTTTAGTCATCCTCTCCATCCCCGTAGATGCATATGGATCTTGCATAGTAGCATTTGGATAATACATAGCATCCTCTTGAGTGTCGATGGGGTCATATGAACAAGTTGCCCCACAAGATTGACACACATGGGTTCGAAGGCCACCACCCGAAGACTCCCTCTAATGGCATTGTACAATAGGGCTAGTATGATGGATGACACTTTGGGTCAAAGTGTTGATCACCTACAATGTCTCCATGTTGGCACTCTCCTTTGCAATGACAAGCATAGCAATGTTCTCATGAGGTGGCCTAGTGAGAGGTCATCTCCCTTGCTGCATAGGATTTGGCTGTACACTGGGCCTATCCTGAGCTGACCCCCCACCTCTCCCATGGAACTCCCTCATATCAAAATAATTTGGGATTTAGTTCAATATGAATGCACTATATAGTTTCCTAAGAAAATATTGGGGGACTTCACAATTGTTTCACGGTGGGTAATCAAAGACCAAGTACCACCTATCATAAAAACAATTCCTAATCTCTCGATGGTGGCACTAATGAATAGGAAACCTCTTTGCATTGAGGCTAAGATTTTTATGTGTTCTAGGGTCAGTGAATAAAGAGCACAAATCACCTTTAGTAATTTTTTAATCCTTTACTTGTTTATATGATAGTTTATCTACATAATATGCCCTAGTTGTTTGCCTCCTATCTTGCTATCAAGTTATTTGTTGGGTAATTGAATCTACATTTTTTAAAATCTCTTTCAATGAATTTGCTAGGGTCATTCTTTTTATGGTTGAAGCATTTGGACCACTCAACCTACTGATAAAATCCTCAATTTGTTTTTCGTTGTTCTCAATTTCACTCCTAAAATTTTGTTGAGTGTTAGGAGGGTGTTGAGTGATTCATGAGGGAGGTTGATTTTGTTGTTGAGGATTTTCCTACTCTTCTTGCTGAGGATTTTGAGGATTTACAGGATCATTTGCACCTCCTAAAATTAAAAAAAAAAAACAATCAAATCTAACCTAAAACAAACAAAATCAACTTGAAACTAAGAAATTCAAAACAAATATCAAACAATACTTACCTTCTACACCTCTTCATCATCGTGGTGCCATCTTTCCAAAGAAAAAGAAACTGTTGTTGATGAATTTTGTAGAATGCCTCCTCCTAGAACGCAAGTGTGAAAATGACAGTTTTTGGCCTTGGGTAGAGCAGAAAAAGAGACAATAGAAAATGAATCACTTTCACTTTTCTTTTTCTTTTAAAATGAAAGAATGTGAGTGCATTATAACGCTCTCGCATTATGAGTTTTCAAAAAAAAATTGGAATTGGCCACAAATGTGTAACCCAGCTTCATGCACCCACCCTCCAATTAAATTGCACCTCGTTCTTAAGAAGATATGTAAATGGTAACATTTGGTCTGGTAGGGATGCTACAAAATGATGGATAACCTAAATTCTCCATTGTAAAGTGCATAATTGTGAAATATTTCGAGGAGGTGGAATGTTAACTATAGCATTATTTTTCATGTAAACCTCAATGCCCCTATGAGATACAATATAACCTAAAAATTTTCCACTACCTACACAAAAGCCACACTTTTTTAGATTTAATCTCATGTTATATTTTTTTATCCATTCAAAGATCTTTCAAAGGATATTCACATTGTCTTTTTTATTTAAGGATTTAGCAAGAATTTCATCAACATAATAATCCAAAATCTTAGGTATGTAATCATGAAATTTCAATATCATAGCTCCTTGATATGTTGTTCCTATGTTCTTCAATCCAAAAGGCATGATTACCCAACAAAATGTTCCCTAAACTATAGTAAATGTTGTTTTATATTGATCTTGAGGGTTAATGAAGATTTTATTATATCTATAAAATCCATCCTAGAATGATAAAAAAGCATATCCCATAGTAAAATATACTATCATGTTGATATTAGGAAGGGGAAAGTCATCTTTTAAATATTCTTTATTTAAATCTCAAAAATCTGTACACATCCTAATACGATTGTCAAGTTTTACAACTGTAATAATGTTCAAGATCCAAGGAGAATAATCTATAGGTCGTATGAAACTAGCTTCAAGAAGCTTTTTAATCTCAACCTTAACTAGTAAGGCTATCTTAGGATTCATCTTTCATATTTTTTGTCTAATTGGTTTAGCATAGTCAACAAGAACTATATCATGTCTTACAATCTTAGCATCAATTCCTAGCATGTATGAACAAATCCAAGCAAAGAGTTCAAGAAATTAATGAAGTAAAGCTACTTGGTCCTCTTGTTCATCTTCATCAAGGCACTTTCCTATCTTAATTACTTTCTCTTTTTTATTAATATCCATTGGTATGTCAATTGTATCTCCCAAAGGAAGTTCACCTTGTTTCTCAATGGCGAGTTGTATTCTTCATTTTTTGTATCAATCTCCTTACTTTCCTTTTCTTCGCATCCTTGTTTAGCACTAATCATAGCACATGTAACCTATTTCATTTTTGGAGGATTAAATGGCTTTTCATAAACTCCTAACATTTCTTTCAAGGCTTCATCATCTTCAAAGTATTCCAATGATTCCTCACAAGTTGCATTGAGTAATTTAGGATGTTTCAAGGTGAGAGTTATTTTAGGTTTACACATAATGGTATTGATGTTTAACAATCAGTATTTTTTTTGTTTGTGTTATCTTAGAAGGGAAATAACCCAAACCACTTTTCATCTACTTTGTGTTAGGATATAAAAAGAACATGGATTCCTTTTTATTTCTTTCCACATCCTTTTCCACTATAACCAAGTTGTTTCATAAGCTCATAACCTCTCCAATAAAGTCTTTCCATTTCTTTTGGGTTTTGTGATTGTTGATAATCTATCTCATCAAAGTTTGTTGTGTAACTTGTCTTCTTCTAGAGTAGATGAGGTAGATGCTTATTTATTTTCTTCAAAATATTTTTTTGACATTACCATTGGTCGCTTTTATTTCTTGATTTATTTTTTTGCAATTTGGTCTTATCCCATAAATGTTGGTGTGAACTCTAAGGAACCCCATTCATCTTCCAATTACTATGACACTTTTTCCATCTCTTATTTCTCTTCTTTCATAGGCTCTATGTTTAAAGTTAGAATCAATATATTTAGAGGATTTGTGTCTTTTTTCAACTTGTAAGAAACTTTCAGGCTCAGGTTCTATCTCAACCTGGTATACTTTATCGCTATAGACATACTTCATGATATGATGAAGATTCAAAGGCATTGCATGCATTTCATGAATCCAAGGTCTTCCTAAAAGAAGATTGTATGAAAGATCATGAGGCATAACATGAATAGGAGTTTGTAAGGTAGGATTTCACACTATAATGGGTAAAGTAATCACATTGATCAGTTGCTTTCCTACATTGTCAAATCCTTGAATCAATAGGGAATTATGTTCAATTCTTGATTTATCCGCACCAATTCTATCCAAAAATTTCACACTACACACATTAAGGGTCCCTTTTATTCTCATCTTATTGAATCTAGATATTATCATGAAGACATCATTTTTATTTCTCATCTCCAAGTGAGATAGTTCATGTTGGTGAAAAGTAATGTCTACGTTAACTACATTCATTCCTTGAGTTAAAGCTACTATGCCACTTGCATTTGTATTTGAGGGAATCACAACTTGTAGGGCTATTTGAAGCATAGTATGATAGTTAGGTGAATTTTGAATTAGTTTCAATAGGGATATCTTTGTAGGAATATTATTAAGTTGTTCAACAACTCCTTCCCACTATCCTAAGGTAGACAAGGGGCACTAGGAAAGATAGGATTAGGAAAAGGTAAGGTTTTTTTCATTTTTTTTCTTGGTTGCATATTATTTCAAGTGTTATATGTATATGCAATGGTATTATAACTTGATTTTTGCAAAAGAATGTTCTTAGGTGGTTCAAGGGTGAAAATGGGTTGGTTTTGAGTTTGATGTTTGTGTGAAGGTGGGTAAAGGACAAGTTGAGGTTGAATCACATTAACTTCCCTTTGTTTCAATTTTTTTAAACAAGCTTTAGTGAATGAACCTTGTGATATAAAATCTTTAAGGGATTCATCTAACATGTCAAAGTCATCACTACCAAAAGGATTGAGGGTTAGGTTAACTTTAAAAAATATATTTACATACACAAATGCCTATGCTTTCTCCAAGTGATTCATTGATTTTTAGGTGTTTTTGGTTTTTCTTTCTAATGAATTCCAAATGTAATCTAATCTAATTAAAATATGAAATAATGTTAAAATTGAAAAGTATAGTAATCAAATTCTATCCATAATTGAAATGAATGTGAACTAGGCTTGATCTAATGAATTGAATGTAAGAAAAACTTTGTAAACTAAAATAGATAACTAATAGCAACAAATAGAAACATAGAAATGGATAATTTAATGCTCTAAAATGTAGTTTAAAATTTGAAATGGGAATAAATCACCTAGAGGGGAATATGAGTCCCAATCAGGATTTTTTAGGTCTTCAAACAATGAATAATAGTCACAAAAAAATACCCAAAAATAAAGAGAAATCTCCTATACTATGACTAAATCTCCTAGAGGTATGAGTCTTAGTTTAGGGTTTTTGCACTTTTTTCAACAAATTTTGTGTGAATTTCATGTTTTCTAGTTGGTATGTAATATCTAGAATAAGTGTAATTATGGTTTTTGGATGAAATTCAATGATGTAAGATGAAAAAATGCAACCTATATGCACTTTCACTAATGAAATATTTAGAAACCCTAGATGCAATTTATTAACAAATGTAAAACCTAATGCAAATTCAATGTAAGCTAGATCTAGGACTATGAGGCACTCCAAATAAGAAATGACATGTTCTAAATGTAGGTTCACCAAAATGAAAGGAATAAAATTGTTGTAATGCTATGGTTTAGGACATAGAAAAACAATCTTCTTCACTTCTCATTTGAGGAAACCCTAGAGATCTCAATCCAAGGATAAAATAAGAGAAAGAGATCTACAATAAGGATGTCCTAGGGTATGATTAAAGGATAAAAGAGGGTTCACCACCAAGCTAGGGCTTGGAAAGACAAGTAAAATGCAATACCTAATGTTAAAACCTAATGTTATATAAATAAAATGAAGGACTTAGAAAAGAGTGCAAATTTGATCAAAATAGGAAAAGATAGAGTTGCACTTGGAAACCTACAAGAGATTAAAACCAACTCTAAAATGCTAAAAATATTGATTTAAGGGCACATTAGGACTCATATTCTAGGATGGTCCCATCCATCCTAGTCTAGGGTTTCTAGGTTGGAACATGAATCTAGTAGTGTTGACTTAAGATCTTAAAAAATATAGAAAATTGATTATATTGGTATATCGATCCCGTCCTGCTTTTTTGAAAAGTCAAAGTCTAGATCTATTTTCCAATCTCTACTCTATCTTCCTGATCTGATTTCTAGATTTGAAGTTGTAAAAAGACATGCAAAATAGAATATAGTGTTGATTTTCTTATGCGGGGTTTTCCTCAATTAAACCCCTAGTTTGGTAATTAAAAGTTGATAAAAACAATGGATCTTGAAAGAAAATATGAATGCAAACCCTAATCTTAAGTGAATCTAACATCAAGAAATATGAAATACAATGCAACCCTATTCTAATGTGCTAGAATGAGATGCATGAATGAAACATGAAGATGATGACTCACATTGGGAGATGTCTAATCTCCATAATAAGTCACAATAATGTGTGTACCTTCCTTTAAGCCTTGTTCCATAGAAAAATGGACCCTTTGCTTGACATGGGATCAATTCATGATAAAATGGACTTAATGAGGTCTTAATATAGTGTTGTGAGGAATTTTATGCATGCACACTAGGTCTTGGACCCTTGTAAATCATATAAAATGCTTTTAATGATGTCTTGTAAGGGTATTGTAAAGTGTTGTAAGATACTTCCACACTTTTCTAAGACTTAATGAACACATTTATTCCTAATTGAACATTATTAAATATGTTTAATAACATTATTACATCAATCTAGAAGGTTTTTAACTTAAAATTGATGTTAAACTAGTGTTGTAAGGTGTCTTACATGTTCACATTGGTTTTTGTGCCTTTCTAGGCTATGTGGACCTCATTTTAATGTTGTAAAGTGTATTTAATCATGATTTCACATTGATTTTTGTGTCCTAAGCCTTATTTTATATTTACATCATCACTAATAGGCCCCTATTAACCCATATTATGCATCTTGAGGATCAAATTGATCAAATACTTGGCATGGTTGCATTTTAGACCTTATTTCCTTATTCCTTGGCATTTGAGCTATCAAAATAGCCCCTTTGGGACCCATTCGCCATGCATGGTGAATCAGTCCCATCTAGGTGGGACCCATTCACCATGTGTGGTGGATGAGTCCCATTTGGCCCCATTTTGACCTTTGAGCAAGCAAAAAAGTGAAATTTGAGTTTAATTTTGCTTCATGTTGGCCTATGATGAGGTATGAATAGGTAAAATAGGTGAATCTACTATAAAATAGCCTCTCTAAACTAATTTTTACATCTATTCATCCATTAACTCAATTATTCATTATTCATCCACCAATCTTCCATCTCAAGTCAAGCAACTTAGGGTTTTATCTTTGGAAGTCATTAAGAAAGCTTATAAAGACATTCAAGGGTTGAATCTTCATATTATGTTTCAGAATTGAACAAGATCAAACATTATGGAAAGGTAATATATTCTATCATTGCATGTGTCATTACTTTCTTTCATCATGTTGGTTTAATTAGCTAAACACGGTGTGACCAAGGCAAACCCCCATGCCCTAGCATTCAACATTTCTTGTTCCCTTCTTTTGTGTTTGTAGATTTAGGTCCCTTGAAATCTTGGAAATGATTGAAGAAAATGTTTCAAAGTCATTCAAGTCATCCCTTCATCATTCAAGTCAAAGAATAAAAAAAAATTTGAATTCAAACCCGAATTTGACAATTTCAGAAGCAGACACTTGTAGGAAGAAGTGCAGATATAGCTCCACAAAATTGCAAGTCTAGCTCCATAGAATAAACTCCTAAATTTTTTGATTCCTATAGGTAGAATAATTCACCACCCATGGTGAATGAGTCCCATATATACAGGCCTGAAAAGTGGTTTTGTCAGAATTTAGCTCCTGATAGTCAGAAACCTATTTCCTAGACATTTCATTAGGAGGACTAATTCAGCATGCATGGTAAATTAGTCCTAGTGGCCATTAATAGTGACTTATAAATTATTCTAGAACCTTATAGCAACTATAATTTTCCTCTAGGTGCACTCTATTCAGTTTCATCAATTTATGTTTTCATTTGTTTAGGTTTCTAATTCATATTTGCAATCAACACGGTGTTTTCCAACATCTTGCATTAGATTTGTTTGCATTCACTTATTTTCATTTGTAATAATTCAAACACATACACACTCATTTGACATAAATATCCCATCCATCCTTACATTAGTCTTCATTGAAACATTATACATTTTGGTCCATCTTTCGCCTTTTAGGTGAAAAACCCTCAGAGAGCAAAGAAGGATTTGGGTACCAAAATCCTTCGTTTCATTTTGGTGAACCTAATTTTTAGAATAATTTATTATGTAATTTTGATTCCTTTCATCATCATACATATAGCATGCATTGATCTTGCATTAGGGTTTTCATTAATCAATTTGTATGTTAGGCTTCAAATTTTGTATTCATAAAAAAGTGCATTTAGGTTGCATTTTTGGAATCTAATTTCATGTAGATTTCTTGAAATTTTGAAATTTTCATTTAGGTTTGCATCAAAGCACTCAAATACCATTAAAATCCCTTGAATTTTTTTGAAATTTTGGAAAATGTCCATATTGGAACTCATTCGCCACCCTGGGCGAATTAGTCCCTTTTGCCCACTGAAACAACATTGTACAAAAAGTAGGAGTTTAGGTGAACTCCCCAAACCCCCCAGAATCATCTGCAAGACAAAAACTTCCACAAGAGAGAAATGACAGAAAATATCATGCTATGATTAAGATGCAAGGATGTCAAATTAAATATGACATGATTACAAATGTACAAGATGCCTGAATATATAGGCAAGAAGGAAAACCTAAGATGCAAGAGACGTTGACATGTGTCATGATCTAACAACATGTGACAACATGTGAACCCTATCTAAATGATTATTAAATATTGAGATAAGTTCTAGAAGGACAACTCATCTTCTAGAAGGAATCTTATCCCACCAAACAAGGAAGGGAATATTTCCCTATTTATTAAATGATTTATTAAAATCTAACCTAGGACTAAATGAAATATGACCTAAGTTAACTTATGCTAGTGTAATAATTAATTAATTATACTAACACCCCCCCATAATTTCAACTTAGGGAGAAAAATGCAATGATTATACAAAATGATGATGGGTCCCAACTACGAGGCCATGTTAGGTACCCATGTACATGAAAATGCAAAAATCTCCCACAACTGGAGAAAAGGGGAAAACCCAGTGGGAAGAAAACCCCTCTCCAAAAAGGAGAAGAAAAAGAAAAAAAGTGAGATAGGATGGGAAGGATGGAGGACTCCCGAATACCCCCCAAGTACACCATCCATCACATGAATACAATACAATCAATGCCCCCCATAGGAGGTGAGATCACCTACAAAAATGGTAAGTGTTTGAAGACATAACAAGATCCAATGTCTACAAACAACTTGTCTTCCTTTCGGAAGAAATAGAACCAAGTGCAAGTGTAGTGATGCTTCCCATTTCTGATAGGAATTGAATGAAGGAAGGATGTATGTTGATGGTGTCTCTAAAAGTTTCTCAAGTGTCTCTTTGCTTGAAGATGAAGATGCCACAATCGATGAAGAGATTGACAAACCAGGACGATGCAAAAACTGATGTTGAACAATATCCAAAGACAATGATATGATAAGTATGATGGAGAATTGATAGCCCTCCCTAAATGAAGTGTCCTCAAAACCACTGAAAGAAATCTAAAGAAAATCCAATGGTAGATGCTGAAGAAACCTCAAGTCCTTAATGGAATGCTAGGGAAGAAGTATCAGATATGAAATCTCTGAATAGAGGAGTGATATCCCCTCAAGAGTGTCCTCCAAACCTATAGAAGTATCCAAATCAGTGATACCTGAAACGAAGCCAACCTGAGATTGCAAGTCTAAAAAACTGAATGTGTCCTTATGAATGATGATAGTGGAAGCCTTGATCAATGACTTTGGACAATGAATCATTGAATGTGAAGGGATATCAATAGTCTCTGATGGAGAAAAGGCACCTAAGGGAACCTTGTCAACCTATTCAAAAAAATCAAGGCAATCAACCTCCTACACAATAATATCATCATAGGGTACTTGATCTGAAGCATGAAATTTTGAATCATGACCATTGGGGAATGGTGGAGTATCAAAATCTCCATAGATCTCTCAAAGCTTAGTCCAAAGAATATGAGGACAAACACAATGATTAATAGCATTCAAAATATCATAACCAACTTGCATAGAAATGATCTCGAAAATAGTATATCTGCTGCAACTCCAAGCAAGTTCATGAATACCTCCACTTAGATGAGGAACTATACCAAAAATATGAGGCAATAAATGGTGCTAGATCCCATCTCGCCATTGTTGATAGTTACCCTTGTGCAACATAAAAGAAGGAGTATATGCAAGCCCCATAATGAACTTTCTCCAAAAAAATACAAAGACACTAACCTTCAACAATAAATAGAAGACTTCCAAAGATGATATGCAACTGAAGTGATGTTATCTGGATCAGAAAATATTTTCCCAAGCTTCAGGATGTCCAGGTTATTGAACAAATGCACCAAACTGAAAAAATCAATGCAAAAGTACCTGGAGCTAAAATTAATCAAGGGATCTAGACTGATGAAAAAAGCTCTGAAATAACTCTTGAATGCCGCTTGAATTCTCGGGTTTTGGCAATCTGATGCAAAGATATTGGTCGTTGAGTCCAAAGTGGAGGATTGACTTCAGCTGACTATAGAATTTTTTGTGAGAAAAATTTCACAGAATGAATGCCACCAATGGAAAGTAGATGAAATTACCTTTCCAATGGTATCTTGATTGTCAATTTTCAATACCATAGCTAAAAGTTATGATTTTTTCAAAAAAAAATGAATTTAGCCTACAGGAAATAGGTTTTATAGCCAAAAAAATTCTTTTGATTTGATTTCTACAAAATTTGTTCACAATATGTGGACAAAAATAGAAATCCAAAAATATTTTGAAGCTAGAAACAAAACCCAGAAATATTTTTTTGATCCAGCAAGCAGAAAATGAAAAAATATTTTTTTTAAGAAACCTTCAGTCGGAGAAAAATGACGCGCACCAGTTTTTGTTCAGTGATTTTCTCCAAATCCGTACAAGATATCAAAAATCTAAAAAATACCTAGTTTAGATTTCGACCCTGGCTACAAAACCTAGAAATCGTTTTTCTTGAAACTGAGTGGAAGCTAGATTTCTGAAGCAAAAGTGAAAAACAACTGCTTGTACCCAACAAGACTTTCATGCCAAGATTGATCCCTAATATCTAGGAAGAAGTCTGCAGCATTGGAGCTTTGATACCATGTAGGAGTTTAGGTGAATTCCTCAAACCCCCCAGAATCATCTGCAAGACAAAAACTTCCACAAGAGAGAAATGGCAGAAAATATCATGCTATGATTAAGATGCAAGGATGTCAAATTAAATATGATATGATTACAAATGTACAAGATGCCTGAATATATAGGCAAGAAGTAAAACCTAAGATGCAAGAGATTTTGACATGTGTCATGATCTAACAACATGTGACAACATGTGAACCCTATCTAAATGATTATTAAATGTTGAGATAAGTTCTAGAAGGACAACTCATCTTCTAGAAAGAATCTTATCCCACCAAACAAGGAAGGGAATATTTCCCTATTTATTAAATGATTTATTAAAATCTAACCTAGGACTAAATGAAATATGACCTAAGTTAACTTATGCTAGTGTAATAATTAATTAATTATACTAACAAAAAACTCAGAACTCTAGTTTTCAGCTTATTTTTGGTGCCTTATCCTATCTATATCAACTCATTGCATTTTTGTAGCATTCATTTCATAAAATCTAGCCTTAATTAGCTCATTTCATGCATGGTTTTTGTTTCAATTTTGCATTCTCATCATTTTACATATCATAATTATTCAATTGCCATCTTTGAAATCTACAACATTATTCTTCATTTGAATCTTTTCTTTAGCATTGTTACATTTCAATATTATAGATTAATCATTCTATCATTTTTTCATTACAAAATTCTATAGTTCTCATCTTACATGTTCTCTTTTTAGATATTATTGCATGTTCGAAGCAATTTTTGTTAAAATCATATGAATATGAGGTCCTTTCCCCTCTCTTTTTGTTCATCATAGATCCCTCTCCTAGTTCCCCTTTTGTGGATGAGGTTGGTTTAGTGAAAGAAACCTTGCAAAATTGTAACACTTACATTTATTCTTCTCCTATTATCTCTCACACTTGTGAAGTAGATATTTTAGTGCTAGAAGAACCAATTGATGATATTTGTGACAATTTGAGTTGTTTCTCTCCTCTTACCTCTCCTATTAGAAATAACATTACTAAAGAAGAGTACATCACACTAAGTAATCATGATGATCAGACAACACAACACGATGATGAGACCATAGATTCATCTCCCAATTCCTCCCCTATTTGTGAGAATATTTTTGTCAATAATCATGGCAATCACATTATTTGTGAGGAGGATATGTTGACATTAGATGATCAAACCTTTAAGACTTGTGACAATCCTCTTTATTTTTCTTCCCCTATTTTGGAAGACATTATTGGAAAAATGGAGGTAATCAAAGATAACTATGGGAATCTTCTTGCTTCCTTTCATAATGCTTCCCCCATCCAACAACACATACTTAATCAAAAGGGTCCAATCATTGAAAAACAAAAATGTGATACATTTTCTTCTCTTGATGCCTCTCCCACTTATGATGAATCTACTTTTCACATTTCAACCTTAAATGAACATATTACATGCTCTCCTAGTAGGGTAGATAATATGGAACAATAGAATGAGACATTAAAAACACTGACTGATTGCATAAAGTCTTCCCCTAATCAACCACATTCAACCATTAATACCTCCCTTAGTGGTGATGAAGTTATTTTGGATGAACCAAACCTTATTTTTCATGAACATGTGGTTTATTATTCTCCTATGAACTCTCCTTCTAGGGAGGAGATTATGATCCAACACAAAGGTAATATTTCCTTCAAATACAATGACAAATCTCACTTATTACAAGAAGTTAACAATATTCAACCTCACTACACCCTTTACCCACCCTCACATAAAATTCATCCTTCCAATAAACCCCACCATACACTTTACCCACCTTTGCATCCACTTCATCCTTCCAATAAACCTCACTACACCCTCCACCCACCTCAAACTAATGTGTCACAACAACCAAGTTATAATATCATTGATCATACATATAATACCCAAAACAATCTGCAACCACCACAACCAACCCTACCCTCTTTACCTTTACCCAATCCTCTTAGTGCTCCTCATTAGCCTCCAAATGCAAAGGAGTATGATATTGTTGAACAATTAAATAATAATCCTACAAATATTTCCCTTTGGGATTTACCTCATAACTCACCAAATTACAACATTCCTCAAACAACCTTAAAAAAAATCACAATTCCTCCTAGTACAACTTTGAATGATGTGGCAGCTCTCATCCACAAAAAAAATCTTGAAATTACCTTCCATCAACATGAGCTCCCTCCTTTGGAGTTGAATAAAAAACATGATTCCTTTATGATAATTGCTCGATTAAATCGTACAGGTATCAAATGTACTCTCATAGATAATGGATTTTCCCTTAATGTGTGTAGTTTGAGTCTCCTTGATCAATTACATGTTGATAGGTCACAAATAATACCTGATTCTATCTCTATTCAAGGATTTGATAATACAACAAAGAAACTACTCGATGTAATCACTTTTCCTATTATAGTTGGGATGGTTACTTTGCAAACTCCTATTCCTGGCATACCTTATGATCTTTTGTACAATCTTCTTTTAGGCAGACCATGAATTTGTGAGATGAATGTAGTACCTTCAACCCTTTATTTTATAATGGAATATGTCTATAACAATAAAAGTTATCAAGTTGAAGTAGATCTTGAGCCTAAAATTTTCTTGCACCTTGAAACAGGAGCTACAAGTCCTCCAAAAACATTAATTCTAACATCCAACATAGATCCTCTTGAAATTGAATATAATGATGAGGAATTGCCATCTAAATTATTTGGTGACAATTGGGGATCCTTAGAATTTACACCTTCATCTATGGGAGAATACATATTCACACAAAGGAAAGATGAGAAACAAGCGCAACCAACCATCATTTCAACACAAATTTCAAATGATGCTTCGAAAGCATCCATTGGAAATACTTTAGACAACAAAGAAAACTCCACAATAACCATTGACAAACACAATAACAAAGAACTCCCTAAATCCAAATCCATGAAAAAAATTATATAATAGGGTATGAACTCATTAAACAACAAGGATATCATGGAAAAGGATGTGGTGCTCGAGAACAAGGTATCTGTAACCCTATAGAGCTTAACACACAACAAATGACTCATGGTCTTGGCTATTGTTGTATGATCGAGATCTCCAAAACCTCAATCAACATAAAAAACCCACACATCACACTTCTAAACCATCCTTAGTAACCAATGGTCTTGAAAATCATCCCTTACCAAACATACAACACACGCCTACAACCACACCTTCACTTAAAGTCAATGTCATCTTGTAAAATGTTCATGATTTGAATTCGTTAGATTTTGTATTCTCCTATAATGGGTAGAATAAAATCTCGTAATCTTGAGAAACTTGCATAAGTATAACCTCTACTACTAAGCAAGATGTATCTTTGAAACAAACCACAAGACCAGGATCACCTTCTCCCATTGATGAAAAGGGTATCTTGTCAAGACTCCTCCAAGACCACTTGATCAACCTCCCTCCAAGAACAAAAAAGAAATGTTATGACAAGACTTTATTTTTCGCCTATCATAGAGTTCATGGACATTGCACTAATGAATGCAAAGCTTTGAGTCATAAAATCCAACACTTTCAAGAGTTTGGTATGCTTCCCTATGTGGGGGCACCTAGTTCCTTTAATTGCCATTGATTTTCACTCTAGCATACATCTCATCAACAATTTTGGCTTACCTTTGTCTTTCACTAAGTGGGGGCAAGGAGTTCACCAACCTTGTCCTCATATGTCACTTGTTGTTGCCTCCTTTGGTTAGTCATTAACTTTTCTTGAACAAATAAGAGAAAGCTTGAGATGTGGATGACATGTCTTCAGATTTTCTCACTTGTGACATACTCTCTTTCTTCATGACATAGCTTATTGAAAACATATGACTTGGCATAAGGATTTTTGAATAAGCTCTCATCTTCTCTTCTACTTTAAAGAAATTGCTTACAGTGTTGGTGTTAGCAATTCCTTTAAAGTGGGGGGCATACAATACCATAATTCATTTGAATTTTTGGTTCCTAGTGTAGCCTTTTCATTTATGTGATGAATTCGTCACTTTTTGGATGACATTAGGGTGTAATGTTCTTCATAATTGTGATCTATCTCAGCATATTACATTCCTCTTGGTGGCTTGATGTGATGCACTACATCCCCTAATTTGCGAATATACTATTCCTTGATTGGTCCTCTCTTGGAGACATTAGACAAAATTTTCCCTAAGTGACTAACCTTACATGAACTGAACAAGACTCCTTCAAGCAATTTTACACTTAACACTTTTACACTTTTACTTTTTTGCATTTTACATTTTTTTATCTTTTTCCACCTTGCATAACGCAACTTGCATGGTTGTGGTACCTCTTATTTTTGTTCATAAGCATTTTCTTGTGGCACCTTCTTAAATTTATTAGGAGGTATAAATTTGACATACTTGAGCAAGAAGCCCACCTAGCGACAAGACTTTTCCCCATAGCCACCTTTGTGTTTGTGAGTGCATACTAACTAGTATATGTATCTTACCTTTTAGGTTTTCTCATCCCACAAACAACTAGTTCTATGGCCCTAGAGTGAGTACATTTGGGCCTTCTCACCTGATGGAATGTTACGTTTTTTTGTCACCCCATAGTGAGTACACATTCTCTTTTTCAAACAATTATCCTACATCTAGTCCACAACTAGCTGGATTGACAATCGAAGCTTGATCTATCCTTTTCACCCCTTCATTGTCATTACATTATCTTTTATCTTGGGGGGCTTGACTTAGGATCTTCGATCCTGAGGGATTGGCCACCTCCTTTTATTTTTTTCATTCTTTCTCATTTGCATCTGTGTATGAGGACCTCTCTTGAATGTCTACTTTAATGTGAGTTTGAAGCAAGTTCATCTTCTCACTAAACTGGGGGCTAAATGTGCCATAGAAAAATGGACCCTTTGCTTGACATGGGATCAATTCATGATAAAATGGACTTAATGAGGTCTTAATCTAGTGTTGTGAGGAATTTTATGCATGCACACTAGGTCTTGGACCCTTGTAAATCATATAACATGCTTTTAATGATGTCTTGTAAGGGTATTGTAAAGTGTTGTAAGATACTTCCACACTTTTATAAGACTTAATGAACACATTTATTCCTAATTGAACATTATTAAATATGTTTAATAACATTATTACATCAATCTAGAAGGTTTTTAACTTAAAATTGATGTTAAACTAGTGTTGTAAGGTGTCTTACATGTTCACATTGGTTTTTGTGCCTTTCTAGGCTATGTGGACCTCATTTCAATGTTTTAAAGTGTATTTAATCATGATTTCACATTGATTTTTGTGTCCTAAGCCTTATTTTATATTTACATCATCACTAATAGGCCCCTATTAACCCATATTGTGAATCCTGAGGCTCAAATTGATCAAATACCTAACAAGGTTGCATTTTAGACCTTATGTCCTTATTCCTTGACATTCAAGTTGTCAAAATAGCCTGTGTGGGACCCATTCACCATGCATGGTGAATCAGTCCCATCCAAGTGGAACCCATTCACCATTTGTTGCGAATGAGTCCCATTTTGCCCCATTTTGACCTTTGAACAAGACAAAAAGTGAAATTTGAGTTCAATTTTTCTTCATGTAAGCTTGTGATGAGGTATTAATGGTTAAAATAGGTGAATTACCTATAAAATCACCTCTCTAGACTCATTTTTACATCTACTCATCCACCAATCTTCCATCTCAAGTCATTAAGAAAGTTTCTAAAGACATTCAAGTGTTGAATCTTCATATTATGTTGTATAATTTCAAGATCAAACATTATGGAAAGGTAATCTATTCCATCATTGCATGTTTCATTACTTTCTTTCATCATTTTGGTTTAATTACCTAAATGGGGTTTGACCAAGGAAAAACCCTATGCCCTAAAATTTAACATTTCTTCTTCTCTTCTTGTGCTTTTGTAGATTTAGGTCTCTTGAAAGCTTGGATATCATTGAAGATCAAGTTTCAAAGTCATTCAAGTCATCCCTTCATCATTAAACTCAAAGAATCAACAAAAAGTCACTTTCAAACTTGAATCTGATAATTTTAGAAGTGAACACCTGTACAAATAGAATCATAGATCTAGCTCCACAAAATAAACTCCTAAATTTATTGATTCTTGTAGGTGGACTAATTCACCACCCATGGTGAATGAGTCTCATTTGTAGGCTTAAAAAGTGGTTTTGTTAGAATTTAGCTCCCAACTATCAAAAACATGTTTCCTAGACTTTTCATTAGAAGCAAGACTAATTCACCATGCATGGTGAATCAGTGCTAGTGGCCATTAACAGTGACTTCTAGAACATACCAAAACTTTCCAGTAATAGTAATCTGCCTCCAGGTGTACTCTATGCAGTTTCATGAATCAATTTTTTTTCTTCATTTTATTAGGTTTCTAGTTCATATTTGCAATCAACACTATGTTTTCTAGCATCTTTCATTAGATTAGTTTACATTCACTTATTTTCATTTGTAAGAATTCAAACACATCCAAGAAAACTTCACATCAATATCCCCTCCATCCTTACATTAGTCTTGATTGAAATATTGTGCATTTTAGTCCATCTTTCCCCTTTTAGGTGAAAAACCCTAAGAGAGCAAGGAAGGATTTGGGTACCAAAATCCTTCATTTTAGGCCTAAACTAGATTGATAATGGAGTATGTAATCACTTAGAAAAAAATTCATTAGGCTTGGATTGATGGCTAGTTGCATCTACCCAACCTAGAATCCATCATGATTCACCATAGGAAACAATAATCAATACTTTAAAATGTTAGATCTTGGATGAAAGTTGGATTGAAGAACTAAAAAAACACAGTTATGTTGCTCCAAGACTTCACCTTTTCTTACTACTTGCTCTTGAATGCTCCTGTGAAAGAATTCTTGAGTGCTTGTGAATGCTTGGATCTTGAAATTTCTCTTATAGATGATAATAATGATTTAGAAGCTTTTTTATATAGGAATTACACCTAATTTACCATTATTTAGATCTCAAAAGCTAACTTCAACCAAAAATTTGAATTAAAAACTTGAATTTCTTGCTCAAACCCTAAAAATGGGCCGCACCAGACTTATATGACACTTTTAGCATATGGGTCCCATCTAGGGGGAATCATGCACCCAAGGTGGTGTATAAGTCCCACCCTAGCTTTTTGGGGTGGGCCAATGATGGGTTGTTAGAAATTTTAATTCTTTTGTGGATTTTGTCAGGGATTTAGTCAAAATGGGTTGTGATATCTAAAATAAAAGGTCTTAGGGGCCTATTAATGATTATTGAAAGGGTATTTAATGAAAGTGCCAAAATAGGTCCAAATTAAGTGTGAAATTTCACTATCTTGGAGAGGGTACAATTTTCTACACTACAAGTTTATTGTATATCCATATACTAAATTTCAAGATCATTTGATGTTAGTGGATCTATATAATATGTTATCATATATTCAAGAGAATTTAAATTTCTATAAGAAAACTTACTTGATATATGAATTATAGGTGTTCACATGTGTCTCTATGAGAAATAGGACAATAGATGGTTGATGGAAGTCCTAAAGAATTAAAACAATAAATTAATCTGCTAAGTGAGGATTAAATAGGTATGAATGTTAATATATAAAAGATATTGGTCTTGGAATCTCTTAATAGCATCATTTGTAAGTTCACATGACTTAGAATGACCACCATCATCACTAGTGAGTGCTTTCCTTTGATGGACTCTCCATCACTAGCTTCTCCCTCTTTTCCTACTCATCCCACTTCATCTCTTGAGGATTCCTTATCTCTTGAGGATGATTATGATGACCCACCTTTACCCAAGTAGGATCACAATAATCTTGATGTTGTTGGATCATTGGCAAGTGATCCTTCAAACTCGCATCATACTCATTCATAAACATCATAGTCTAGTATTTTGAGTGATGTCATTTCAAATGATCCTCAAAAGTTTTCAGATGCAACAAGTACTCTTTAGTGGGATAGGGCCATGGAGGAGGAGTAAATTATTAATTTATGAAGAATAATACGTGGCATCTAGTTGTTTCAATTATGAGAAGATGATGTTGTCATTGATTTCAACAAGCTTGTGTTGTCATTGGTGTGAACTATATGAGAAGAAGATTGTTGAAAAAGTATGCATAGTTGATGTTGTCTATGTTACATTAATGATACTTTGATTAGTTGCATTATGTTGTCATTAGTAAGCTACTGGTGTCAACCTATAGTTTTTCATTAATAAGCTTCTATTTATGGATATATGTTTGAGGAAGTGATGAACATGATGATGATGATGTGTTTTTGGTGCTTGGTTTCCAAGTTCTTTTGAGAAAATTTGATAAAAAGAGGAAATAGTGAGTTGTAGTGTTGTTATGGTTTACAAAGAATTGTTCTGGTGTTACTCCAAATTTCTTCTAGGTTGAATATTTTCTTATGAGTTCTGCATATGTTGATCAAATGTATTTAGAGATGTCATATCCAGAATTTGGTCTATTGGATCAATGTCCATAGAAAGTTGTGTTCACTAGTGTGTGAACTATGTATAGCAGAGGTGTCTAGGAAAAAAAAATTTCACTGCATTTCTCCATAGTTTTGTTTCAGGTCTTATGGATATGAAGGTCTGTTGATAGTGTTGGTATATTTCTAAAATTGAATTTATTCGATGTTTGGTGCTTCAGAAATCATTTTCTTAAGTAATAGTGTATGGCAGAGTTGTTTGAGTGTACTTAGTGTGTACATTCTTTAGGTGAAAGTTGTTGCGAAGGAGTTTGTTGTATTTTATAGTGTTTATGGAATACTCAAAATTGTATTTAGGTGGATTTTTTTTTGTGAGTTGTTCCTAGATTAATGGAAGTGTGTACTTAAAATTTTAATGATGTTTACATGTGTAACAGTCGACTTGAGCATTTACACTACTTATGAAATTTGTGGAAGCATGGTATGACATGTATGAGTGGATTTAAGTCCTAGCTAAGTTGTGTTGTAGTCCAACTTCATTCGTATCCATAACGAGAATGTTTTGGTGCTGACCTAATTCGAATTTGCACAGTTGAGGTGCATAGCCAACCTTAGAGAATGGTTTCAAGGTGAAAGGTGGAAAATTGTCATTGCTATAGTTTAGTATATAGAACAACAATCTTCTTCACCTCTCATTCAAGGAAATCCTAGAGATCTCAATCCAAGGAGAGAATGAGGGAAAGAGATGTGCAATATGGATATCATTGGGTATGATTAAGAACAAAAAGAGGGTTCACCATCAAGCTAGGGCTTGAAAAGACTAGTAAAATGCAAGACCTAATGTTAAAACCTAATGTTATGAGAAAATTCACTAAATGACCTAAAAAAGAGACTAAATTAAAATAGAAAACTAAGAACTTAGAGAGGTGCACCTAGAAATCTATAGAAGCCTAGATGAAGAACTAAAATGCTGAAGAAACTAAATTTAATGCAAACTGAGACTCATATGCTAGGTTGGAAAATTTAGTCCCATATTAGGGTTTCTGGGCAAGAATAGAAATCTAGTAGAGACAAGTCTAAAACACTTGAAAATTGGAAAATGAGTTGCATTGGGACACATATGACAGAAGTGGTATCAATCTCACTCAACTTTTTAAAAAATTCAAAGTCTAATTCTGCTCTCCAATATTTTCTCTATTTGCTCAACATAATTTTTGGGTCTAAATTTTTGAATTATGCTCTATACAAGTCTTTAATGCTCTACAAATCAAGGTGACAACTTTGACAACTTTAAAAAATTTCTCCAATCTTTCTCTTCAATATGTCTTGAACCTAGATCTGCAAAACACACACTAAAGAGATGTATAAATGTTTTTTTGTTAATAGAATGGGGTTTTCCTTGGTCAAACCCAATTTTGGTTATCAAACCTTGAAATAGAATGAAAAGTAAAGGAGGAATGATGAATGAACAAAATGTAATGTTGCAACTCACCATTTGAACCCTAGAATAATATGTTGCAAACATGTATGAAATGGGTCTAATGGATACAAATCTTGACTTGAATGCTTGCCTGAATCATAAAACCTTGTATCACAAATGTTAGCTCAAACATAAACATGATGCAAGATGACTTTGATATGATGCTTGATACTTGAATAATACTCCAAAATGATTGGTAATCACCTCTTGAAGGCTCTTGAATGTTCTTGTAAACTCTTAAATGCTCTTTTCAACTCAAATTTTATATTATGCATGAATACTTAAGTTGCTAGGATAACCTCATGAATTCTTAGGTGAAAATGAGTGAAATAAATTTGTATTTATACTTGGGTATGTGTAGGATCATAATGGAAAAAATAGGACCTTAAGTGGCAAAAAATTTCAAAAAATCAGAGTTAGGAAACTTGACATAAAAATTTGAATTGGTTAACTATATTATTTCAAAAATATGTAAGAATTTAATTTGTAGAAAATTGAATGTAGTTTCTAAACTACTAGGTTTATTTAAAAATAAAAAAATCTATTTGGTGAAAATTTGAAATTTCAATGCATTAGTACTTAAATTTGGGAAAAAATTAGAAGTAGGTGTCAGTCTAATCACCCTAACCACAATAAAATGATAATATTTTCTTATAATATTTTAGACATAAGTAGAGGACTCATGTCTCGTTGTGATGCATATTTTTTGTAACTTTTTTTTCTGAGTAAATAATTAATTATGAATTTTTTATTACAACTTTTTAAAAATATAAAAAATCGTATGTTTGACCACCTTTACTTGGTCAAAACCTCATGAAATTCAATTTTTCTTTTTTTAATCCTATAGTATGAAAACCATGGAATGTGACGCATGTTTTGAATTCAAAAAATGTGATACTGTTTGGAAACTATAGATGTTTTTCAATCAGCTTATCAATTAGGACTTTAATTGTAATTCAAATAGAAAATGAATAATAATTATTTATTAAATTCAAAGTAAAGCATAATTTATATTGGTGAAAATTTGAGAATCTCCTTTAAAAACCCTTCTCGTTTCATCAATTTTGGGTAAAAAAAAGTCATCAACTACATACCCTAGACACATAACCATCATATTGCCACTTTTTTGGCCATCATGTTCCTGCACATACCCACTTGTTTATGCCAAATTCCTCGAAATTACTATTCTACAAGCCAACATTCAATCTAGGAGAATAAAATATAGCCAATAACTTGAACTTAATTTTATTTTAAGCCACACGAGACTCACATGATAGAAGTGGCGTATCAGTCCCATTAGGCTAGGATTTGGAACACATTTTTCAAAAAATTCTTAGATTAATGTAAAATCAAGATTGAGGCCCCAAAACTTAGGTGGGACTCATACAACCAAGGTGGTGTATGAGTCCCAAATCACTAAATTTGTTTCATACAATAAAAAACCATTAATTTTTGGTTGGTCATCACATATATGTTAGGATTATTCTTGGAAAGATGCATTAATTAAGGCCAATTAAAGCATAAAGAAGCCCAATTAATTAATAAAACCTGAGATAAGTAAATCTAGCCAATAAATTGAACTTAATTTGATTTTAAGCCACAGGGGACTCATATGATAGAAGTGGTGTATTAGTCCCATTAGGCTAGGATTTGGAACACATTTTTCAAAAAATTCTTAGATTAATGTAAAATCAAGATCGAGGCCCCAAAACTTAGGTGGGACTCATACACCCAAGGTGGGGTATGAGTCACAAATCACTAAATTTGTTTCATACAATCAAAAAACATTAATTTTTGGTTGGTCTTCACATATATGTTAGGATTATTCTTGGAAAGATGCATTAATTAAGGCCAATTAAAGCATAAAGAATCCCAATTAATTAATAAAACCTGAGATTAGTAAATCTATCCAATAACTTGAACTTAATTTGATTTTAAGCCACATGGGACACATATGATAGAAGTGGTGTATCAGTCCCATTAGGCTAGGATTTGGAACACATTTTTAAAAAAAATCTTATATTAATGTAAAATCAAGATCGAGGCCCCAAAAATTAGGTGGGAGTCATACACCCAAGGTGGGGTATGAGTCCCAAATCACTAAATTTGTGTCATACAATGAAAAAAAAAAATTTGGTTGGTCATTACATATATGTTAGGATTATGCTTGAAAAGATGCATTAATTAAGGCCAATTAAAGCATAAAGAATCCCAATTAATTAATAAAACCCTAGATTAGTGTGAAAGTGTAATGCATCACTTTACAACAACCTAAATAAGGCATAATTAATTCCATTTAGTTTACAAGGGCCCAAGACTTCAACATTATATCAAGGTTTAAAATTACACTTAATTTAAAAAAGAGGGCCTAAACAAGTGTGAACATGTCACAAACAACATCTTTCTACACAACATTTAGCCCCCACTTTAGTGAGAGGATGAAATTTCTTGAAACTCACTCTAAAGTAGACCAATAAGCATCAAAAGGGGTTTGAGTGTACCAATGCTAGTAATATAGAATGATAATGATCAAGAGGGGTGATCAAGCCCCCAGGATCAAGATCCTATAACAAACCAACATAGGAACAAAGGAACACACATGAAAATAATATAAGGAAAAATAACAAGGCACAAGCATGCATTGTCAAAGATATAAAGAATGAAAGAAAAAGAAAAAGAAAAAGAAAAAGAAAAAGAGGGGAGGATCAAGCTTCACCCATTTGACACACACGGTGTGGATCAGATCTAGGTTGTTTTTTCGAAAATGCATGGTCACTCTAAGGTAATAAAAATTCAAGATGTTCACTGGGTGTGTATCCAAAGGGTGAGACACATGCATACATGATGATATATACTCACAAGAAAGTGGATATGGGGAATTCACACCTAAGTTTGGCTCCCATATGTATGACTAGGAAAAAGCTATACCTCTTGATAACTTTGATAAGGCACCATACAAAAATGACCTTCAAGCTTCGTAAGGAAAGCAAAGCTTCATATGCTTGAAACTCATGAACAAAGAAGATGGTTCTACAAGCAAACAAAATATGTTATGTAAGGTGGCCATGTAATCAAAAATATAAGTTCAAAGGATTTTTGCTTAGTTCATGTAAGGTCTTAACTTAGGGAACATTGTGCCTAATGTCTCCAAGAGAGGACCAATCAAAGAATAGAAAATTCACAACTTAGGGGATGCAATGTCACATTGAGCCACTAAGAGGAATACACTATGCTAAGAGTGATCACGCTCTTGAAGAACATCACACCCAATGTCACCACAAACTGAAATACATAGTACATGAAGTAAGAAGACTACACAATGAAACATGAATTGAAATACAAAAAATAATAATGCCAATGTATACCCCCAATTTAAGGAAATTTCTAAACACCATGTTGTAAGAAATTACTTTAAAGTAGAAAATGATAAATACTAATAATAAAGAGGACATGTGAGCTTATTTGGAAAGCCCTATGCCAAGTCAATAAGCTATGTCATGAAAAGGGGTTGCCCCCAAAATGAAATATCAAAATCACATAAAGGATCCACTAATTTGGGGTCAGTATGTTCTTGCTACCATGCTTTTAGAGAGCTCAAAATTGTTATCATTCCCCGAATACTCATGAAATGAGAAGAATGATAGAAAGAGAGTGCAAAATAAAAAGAAAATTCTTTCGAGTCAAAAAGGAAAAAACAATACCAAGAAAAGATAAATTAAAAGATTTTAGTTAAACATGGAAGAGACATGGATGTCTTGATGCCTTGTGTCATCCCAAAAAGGAAAACACAATACAAATCAAAAGATAAATTTCTTACAATATGGAGAAGAATATAGGTAGAAATAGAGGAATGCACAAAGAGAGAGATATTGTAACATCAAGAAAACAACAAAGGTTAAAAGCACACAACAATGTAATCAAGCTCTAATGAAATCTAAGCTAAACAACTAAGAAAAAAGGAAAGATAAAACGTAAATAAACTAAACAATCTCACCCAATATCTACATAGTTCCATGTCTGACCTCAATTGCCTTTCTCCATTTCATCATCGTAGTATAATTTCTCTCATATTTCTTTGAGCAAGTATAGTCTATGATAGTGATTTAGAAAAACATTGAAGATTTAGATAATAGATATGCTTCCAAAAGTCATAAGATCTCAGGAGAGGTAAAATCATGAGAGATAGATCAATTTATAAAAAAATGATCATTTGAATGACAGGCCATGATCGAAAGATAAACGGACGATTGAGATCAAAGGATTCAACATGCATTATGATAACCAATACTACTGACATGAGTGATAAAAACTAAGAATAGAGATAAATATTAAATAATGATTTAATTTTCAAGTTTGTTATTCAAAAATAGAAGAATAATGTTTTCATGACAAAGATAAAGATAGATTAAAAGCAACATTCTATTTGAACGCACGCACAAAATTTAATTAATTAAATAAAGATATTTAATTAATAAGCATGTACATGCATACAAGTTAGAACTAGATAATTGATTGGTTATGATAGAAAGTTTATTCGCAAAAGGCACTTAGACATTAAATCAAGAGATAATTGACTGATTTAAATAGATCTCGAGTCAAGTGGGAATGAATACTTAGATAACTTAAACGTTTATCAAAATATAGAAGAATATGTGAAAAATAGGCTTCTATGAATTAAAAGATTATTTAATTCAAGATTCAACATTTTAAGGATTAATTGAGTAAAGGAAAGGTTAAATGAATAATTAAATAATTAAAGTATTTATTTAATTATAGTTGAAAATATGATAAAGATAAATTAAAAAAGAATTTATTTAATTTAAGGAGGGTAACGTTAATTAATGATGTAATTAAATAAAAAGTGTTTATTTAATTAATCAAGATAGAATAAAGAAAATGTGAATTAATTAAATAATTAAGATTATATAACTAATAGATGAATAAAGGGTTGGGGCCCTAGCTTGGTTGGCTAAATCTTTCCCATAGCAGGAGGTTGGTCACAAGTTCTAGTCTCCCCCACCCCCATGGTACTGGAGGGCGTGTCGCACCAACGCCGCCGGTCACGTTAAAAAAGTTTACCAGGCGCACTGCAGTTTATAGGGCATCGTGCTACCCAATTCCTGCGGTCTAAAAAAAAAACTAATAGATGAATAAATGTTAAAGTGAATTAATTAAATAATTAAAAGTTATTTAATTAATAGATGAGAAATGAATTTAGAAAGTAATTAAATAATTAACATAATTTAATCATGACCATGAAAATATGAATTATGAAGAAATTGAAGTTGCAAGCTTAGACAAAATTTTAGTGTCTACATTTTTCCCATCTTTGATACAATGTCATTTAGGTGTTGTGTTAAAGAAAAAAAAAAAACATTCCCAGTCATGCCCCTGTAGAATAGGTGAAGGTATGCCCCCTCAAGAAAATTGAATTTTTTTTTGAAAATTTTCAAAAAAGTTGGAAATAGTCCCAATTAGTCAATTTGATAGCCAGAAAAGTAGTGGAGTTGACAAAAATGAAATTGGAAGTGTTAGGGATGTGTACGGGTTCATTGAAGTTGGAAAGTTACGTGGAAAATAGAAAAGGTCAAAAGAAATGCCACCCAAAACCCTAGGTATAAATAGAAAAGGGGTGAAAATCCAATTCATTTTCACCCTACAAGTTTAGAAAATTAAGATTTTGCTCTAGACTCCTAGAGACAATGTCTCTAGTTCCACACTCACACCATCGCGCATATCACATTTGGACATTTGGGCAGCATGTATATGCAGAACCTTTGGTGAGTACTCAGACACCAACTTTTGAAATTTTGATTTGCATGCGTCTTTATGCATTTATTTCCTTTTTTTTGTCATGTGTGGGTATGTGTAGGATCATGATGGGCCAAAAGTGGCAATATTATGGGTATGTGGCTGACAACTTTTTTTTTACCCAAAATTGATGAAACGAAAAGGGTTTTTAAATGAGATTCTTAGCTTTCCACCAATATAAATTATGCATTACTTTGAATTTAATAAGTAATTATTATTCATTTTCTATTCAAATTGCTATTAAAGTCCTAATCGATATACTGATTGAAAAACATCTATAGCTTTCAAATGATATCACGTTTGTTGAATCCAAAATATGCATCACATTCTATGCTTCACATACTATAGGATTAAAAAAATAAAAATTGAATTTCATGAAGTTTTGACCAAGTTAAGGTGGTCAGACATACGAGTTTTTTATATTTTTAAAAAGTTGTAATAAAAAAATCATAATTAATTATTTACTTGGAAAAAAATTACAAAAAAATATGCATCACATTGGGCCATGAGTCCTCTACTTATATCTAAAATCTTATAAAAAAATATCAACATTTTATTGTGGTTAGGGTGGTCAGATAGACACCTACTTCTTATTTTTTCCCTAAAATTTAAGTACTACTGCATTGAAATTTTAAATTCTCACCAACTAGATTTCTTTTTTTTTTAAATAAACCTAGTAGTTTAGAAACTACATTCAATTTTCTACAAATTCTATTCCTACATATTTTTCAAATAATATAGATAACTTAATCAAATTTTTACTTCAAGTTTCCTAACTCTGATTTTTCTAATTTTTTTGCCACTTAAGGGCCTATTTTTTCCATGATGATCCTACACATACCTGTGTCATTTTATAAAAATCCGCATTTTTTTCATAAACAATGCATATGTATGCGCAATGACGTAATTGATAACTCATGTGTTTTCTTAGCATGGGGTTTTAACGTTTATATGCATCTATATTTTACTTCGATGCATTTGTTAATTAGCATTGCATTTGATTTTTACATAGACACATAGAAATATGTAATGCAATTGAAATTTTTCAAAACATTTGCATTTTTGATAATTGTTTATTATGTGTGATTGTATAGATACAAATTTGCAATGTAGAATGCATTTGTGTTTTAAATTGACGCAAATGAAAATTTGCGATGCATTTGCAAATTTAAATGACACATGATATTTTGTAATGCATTTGCAAATAAAATGATGCATTTGAATGACATGGAACTTTGAGTGTTTGACTACGATAGATTGTTGATTCTAACATGAGGCATGCATAATACTATTACGGGTGGTATTGAATCCTATCTATACTAGAGAGTCAAGATTGGTGACTTTTTGCTTCTGTGACAATTTGCGGAGCAGGGAGAAATAGTTTCTATGGCACTTGGGCCTTCATCATGTGACACTCATGCAAACTATTCAGGAAAAATGGGGACTATTCACTACATTACATGAGTGGTGGCACTTAGAGACATCATCATTTCATCCTCAAACTGGTGAGGTGATGGTTACCTTAGAGGATGTATATAGAATTTTTAGATTTCCTATTAGAGGCACTAGAGTGATGTATGATACATAGAGGGGTTTCTCAAAGATATGTAGATATTACCCCCATGATGACATTAGACAGTTGGGTATTGACCATTATGAGGTTAGATGGCATGTGCTGGCAGAGAGATGATAGGTTAGACTATCTATTATGTACATTGATAGGAGGTATACTTCTTCTTGACCATTAAGGTCATAGATTTCTTGGGCCATTGCTTATTAGCCATGTTATACTTTCATTTACATAATATAGCTTATAGAGAGGCACAATTCATGAGCTGTGGGACCACGCTCCTAGGTATATGCAGGATCATGATGGGCCAAAAAGTTGCAATATGATGGGTATATATAGGGCATGTGGTTGACGATTTTTTTTTTACCCAAAATTTATGAAACGAAAAGGGTTTTTAAAGGAGATTCTTAGCTTTCCACCAATATAAATTATGCTTTTTTTTTTAATTTAATAAATGATTATTAATTATTTTCTATTTGAATTACAACTAAAGTACTAATTGATAGGTTTATTAAAAAACATCTATAGCTTTCAAATGCTATCACATTTTTTGAATCCAAAACATGTGAAATATTCTATGCTTCACATACTATAGGATTAAAAAAATAAAAGTTGAATTTCATGAAGTTTTGACCAAGTTAAGGTGGTCAGACATACGATTTTTTATATTTTTTTAAATTTTTAATTAAAAATTCATAATTAATTATTTATGTGGAAAAAAATTACAAAAATATATGCATCACATCGAGACAATAGTCCTCTACCAATGTCTAAAATTTCATAGAAAAATATTATCATTTTATTGTGGTTAGGGTGGTCAAGCAGACACCTACTTCTTATTTTTCCTCTGAATTTAAGTACTACTCCATTGAAATTTCAAATTTTCACCAAATAGATTTTATTTTTTATAAAATAAACCTATTAGTTTAGAAACTACATTCAATTTTCTGCAGATTCTATTCTTGCATATTTTTGAAATAATATAGATTACTTATTCAAATTTTTACGTCAATTTTCCTAACTCTAATTTTTTTGAACGTTTTGCCACTTAAGGGCCTGTATTTTCCATGATGATCCTGCACATGCCCTCTTGATGGTATGGGCATCGGAACATAGTGCCATTTTCCACTTACTAGTGACAACACATGTACAATAGGGTTTTCCATATTCCTTCTATTATGCGAGGGAAAACACCCAACACCATGTCAGAGGCATTGGTTATTACAAACATGCGATTGATACCATGGTGAAGTTTATATGGAGACCATGTATGGATTGTCCACAATGGCCAGATGAGGATGGGCACTTGACATATTGTAGGTAAACACAGTACCTAATTGGATTATGATCTTGCCATCATTTTCCTTCACATTCTAGTCATGGTAGCAATGGGAATTCTGGATAGGGACATGTATTGATATTTATTTGATGGAAATTGTATTATGAGCATAGAGCATGTAGGTTTCATTGTTTATTGATACATTATGACATTGTGATATGAAATTTTTTGAGCAATACATATATATGATTTTGGTGGTGCTTCTCATGATATATAGTTCTATGTATGATTATGCAGTCATTTATTTATATATGTTATGTCTATATGAGATGCCTATGTGATGGATGATCATATCTAATTTATGATATGTTTATGCAGCCTATGATGTGATGCTTATTCTATATGATGATGTATGCATTGATTTCTTATGGTATCAATGGATGTTATTTAGGCAATTTATGATTATGAGACACAATGTGATTTATATATATACAATGCTATCTACATGTGATGCTATATGTTTGATGATGATGGATAAAATGTGATGCATATATTTACACTTGTTGTGTACATGATATTCTTTTGTTATGTAATCTATGATGATGAATGTCTAGTTTTTTTGTATTTTTCAAATGCAAGATTTATGTATGATTTTTACATGGTGTTTCTAACATTATTGTATATGTAGGATGCCTTAGATTTTTGGGAGTCACAAGACTCCATCATAATGTAAGAAAGAAGAAATGCTAGTGTGAAAAGAAGATGAAAAATAAAAGACATGGTTGTTATTATTAGGAATATTTGATATTTTTCCAAACCACAAAAGGCTTTGCACTTTATCATCATTGGGTGGTAACTAATAAAAATGGAGAAAAACACTATGATATGACACAAATCAAGGTGTGCAAGGTCATCCACATTTTAACAACAAATAGTCGTAGACAAGGATTGTCTTAACTCATACTAAGGGCACAATTTTCCCTCTCTTTTTGTCAAGAAAAACCACAAACAACAAACAAATAAAAAACAAATCATGAGACATCATCACTCCTCTAAATCTTTGATGGGACATCCTTGAGGAAACTAGTAGCATGAATCAAAATTCATAGTTAAAAGAAAATGAACAAAATTTATCAATCAAAGAAAATGGAATATTGATAGATCATTGCTTGTCTAAATCCTTCACGGGACATCCTTGAGAAAGCTAGTAATAGGATTCCAATCATAAAGTCAAATGGAATGATAAGATAAATAAGCCATAAAGTCAAAAATCCAATAAAATATTTTCCAAAACTTGATTTGTTTGTTTGATTGTTTTAATTGATAAGATGACTGATTGATATAGCCTAATTTCAGAAGAAACACATACCAGATAAGACATTGAGTCTAGTTTCGATGTTATGACTATTTGTGTAAGTCATGACAAAAGCTTGGTTTTAGAAAGATACATATCGTATAAGACATTGAGTCTAATGTCGTTGATGTGATAACCTGTATGAGGCCTTGTTGATTCTTTGACAGTGTCTATATGCAGGAAGGACTCATCCTATATAAGACATAGATTGATTGTTTTGCTGATATCTCTATTTAGGAGAGACACATCCTAAATAAGATACAAGTTGATTGTTTTTATGATATCTATTTTCAGGAAGGACACATCTTGTAGTAGACATAAGTTGTAGCTTTGGCAATTTGTTTGATTTGACTTGATGATATTTTTGACTTGTTGATCTTGTTGGTGCATGACTTGTTATGATGTGCTGGCAGTTGATTGTCTGTGATGAAAAACCATAAAGGACTAACCTAGTGTAGCCTTGGAGGCTCATCAATTGATGGCCTTTCCTATGTTATTAACACAAAGACCTCATAGTTCAACTAGATTTTGATTGACAAGATTGACTATAAAAAGTTTGAATTGTATGAAGATAATAGATGTGTGTGGTAGTGAATCTAATGAACCCTAAAGGTTTGACCTAGTGTGGCCTCTGGGGCTCATTGATTGATGGCCTTGCCTACATTATACATGCAAAGACCTTGTAGTTCGACACAACCAATAACCTTGTCATATAGACAAGTGGATTGAATCATGATTTTATATAGACAAACCTAAAAGGACTGACCTAATGCCTCGGGGGAACATCGGTAGATGACCTTTCCTACATCCAGTAACATAGCCAACGTAGTTCAACAAATGACAAAGACTGACAAGTGTGACTGACTCTAACTTTGTTATTTTTTTTTGGATTTTTGACATGTTTTCTTTTCTTTTTTTCTTTTTAAAGTTTTCTAATATTTTTGGATTTTTTGAAGGTTTTACGTATTCAGGATAGTCAAAGTAAGAACTAATATGATACAAGTCAAGTGCTTTCCCCTAGTTGAGTATAAGACCGATTGATTATGAATAGGATGGGATGGGGAATATGAAATGGACTCAATGTCAATCATCCAAGTTATGGGAAGAAATGCCATTTATTATGAACATTTGGTATGTACAAACGATGGATGGAAAAGATAGGTGATATGTATAGGGGTAGATAATATGTATAGGAATAAGAAATATGTACAAGGAAGTCATATTAGAATAATAGTAGACAAAGGAGAAAATTCAACTACACATGGTGCCTATTTGCTAGGTTTTCACCATGGTGCTTATCTCAAGCACCATTTAGGTGGTTTTCACTATTGGACAACTTATTTATCTTTACTATTTTATTAATTTTCTAATTTTTTTGATGTTACCAAGATGCCTATTTTCTAGGTTTTCACCTAGGTAATGATTTTTTGTTTGTTGATATTTTGATTTTTTTTGTATTTTTGATAATTAAGACAAGGCTCTCAAAAGCTATGTGTAGAACTTCTTCAGATGAAGACTATTGATAGGCGTTGACAATGGTTCTCCTGCGGGAGTAGAGAGTTGATACCCACTTGATCCAAAGACTTTTGTGACAATGTAGGGTCCTAACGAGTTAGGTTCAAACTTTCCTGGTTTCTCTCTTTCAGCTTGATTCTTAGGATTTTCCATTAAGACTAGGTCACCAATGTCAAATTTTATATTCAATACCTTCCTATTATAGCTATGAAAAAAAGATGATTTTGACATGCTTGGGGATGGTCCAATGCCTTTTGTCTTCACTCATCTAGGAATTATAACTCATGTAGTCTTGAAGCTTAGTACTCTTCATCATCAATGTTCCCTTTCAAAGATACCCTTAATGAAGGAATCTCGACCTAAATAGGCAAAATGAATTCAAAACCAAATACTAGGGAATATCAAGTGGTGCCAGTAGGAGTACAGATACTTGTGTGATAAGCCCACAAAGTTGGATTGTGTTGTAAATGCCAATCCTGACTAGCATCATTGACAATATTTTTGAGGCTTTTGATTATAGTTTTATTAGATGCCTCTGCTTGGCCATTACCTTGTGGGTGGGGTGGAAAAATGATGTTAGATCTGGAAGTCTTCACAAAGATGAAAGAATTCTTTGTTTTTGAATGGATGGCCATTATCTATGATAATGGATTGAGGAACATGATACCGATAGATGATATAGTTCAAGATAAACTTAGAGATCTATGTGTCGGTGATGTAGGTCATGGGAATAGCCTCAATCCACTTTGTAAAATACTTAGTGGAAGTAATGATAAACTTATGGTTACTATATGATATGGGATGGATCTTACCTATGAGGTCGAGTCCCCATTGGGAAAAAGGCCATGTTGACGTATGGGATGGAGCTCTTGTGTAGGTGCATGTATCAAGTCTTCGTGTACCTAACATTGATCCCATTTCTTAACAAAGACATATGAGTCATTTTCCATGGTAGGCCAATAGTAACCTAGTCTCATAATCATTTTAGCTAAGGTAGGACTGCTAGAATAGGATCCACATATACCCTCATGTACCCCATGCAAGGTTGCTTATGCTTCATCAATATCGAGACATCTCAGTAGGGTATAATCTAAGGCACATCTATATAGTGTGTCTCTAATGATGGTGTACTTGGCTGACTTGCAAAGGAATGCCCTACGTTGGTTATTAGAAAGGCTAGAGCATATGGTTTTGGCATGGAGGTAGTCATATATATCTTTATACCATGGAGAATTGGGACCAACAATATCACATACCATCTCTAAATTTGGGATGTCATAGGAAGGGACCAAAAGTTGTTCTACTAAAAACTCAAACTTAGGAACATTGTTAGGTATGTTGACTGAAGCAATAGTAGCCATGGTGTCTATTTCCCTATTTAGAACATGAGGTATTTGATGAAATTCAACCTTGTTAAAGTACTCCTTGAAACTATCTTCCATGTTTTTGTAGGGAGTAATATTTTCATCCTTAGTCTCATAATCATGATTTACCTACCAAATTACCATTTGAGAATCACCATTAACCTATATGTTCTTGATCTTCCATTTGATTGCCATGCATAATTCTATCACATGAGCCTCATATTCTACTATGTTGTTGGTAGATGGAAAGGAAATCCTAAATGACTTAGGGATTGAATCACCTTGTGGTGTGATAAACAAGATACCAACCCCTAAGCCATGATTCGTATAGGACGAGTCAAAGAATAGTTTCCATGTCATGCCTATGTCAATGATGAATATAAACTCATTAGGAAAATATACAACTAAAGGGTGATTTGCTTGTATCAGTGCATCATCAAATTGATAAAAAATGATTTGTCCCTTAATAGCCTTTCTCTCTACATACTCGATATCATACTCACTAAGTATCATAACCCATTTGGCCAATCGCCCTATTAATGCTACTTTTCTTAGAAGATATTTTAAAGGATCTATCTTGGCAACTAGAATTTTTTGATGATTCAACATATATTGCCTTAATTTTTGGGTAGAAAATACTACCACAAGACAAGCACATTCAATGGTACTATAGTTAAGCTCATAACCTACCAAAGTTTGATTGATATAGTATACTACCCTTTCATGACCATTGTCATTATGTGCAAGCAATACTCTGAGTGATGAATGGGTTGCCAAAATATAAAGAATCAATGGTCGTCCCTCAATAGGTGGCATTAAGGCTGGTGGCATGAGTGCATAATTCTTAATCAGTTGAAAGGATTCCTAGCATTTACCTATCCACACAAAGGGTATTCCTTTTCTAAGTAAATATTGAGAGGGTTGTGTCTTATCTACTAACTGCATTATAAATCTTCTAATGGATTGCAATCTCCCTTGTAATGTCCTTAGTTGAATGAGATTAGTTGGTGGAGGCATGTCCATGATGGATTTTACCTTGGTTGGATCCACTTAAATGCCTCATCTAGAGATGATGTAACCCAAAATATTTCTTGATTTCACTCCAAACACACATTTCTTTGGATTTAGTCTCACTTTATACTCTTCTAGTCTTTGAAATATCTTTTCTAAAACCTATAAATGATCTGCCCTTGTTAGTGATTTAGAAATAAGGTTATCGATAAAATCCTCCATAAGAGTGTGTACAAGGTCATGAAAAATAATGTTCATAGCTCGCCGATAGGTTACTCCAGTGTTTTTGAGTCTGAAGGGCATGACATTCTAGCAATAGGTTCCCTAAGGACATGTGAAAGATGTTTTAGGTTGTTCTTTAGTTGCGAACCTGATCTAATTATATCCTGAAAACACATTCATTAGGGATAACATCTCATACCCTGTTGTCATGTCTACTATCATGTCAATGTTGAGCAGAGGGAATTCATCCTTAGGATAGGCTTTATTTATATCTCTAAAATTTGTGCAGATGTGAATGCCCCCTATTGGTTTGGTGACTAGTACAAGATTGGAAATCCAATCTACATATTCAATTGATCTAATGAAGCCAACGTCTAATAGTTTCTTCAACTCAGCCTTGACTAGTAAAGAAATCTATGGGTTAATTTTTCTCAGTTTTTGTTTCACTGGCTTTACCCCTTGTTGCAATGGAAAATGATGTAGTACAAATTCAAGATCTATCCCAAGCATGTCTATATATGATTAGGAAAATTTAATCTATCTTTGTGTAAAGAATTTGTAGAATTCTGGCTACTCTTCTTTTGTCGATGATGCTACAAAATATACCAATTGGTGATTCTCTTTTGTACCTCTGTTAACATTCAATGATTCTTCAACTAGCATGGATGAATTTTCCTATGCAATAGGGAGAATGTTCAAACCTCCATCCTTAGGTGCCTCAAAGAGGTTTTTTCCTTCGAATGCATCCTTATGTTTTTCTTTTTCATTATCTAAAGGCATCATTCATTTTTCACCCAAACACTCATCATTTTTATTTTTTTCATTATTTTTCTTATTTTTGTGACTGGGGGGTTGAATAGATTCCCCAAAATATGGTTTGTTGTCCAATTCAATGGTAAATCTAGCCTTGTGATCACCACTAGGTATTACTTCTCGTAATCCCAGGAACTCAGCAATCACTTCGTCATTCTCAAAAATGTCTAAGACAGGTGTGTCTTATTGGTCCCAATCAATGAGTTGGGGGCAGACTAAGGGCATGTCATCATCAAAGTTTTCAAAGTTCAATGGGGTCAAGGTAAAAGCTGAGTTGTTCATATAGTCACAAATATTTTGTACCAAGTCTTCTTTGCTCTTTTTCTTGGATATAGGTGGATTCTGAGGTGGGCCTAATGCCAAGGTTTGGTTATCTAAAATGGATGTAGTAGGTTCCCAAGAGGTAGGATCAAGAGATTCCCAATAGTAATGTTTAAACCATTCCACTTTTATCATATTCTTTGGTGGACAAGAATTCAATGGATTTGGTGAAGATTTCAACATCAAGTTGAGTTCTTGAAATAGCTTATCAAGGTCCATGGTCGAGGTCCTTGGATGGTGATCTTTGTTCAGAAAGTGTTAAGAACACACTCAGGAGTCCTATTTATGGTAATGATATTGACATGGTCATCGACAACTCGAATATGATTTACAATGGGGCCACTATAATCATGCTTGACACTAGGATAGTTGGCAAAAGTATTGGTCTTGTTACCCAAACTAGGGGCCTTTCCTTTTCCATGGGTAATGGATATGAAAAGACTTTGTGATCAGTGTTTGAAGATGTAGTTTTCTATCCACTGGCTTCAATAATTCTATTGTTGAAAAAGTCTTGTATTATGTGTTTTAGTTGACGATAATTTTGTAGGCTATGTCCTTTAGTCCGATGGAAATAAAAAAAAGAATTATCATCCCACCAAGATGGTTCAAGTGTCCCTGGATTGTATTGTCTGGTTCTTGAAGCTATATACAATTATGTTGCAAAAATTGTTTTAAGACTGACTTGATGGGTTCCTTGAGAGGAGTAAACTCATGCTTTGTAAATTGTCTCTATTGTTGTGGCCATTAGATGTTTTAGGTAGTGTTGGGGGTTTGGTTAATGGTGTTGAGTGTATTAGTAGAGGGGTTGCTCCCTCTAAGTGTGATGATTAGTCTTTCTTGTAAAGTTTTAGCATCAACCACCCCATCATTGGTAACATTTTTATTCCAATACCAAAACTTGTTTCTATCATTGGGGGTGTTTTGCATAGTAGGTCTATTAGGTGTCTATGTCTTAAGTTCTCCTTTTTTAATGAGATCCTTCTCTAGTATGACTCCCTTTTCCACTACTTTTGTAAAGGATGTGCAAAAATGTACCCTTATGTTACTTCTCAATTTTGGGTTGAGATTTTCTTAGAACATAGTGACCTTCTATTTTTCAGGTATCTTGATAGGACATCAACTGGCTATAGTTCTCAATCTTTAAAATAAAGTGATAAAATTTTCCCCTTTGTCTTGTGCAATATGGCACAAGGTTGCTATGTTTATTTCATAATCTATGTTAAAGGAGAAGTTTTCAATGAATTTCTTAGCCAATTCAACTCAAGATTTTATGCCATAGTCAAGACTTCAAAACCACTCTAGTGCAATTCCAACAAGACTTCTTTGAAAGAGTCTCATAGGTGGGATCATAGGTAACATCTATGCACATTGTGGAAACTTCCATTATGTTTTCGATTAGATTTAGCTTTCCATTGTATTTGGGTAAGTTTGGGATGACATACCCATGAGGAAAAGGTGCCATGTACTTTGATTTATCAAAGGGAAATGAGCATAAATCCTTTGTTGAAAAGGTTTGCTTGTTAGGCACTACCATGTTATCCATCTATGTTTGAAGTGCATGTATTTGTGTCTGCAAGACGTCAACTTGACTTAATTATGTGTTAGTTGGATTGTTTGGATCTATGTACATGTTTTGGTATCAAGTGTTATGAGATGGGTTTTGGTTAAATGTGGGTATGTAAAGTGGGTTTGGATTCAGAATGTTAGTGAATGGCTTATGATTTAGAATGTTAGTGAATGGATTTTGATTTAGGATTTTGTAAATGGATTTTGATTTAGGATTTGTGAAATGTTGGGTCAGTTTCCATATTGGAAAGAGGGTATGCCTCCTCTCTATGAAACTCCAATCTATAGTATTGTACTAGCAACATGAATACTAGGTATAGTTGTCATCTATGGAATAGTGCTAGTGACACTGACGCTTGGTATAGGAGTTGATGTTTTAGATTTTTTGTTCCCAATAAAAGGATTGAAGGGATTAGACAATTATGCCCCTATGGTAAAATGTAGCCCTTGTGTTGAGGTAGGTGTACCAAATGGAGTTATGTGTGTGGTTCAATCAGTCTATGTGGGTCCTCCAGATGGTGTAGTAGTAGTCACTTAATGTATAATAGTACTAGTGGTAGTGGTGTTTTTTCCCTGAGTAGATGCAGTTTGTAGGGTACAAATATCGAAGTGAGGAGGTAGTTTGGAAACTTCTACTAGCAATTTGGCTAAGTTTCTTTGAGGATCATTTGCTAGATATTCATCTACAAAGGAAGAAAACTCAAGTTCTTGTGCATCTCTAGTAACATTTTTTTCTAATAAAGTCTTGTGAGGTCTAGATGAGGGTGCCCCTACAAAGGGGTTTGACAATAGATTGATGAAATCATTTGGATTAGCCATATTTTCTCTTTATTTCCTTTTTCAATCTTGTTTCAACCATGTAATGTATGCTCAAAGTGAAAGTAATGCAAAAGCTAAGTCTATGGATGATTATGAGTCTAATCTATTTTTTTGGGATTTTTTGAATATCAAAGATGAATGTATGCAACTATTTTTTTGGTATTTTCTTTGCAAATAAGGTATGTCTAAAATGATGCTATTCTAGGATGACAATGTCTAAATATGCAATGGTCTAAGTGATCAATCTGGAAGATTCTAAAAGAGGCTATCTATCAGTTATAGTGGAACCTAGGTTTCAATTTAGTTTTGACAAGGAACCTTCATAGGACTAGGACTAAAAGATAAGGTGAGCTCCCAAACTTGACTGATGAGTTGGAAGGATTCATGTATAGGACAAAATATATGATAACTAGGTTCAATGAAAATGTTTGTTGAATCAAGTTTTTATCTAGAGTGTGCAAGGTGTCTATCCTATAATCTATAAAAGATGATCTCTTTAAGGAAATTAAGACTTCTAATATGAAAGTAAGATCTATAACTAGGATACCTATCACTAAGACCAAATGATTCCTAAAGGATGTAAACATACAAATTTTGAGCAAACTTTTTGGTTTTTGTCCAAGAATCAGTGAAAAAGGACAAGTTAGATATTGGTTTGACTATTTTTCTCATTCTATGATACTAAATTTTGGTTTTCTGATACTCAGGTAGATGTGTTGCAGAATTTCACAGTTGTGGTTTTTTCTCTTAGTTATAGTTTTCTAGTAATTTTAGACTCGGGTATTAGACATATGTGACTTTGTTTTCTTTAAATGCAACTTAGGGTATTAATTATGAATTTGTACTGATCAACTATGGTTTTCTAAACTCTATGCACTGGTGAAAGTTCTGTGACAGGGGCATATGTGTCATTTCAAACTGCAAATGTGGCTCATCTATTTAGATGCATCATAGAATATGATAAGTGTGGGTTTTTAAATTAGATGCAATTTTCAACTGAGAAAATGCCACTCTATTTTAAACAAATGTGACTCTAAATAAATTAGACTTAGTTTTTGATAGATGTGATGCAAGACTAAACAGATGCAAATTTGAATAATAGTTGCAAATTTCTAGTGAACAGTTGCGGTTTTTTAGTGAATGACAATGTAACTAACTTTGTTTCGTGATCAAGTTTTGGAAAACAAAGACAATCAGAAGACAATGTATTTTTTAGTTTTATTTCGACACAAAGAACCTTTTATCTGATAATAGACAAGCACATCCTAGGTTGTGATGGACAATATTTACTGAGTTCTCACTTGGGTTTAACCCTAGCTATGCTTATTCAAGGTGGATTATTAGTAGCTTGATCCCACCGGCTCCCCTCCATGACTCAACACTTCTTTTGGGGCAGCCAAGCTACACTATCCATGATACTCCCATAGCATACTTCTCATCTCTACAATGAACCATAAAAACATGAGATGGCTTCACACGTATGACCTATTGCACCAATAAATAGAGGGATTTTGGACACTACAAACAAGGATGTTTAATTCAGGCATTCCATTCATGGGGTATCATCCATGTGGAAAGAGGTCATTCTTGCCCTTCTCATCAAAACAATACTCTTGATTCTTTAACTTTCCTTAAGAACCCACTTTTATATGTTGGCTTGAAGTTGCGCGGGTTCACTATGCTATCAGTCTAAGTTGTCCTAGGGTGAGTACTTTTTTCAACTAGGACAGGTCCAATTTCTAGAGTCAATAATTAGTTCTCTTACACCCAGAATCATATGAATGCACAAGGGGAGAGGATACTTTGATATATTGAATCATGAGGGTTATAAAAAAGTGTTCTTTTGTACAAAACACAATAGATAGTAGTAAATTTTAATCCAAATGACAATTTCCTAATCTAGCAAATAGTCTATTTCAAAAAAAGTCTTTGGCTCTCGTCCTGCTGAAAATTCATTAGTAGTTTTGCAATTTTATCTTCGATGGTCATCTTGCAAGAGGGGTTTCAAAAAAATTTATTCTATGCTTACATCCTACAAACACTTTGTTAACTCCCTAAACACATACCACAAACCAAAAATTAGCTAAATTAAAAACACAAAAGAAAGTTTTAAATCAAAAATTAAACTTACAAATTCACCAGTTAGATGTGTCATTTTCTTCATCAAATGTGTCACAAAATTTGATCAGTCAGTTGTGGTTTGATAAATCACAGATGCATTGGAATTTGTTAGATGTGTCTTTTATTCTAGCATATATTTTTTAGAATGTCAATTGTGTCATTTCTTCTATTAGATGTGTCTTTTGTACGAAACCTACAAAAATCAAATGAAAGTCTACGGATTCACGAAGATGGTGTCTTCACATCAAGTTCACCAAATGTAACATCATGAAAACAACAAAGTTTAAAAGAAAACAACAATGCAATTAAAACTCTAATGCAATCTAAGCGAAACAACAGAGAACAAAAGAAAGGTAAACCATAAAAAAATGAACAATCTAACCCAATATCTACGTAGTTCCATGTCTGACCATGATTTCCCTTCTCCATTTCACTGTTGTAGTATAACTTCCCTCATATTTCCCTATTCAAGTATAGTTTGTGATAGTGATTTAGCAAAACATTGAAGATTTAGATAATAGATATGCTTCCAAAAGTCATAAAATTTTAGGAGAGGTAAAATGATGAAAGACAAATCAATTTATAGAAAATTGATCATTTGAATGACAGGCCAAGATCAGAAGATAAATTGACGATTGAGATCAAAGGATTCAACATGCATTATGATAACTATTAGTACTGATATGAATGATAAAAACTAAGAATAGAGATAAAGATTAAATAATGATTTAATCTCAAGTTGAGAGTTTTCAAAAGTAGAAGAATAATGGTTGCATTATAAAGATAAAGATATAATTAATGGACACAATTTGTTCCAACGCACGCATAAAATTAATTAATTAAATAAATATATTTAATTAGCATATATATACATGCATATGAGTTAGAACAAGATAACTAATTGGTTATGACAAAGAGTTTATTCGCAAAAGACACTTAGACATTAAATTAGGAGATAACTAACTTATTTAAATAGATCTCGAGTCAAGTGGTAATGAACACTTAGATAACTTAAACATTTATCTAAACATAGAAGAATATGAGAAAAATAAACTTTTATGAATTAAATGATTATTTAATTCAAGATTCTATATTTTAATGATTAATTAAGATTATTTAATTAATAGATGAATAAATGTTAAAGTGAATTAATTAAATAATTAAAAGTTATTTAATTAATAGATGAGAAAGAAATTTAGAAATTAATTAAATAATTAACATTATTTAATCATGACCATGAAAATAAAAATAATGGAGAAATTGAAGTCACAGGGTTAGACCAAATTTTAGTGTCTATAGATACATCAAATAGGATAGGACGAGGGATGACATTATGCACATCCAATCACATAAAAATATATATGAAAGAAAAAAAAAGAAAGAATAGTAATGCACATGTGAATCAACCTATTAGTAGGTTGTCCACATCCCAATCTCAGTCGATATAAACAAAAGGAAAATAACTAGTCAAGGGATAACAAGTGTTGAACTAGGGCCATCATCAAGTTCAACACTCTTTGTAGGAGAATTGACATTTAAGCTCATAGAAGGGGAAAACAATGTATTTAATTTGTTATGCACTTCCTTGTCAATCTTAGTGACGTCATCATCATCATCCAAGTTAATCACAATGGGAGGTCAAATGATAATTTCCAAAGAAGGCTTTAGCTCCTATTGTGTTATATTTTCTATTTTTTGTGAAAAATGGGGAGACCCATCGTCTGTTACTTCAATCAAGTTTTGATGTTGATTTTAGATATTTTTTTCTTTGTTTAACATTTGAGCAAGAGCACAATGTCTATGCCTACATTCTTTAGCATTTTTTTTTCTTTTTGTATGATTTGCAAGTTATGTTTGTGTAGGAGCAAGTTTGTCAATCATAGCTTTCTTAACTTCCCTAAGGGGAGGAATGGAAGGAACCACAGGAGGTTGTTCAACCACTTTCTCTTTAGGTTTGTAAACTTATTTTATCTTAGATGGCATGAAAGGGTTGTTTTCATTGTCTATGTATTTTATAGGAGTTAGGCAAAGGATCTATTTTAGGTTGGTCTTTTTTTTTTAGAGTTTCTTTCAGTTCAATCATGGTTTCATTAAGGATGGTAGGCTCAATCATAGGTTGAGGCATGTTTCTAAGTGATAGTTTTTCTATGCATTTTTACTTGAAATTTTGATAAGATTTGAAAAAAAGGTCCTTGTGAGGTTTAATAGGTTCCATAGGCTCAAGCCAAAATAAATGTAATGAAAAGTTCCCTAAGGAAGACAAAGGATTAAAGCCACTACGATACACAATAAATATTTCATTGTCAAAGGGAAACTTTAAGCATTTATGCACAACTCAAGGGATGGAATTCATGGAGTGAAGCCATGGGTAGCCTATCTTCACATGAAATTGGTTTAATTTAGGATGATGGAGAAGGATCCATCTAACTATTTCAGTCCTATTTTAGAGGAAGGGTTATCGATCCCTTCGTAGGGAAAGAAAAACCATTATGTATATTTATCCATTCTTTTGATTTATCATATATTTATTGATATATTTCATGCACAATCAAGAATTCTTCAGTGATCACATTCTCTTGACAAACAAGATCAATTAATATCCCATTAGTGGGCTTATCATATATTTTCCCGGCTATGTAAAGAGGACCATTGGGTGCATGTTTTAGTATACCTTGTGAGGAGAAAGCAATCTCAATAGGCTTCTTAATTTGTCCCTTATGAGGTTTAGTTTTGATCAATTCAATCAAACCTTTTTTAATATTATCTATAGGAACTTGTTCAATAGTATTCATTTTCTCATCATTCGTTTCAACATTCATCATATTATTCTTTTTAGTTTCTATAGCTTTGAAAAATGAAATGATATGATTTAGCATAGAGATTTTCAAGATTTTAAAATTTTGGTTGGGTGGGGAAATAGACTTATTTCCTTAATCATTAACACCTCCAATTGAAAGTTGACTAGAATCAATGAGGTCTTACACAAGATGTTTAAGATGTTTACAATGTTTCATATCATGTCAATTTTGTCAGTGATAATAATAGTAAGAATTCGGTCTATAGTTTATGGGTAATGGTTTATTAGGATTGGGAGTTTTAACATGAGGTAAAGTGACCATTTTCTATTCTAGAATTTGTGACATTATGTTATGGAGGGTATTGGGTAAGAGGGTGAATTGGATAGTCAAATCCCCAAATGTGAAAGGAGTTTTCTTACTTATAGGAGCCACTTGGGTATTCACATGTTGAGTTGCTTGTTGAGGGGGAATGAGTTGAAGGAATCCTTTATTCTATTTTTTAAAATATTGATAGTTTTTTTTATTTGAGGATTCAAAAAATTTAGGTTAGCCGGAAGTGGATTTTGTGTCATGACTACTAACCAAGTTTTGATAATCACGGAGGGAAGTACACAATTCTATAAAGGAAGAAAATTTCATCATGGTAAGCCAATCTTGTATCTTAGTTTGCAATTTTTCAATGAACATTCATTAAATATGAGGATTAGGAATCTTCACATCGATTTAGGAATAAAGTGATTGGTATCACAAAATAAAGTTAGTAACTTTTTCATCTTCCTTTCACTTACATCTCATCAAATCAGCTAAGGTCATCTTAGGAGTAATGTGAACTTGGAAATGGTTTATAAAGGCCTCAACAAGTTCATTAAATAAATGAATTGAGTTATTTAGTAATGAGGAAAACCATTCTAAGGTAATATCTTTCAAAGACCTAGGGAAAAGCTTAGCCAAGAGCTTATCCTCAAGAAAAAAGTCACTACATAATGTGATATAAGCAAAAACATGGTTAGAAGGATCTCCTTTCCCCCCATATTTCTCAAGTCTATGAATCTCTAGACCTTGTGGTATCAAATTTCTCAATAACTCCAAGGATAAGGGATTGCTTTTGACATAGTATGGAGGTTGGCCATTTTGATTTTGGTTTATGGTAGAAACTTTCTTTTGAAGTGATGAAACAGTTTCCTAAAGCTAGTTTATGATGGTGTCATTGGTTGTATTGTGAGATGGAGGTGAATATGGTGGAGGTGTATATGTGTTTGAGGGACAAGTGAATGTAACACATATGGGAGGTAAAGAGGTAAGAGATATGACATACAATGCCATAGAGGTACTAGGGATACTAGCAGAAATACCTAAGGTAGGAATGCCATTTCTATTAGGTTGCATCATTGTTGTAACTTGAGCATTGATATAGGTAGGAATAGAGGTAATGGTTGTGAGAGGAATTTTTGTTCCTCCTTTCCTTTGGATATTCTTCACATGTTGAGAGCCACTAGTGGTTGAGGTAAGTATTTTCCAAAAATCTGAGCTAGGTTACACACAAGTTCAACTCCTTCAATTTCAATCATGCATATGTTATCTATAGTAGGGATAGTAGTGGTTGAAATGTTTTCAGTGTTCAGTTGATGTTTTTGGTTTCCTAAGTCTTCATGGATTTGGATTATTTTTTCTTGTGGAATACAAGAAACCATTGTTTCAACACTTGTCACACTACTTGAAGGAAAAGGGTTGTTAAGGGTATAGTCAATGCATAGTGAACAAGTGTCAACACTAGCAGTGAAAGAGCTAGATAACCCAAGATCCACGATGATTATGCTATTATGGGATAACATGAGTCTCAAACTTCATCTCACTATATTATTTGAAATAGGACACCAAGTTGTGAAGCTCATAAAAGGGGTAATATATAAATGTAATGAATATAAGATAAATGAAATTAACCAAATAAAAGCTCTATAAACTGAAATAGAAATGTAATAATGAAAAAAAAAGCATAGAAAATGAAATTTAATATCCAAAATAGGACTAAATCACCTAGAGGGGTGTATGAGTCCCAATCTAGGGTTTTTAAACAATTTATAAAAAAAAATGATTGAATTTTATGCTTTATGGTTTTAGTGATATCTAAGATAAGGGAAATAATAGTTTTTAGATGAAATTAAATAATGCAAGATGCAAAAATGAAACCTATATAAACTTTCACTACTGCAATATTTAGAAACCCTAGATGCAAATTAACTAATTGGAAACCCTAATTCAAAGTTAATGTAAGCTAGATCTAGGATTGTGATGCACTCCAAATTAGAAATGATATGTTCTAAATGTAGTTTCACCAAAATGAAAGGTTGAAAATTATCTTTGCTATGGTTTAGGACATAGAACGACAATCTTCTTCACTTCTCATGCAAGGAAACCCTAGATATTTCAATCCAAGGATAGAATGAGGGAAAGAGATCTAAAATAGGGATGTCCTAGGGTATGAGTAAGGACTAAAAGTAGGTTCACCACCATGTTAGGGCTTGGAAATAATGGTAAAATGAAAGACCTAATTTTAAAACCTAATGTTATGCAAAACTTCACTAAATTACATAGAAAAGAGTGTAAATCAAAATAGAAAGTTGAGAACATAGAGAGGTGCACCTAGAAATCTATAGAAGCCTAAATGAAGACTTGAAATGATCAAGACATTGAATTTAATGCAAAGTGGCCCTTATATACTAGATTTGGTGATTTAGTCCCAGATTAGGGTTTCTAGGTAGGAACATAAATCTAGTAGAGACAAGTCTAGAACACCTAAAAACTAGAAAATGACCTACAGTAGGACTCATATGCTAGAAGTGGAATATCAGTCATGCTCATCTATTTTAGAAATTCAAAGTTTGATTCTACTCTCCAATCTATACTCTATCTACTCAACCTAATTTCTAAGTTTGAATTGTTGAATTCTACTCTATAGAAGTATTTTAATGTTCTTCAAATCAAGGTGACAACTTTGAAAATTTTGAAAAGTTAACTTTTCTCCAATCTTTCTCTTCAATTTTTCTTCAACCTATATATGCAAAACATCTAGTAAAGAGGGAAAAATGTTTTTTTAGTAGAAAGGGGTCTTCCTTGGTCAAACCCCATTTTGGTAATCAAATCTTGAAACATAATGAAATGGAAAGGAGGAATGATGAATGAAAAAAATGAAATGTTGCAACTCACCAAACCCTAGAATAATATGCTAGAAACATGTATGAAATGGCTCCAATGTATATAGATCTTGATTTGAATGCTTTCTTGAATCATAAAACCCTACATCACAAATGTTAGCTCAAACGCAAACATGATGCATGGTGACTTTGACATGATGCTTGATAATTGAATAATGCTCCAAAATGTTTGATAATTATCTCTTGAAGGCTCTTGAATGCTCTTGTAAACTCTTAAATTCTCTTGTGAACTCAAATTTTATATTATGCATGAATTTATAAGTTTCTACGATGATCTCATGAATTCTTAGGTGAAAATGAGTGAAATAACCTTGTATTTATACTTTTTTATGCTAAATTCCTCAAAATTACAACACTACAAGCCAACATCATATGTAGGAGAATAAAATCCCACCAAGAATTTTAATTTCATTTAATTTTAAGCCACATGGGACTCATATTCCAAAAGTGGTGTGTGAGTCCCATTAGGCTAGGCTTTGGGACATATCTTTCAAGAAATTTTTAGATTAATGTAAAATCAGGATCACATCCCCAAAACCAAGGGGTGAATCATATGCCCAAGGTGGCATATGATTTCTAGATCACTAAATATGGGCCATACAATTGATTTTTTATTTATTTATTAGTCATTATATATATGTCAGGATTATGCTTGGAAAGATGCATTAATTAAGGCTTGTGGATGCAAACTAAGGCTAATTAAAGAATAAAGAAGCCCAATTAATTAACAAAACCCTAGATTAGTGTGAAAGTGTAATACAACACTTTACAACACCCTAAAGAATGCATAATTAATTCCATTTAATTTGAAAGGGCCCAATACTTAATGTGAATGTGTTAAACACATTACGACATTAAATCAAGGACATATTACACTGAATTTGACAAGGACTACCCAAACAATTGTAAAAATGTCACGGATGAAATTTTTCTACACTACATTTATCCCACACTTTAGTCAAAGGATTAAATTTCTTTAAACTCACACTAAAGTAGACTAAAACACATCAAAAGGGGTCTAGATGCACCAATGCTATTAAGATAGGATGCCAATTATCAAGAGGGGTAATCAATCCCCCAGGATCAAGATCCTATAACAAACCAACATAGGCACAAAGGAACATACATTAAATTAATATAAGGAGAAATAAAAGGCACAAGAATGCACTATCAAAGATATAAAGAAGGAAAGAAAAATAAAATGAAAAAGAGGGGAGGATCAAGCTTTGACTATTTGTCCTACATAGCGTGGATTAGATCTAGGTTGTTTGTTTGAAAATTGATGATCACTTTGAGGAAATGAAACTTCAAGCTATCTTTTGGGTGAGTATCCAAAGGGTGAGATACATACACATGCAATTGGTATGCACTCACAAGCAAGTGGTTGTGCGAAAGTTACACCTAAGTCCATCTCCCATACATACAACCAAGCTAAATTTATACCTCCTAATAACTTTGATAAGGTACCACACAACAATTAACTTCAAGCTTAATAAGGAAAGAAAAGCTTTGTATTTTTGAAACTGAAGAACAAACAAGATGGCTCCACAACAAAGAAAAGTGTGTTATGCAAGGTGTTCATATCACCAAAAAGATAAGTTCAAAGGATTTTTTCTTAGTCCACATAAGGTCTTAACTTAGGGAACATCATGCCTAATGTCTCCAAGAGAGGACCAATCAAAGAATAGAAGATTCAAAACATAGGGGATGTAGTGTGTCGCACCAAGCCACTAAGAGGAATATAATATGCTAAGAGAGATCACTCTCTTGAAGGACATCACACCCAATGTAACCACAAAGTGAAAGACACATCACATGAAGTAAGAAGACTATACAATGAAACATGAGTTGAAATACAAAAATAATAATGTCAATGTATGCCCCCACTTTAAAGAAATTGCTAAACACCATGCTGTGAGAAATTACGATAAAGTAGCAAATGATAAATGCTAATAATAAATAGGAAATGAGAGCTTATTTGGAAAGCCCTATGCCAAGTAATATGTTTCCAAATGAAGCTACATCATGAAAATGGGATTCCCCCAAAATTAAATCCCAAAATCACATAAGGGATCCATGGATTTGGGATTAGAATGTTTTGGCTAACATGTTTTTAGAGAGCTTGGAATTGTCATTATTCCCCAAATACTCATGGAACAAGAAGAATGGCACAAAGAGAGAGAGAAAAAAAAAAAATCCTTTTGGGCCAATATGGAAGAGACCTAAATGTCTTGACACCCTGTGTCATCCCAAAAAAGGAAAACACAAGAAAAAGACTGGATAAAGGAAGAGATTTTGGGTCAACATGGAAGAGACATGGTTGTCTTGATGCCTTGCATCAACCCCAAAAGGAAAAAAAAAGACAAATGAAATACAAATGAAAATATTTTGGGTCAAAATGGAAGAGACATGGGTGTCTCAATGCCTTGCATCATCCCCAAAAGGAAAATATAAGACAAAGAAAAGATAAAGGAAAAGGATTTGGGTCAACATGGAAGGGACATGGGTGTCTCAATGGCTTATGTCATCCCCAAAAGGAAAACACAAGACAAATGAAAAGTAAATGTTTACAATATAGAGAATAATGTAGGTACAAATAGAGGAGTGCAGAAAGAGAGAGAGAGATATGTCAATAAAGATAGGACGGGGGATCACATTATGCACATGTAATCACATAAAAAACATGCAAAAGAAAACAAAATAAATAATAGTAAGGCACATGTGAATCAACCTATTTTTCAGGTCATCCTCATCCCTATCTTGGCTGATATAAATGGAAGGCAAACAACTAGACAAAGGGATGATAGCAAGCACTGAACTAGGGTCATCACCAAGTTCAACACTCTTCATAGGAGAATTGTCATTTAAGCTCTTAGAAGAGGAAACAATGTATTCAATTCTTTATGCACTTCCTCATCAATCTTAGCAACCTCATCATCAACATCCAAGTTAATCACAATGAGAGGTCAAATGATAATGTCCAAAGAAGGATTTAGCTCCTATTGTGGTATATTGTTTTTCCATTGTGAAAAAGGTTGAGACACATTGTGTGTTGCTTTAGTCAAGTTTGGATGTTGGTTTTATTTTTTCGTTTCCTCATTTGAACTTTGAGCATGAGCATGACGTCTATGCCTATGTTCTCTAGCATTTCTATTTCTTTTTATATGATTTTCAAGTTGTGTTTGTGTAGGAGCGGGTTTTTCAACTATATGTTTCTTTTCTTCCCTAAGGGGAGGAATGAAAGGAACCATGGTAGGTTATTCAATGACCTTCTCTTTAGGTTTGTAAACTTGGTTTCATCTTAGGTGGTGTGACAAGGTTGTTTTCATTGTCTCTTGGTATTTTATAGGATTCAGGCAAAGGATCTATTTTAGGTTGTTCTTGGTTATATGGAATTTCTTTAGGTTTGATCATGGTTTCATCAAGGAAGGTAGGCTCAGTCGTAGGTTGGGAAATATTTCTAAGGGATAGTTTTTCTATGCATGTTTCCTTAAAATTTTGATAAGATTTGAAAAATAAGTCCCCATAAGGTTTAATAGGGTCCATAGGCTTGAGCCAAAATAAATATAATGAAAAGTTCCCTCAGGAAGACAAATGATTAAAAACACTATGATGCAAGTAAATATTTCATTTTCAAAGTAAAACTTTAAGCATTTATGCACAACTGAAGGGATGACATTCATGGAGTGAAGCCATGGCTAGCCTAAGTTCACATGAAATTGGTCTAACTATGGGATGATGGAGGAGGCATCTAATAGTTTCGGTCCTATTTTTAGATGAAGGGTTATTGATCCCATCATAGGGAAAGTGAAACTATTATGTGTCTTTATACATGCTTTTAGTTTATCATATATTTCTTGATAGATTTCATGCACAAGTAAGAATTCTTTAGTGATCACATTCTCTCAATAGATGGGATCAATTAATATCCTATTAGTGGGCTTATCATAGATTATGTCAACCATGTAAAGAGGACCATTAGGTGCATGTTTAAGTATATATTATGACAAGAAACCAATTTCAAGAGGCTTCTTAATTTGGCCCTTACAAGGTTGAGTTTTTATTAACACAATCAAACCATTTTTAATAGTATCTATAAGACCTTGTTCAATAGAATCCATGTTCTCATCATTCGTGTCAACATTTATCACATCATTCTTTTAAGTTAGCTTTGAAAAATGAAATGTTATGATTTGGAATAGGGTTTACAAAAATTTGAAAATTTTGGTTGGGAGGGGAAACAAGCTTATTTCCTTGATCATTAACACCTCCAATTGAAAGTCGATCAAAATCAATGAGGTCTTGCAAAAGATATTTAAGAGTGCTTACAATGTTGCATATTGTGTCCATTTTTCTAGTGATAATGATAGTAAGAATTATTTATATAGTTTTTGGGTAATGGTTTATTAGGATTGAGAATTTTAACGAGAGGTAAAGTGATCATTTTTTGTTTTAGAAGTTATGACATTGTGTTATGGAGGGTATCGGGTAAGTGAGTGAATTGCTTAGCCAGATCCCCAAATGTGAAAGGAGTTGTCTTCCTTATAGTAGCCACTTGGGTATCAACATGTTGAGTTGCTTGTTAAGGGGGAATAAGTTGAAGGAAGCCGTTATTCTATTTTCTAAAAGGTTGATAGTTGTTTTGACTTGAGGATTCATACTTTTCAGGTTAGCTAGAAGTGGATTTTATGTCACAACTACTAACCAAGTTTCGATAATCATAAAGGGTAGAACATAAGTTTATAAAGGAAGGAAATTCCATCATGGTAAGCCTATCTTGTATCCTAGTTTGCAAGTTCTCAATGAACATCCATTGAAGATGAGGATCAAGAAACTTTATGTCAATTTGGGAATAAGATGATTGGTATCATGAAATAAATTAAGTAAATTTTTCATATTCCATTTGCTTACATCTCATCAAATCGTCTAAGGTCATCTTTAGAGTCATGTGTGCTAATAAATGGTTTATAAAGGCCTCAACAAGCTCATTAAATGAATGAATTGAGTTATTTGGTAATGAGGAAAACCATTCTAAGGCATTATCTTTCAAAGACCTTGGGAAAAGCTTATCCAAGAGCTTATCCTCAAGGAAAAAGTTAGTACATAATGTGGTATAAGCAAAAAAATGTTTAGAAGAAGATCCTCTCCCCCAATATTTCTCAAATCTAGGGATCTCTAGACCTTGTGGTATCAAAGTTCTCAATATCTCCAAGGATAAGGGATGTATTTTGATATATTATGTGGGTTGGCCATTTTTATTTTGGTTTATGGTAGAAGCTTACTTTTGAAGGGATGAAATGGTTTTCAAAAGTTGGCCTATGATGGTGTCATTGGTTGTATTGTAAGATAGAGGTGAATATGGTGGAGGTGTATATGTGTTTGAGGGACTAGTGAATGGAATACTTATGGGAGGTAAAGAGGTAGGAGATATGATGTGTGATGCCACAAAGGTACTGCAAATACTAGCAAAAATACCTAAGGTAGGAATGGCATTACTAGTAGGTTGCATCTTTTTTGTAACTCGAGGGTTGGTATAGGTAGAAATAGAGGAAATGATTATGATAGGAATTTGTGTTCCTCCCTAGCTTTGGAAATTATTCATAGTTTGAGTACAACTAGTGGTTGAGGTAAGGTGTTTCCCAAAAATCTGATCTAGGTTACGCATAAGTTTAACTCCTTATTTAGTTTCAATCATGTGATGTATGTTATCTATAATAGAGATAACAGTGGTTGAAATGTTTTTAGTTCTTAGTTGATGTTGTAGGTTTTCTAAGTCTTCATGAACTTGGATTATGTTTTCTTTCAAAATACTAGAAACCATTGTTTCAACACTTGTCACACTACTTGAAGGCAAAGGGTTGTTAAGGGTATGGTCCATACCTAGTGAACTAGTGTCAACAATAGTAGTGAAAGAGCTAGATAACACAATATCCATAATGATTGTGCTATTGCTAGATGACATGAATCTAGAACTTTGTCTCACTATAGTATTAGAAATAGGAAACCAAGTCATACAACTCATACAAGGGGTAATATATGAATGTAATGAAAACAAGATCAATGAAATTAAGCAAGATATAATGAAATGACTATAATAAAAACTATGTAAATTAAAATAGAAAAAAAATAATAGCAAATAGAAGCATAGAAACAAAGTTTTTAATGTTGTAAAATGCAATTTAAAATCTGAAATAAGACTAAATTTCCTAGAGGGGTGTATGAGATGCAATCTTAGGTTTTTGAACAATTTTCATAAAAAAACGATTGAATTTTATGCTTTCTAGTTTGAGTGATTCCTAGGCTAAGTGCAATTGTAGTTTTCAGATGAAACTCAATGATACAAGATGCAAAAAAGCAACCTATATTCACTTTCACTAAAGCAAGATTTAGAAACCCTAGATACAAATTAACTATTGCAAATACCTAATGCAAAGTTAATATTAGTTAGATCTATGACTATGTTGCACTCCATATTAGAAATGAGATGTTCTAAATGCAAGTTCACCAAAATGAAAGGAGAAAATTTTCATTTCTATGGTTTAGGCCATAGAACAACAATCTTCTTCACTTCTCATTTAAGGAAACCCCAGAGATCTCAATTCAAGGATAGAATGAGGGAAATACATCTACAATAAGAATGCCCTAGGGTATGATTAAGGACTAAAAGGGGGTTTAAAACCAAGCTAGGGCTTGGAAATAGTAGTAAAATACAAGACCTAATGTTATGCAAAACTTCACTAAATGATCTAAAAAAGAGTGTAAATCAGAGTAGAAAGTTGAGAACTTAGAAAGGTGCACCTAGAAATATGTAGAATCTTGAATGAAGACCTAAAATGCTAAAGAAACTGAATTAATGTAGACTAAGACTCATAGTACAAGATAGGTGATTTAGTCCCAGATTAGGGTTTCTCGGTAGGAGGAACAAAATTCTGGTAGAGACAAGTCTAGAACACCTAAAAATTGGAAAATGGCCTTCACTGGGACTCATATGCCAAAAGTGGCATATCAATCCCGCTTATCTTTTTTGAAAAGTCAAAGTCTGATTCTACTCTCTAATATCTGCTCAACCTAATTTTTGGGTTTGAATTGTTGAATTTTGCTCTATACAAGTCTTTTAATTCTCTTCAAATCAAGGTGACAACTTTGACAACTTGACTACTTTTCTCCAATCTTGCTTTTGAATATGTCTTTAACCTAGATCTACAATTGTCAAGCCCTGCTTTGGTAATCAAACCTTCAAATATAATGAAATAGAAAGGAGTAATGATGAATGAACAAAATGTAATGTTGCAACTCACTAAACCCTAGAATAATATGTTGTAAACATGTATGAAATGGGTCCAATGTATGTAGATATTGACTTGAATGATTGCTTGAATCATAAAACCCTACATCACAAATATTAGCTCAAACACAAACATGATCCATTATGACTTTGACATGATGATTACTACTTGAATAATGCTCCAAAATGATTGATAATTACCTCTTAAAGGATATTGAATTCTCTTGTATGCTCTTAAATTATCTTATGAACTCAAATTTTCTATTATACATGAATACTTAAGTTGCTAGGATGATCTCAGGAATGCTTAGGTGAAAATGAGTGAAATAACCTTATATTTATTTATGCGAGATTCCTCAAAATTACAACACTACAAGCCAACATTAGATCTAGAAGAATAAAATTCCACCAATAATTTGAATTTAATTTAATTTTAAGCCACATGGCACTCATATGCCTGAAGTGGTGTATGAGTCCTATTAGGCTAGGCTTTGGGATATATTTTTCAATAAATGCTTAGATTAATGTAAAATCAGGATCGGGGCCCTGAAACTTAGGGGGGAATCATATTCCCAAGGTGGAAGATTAGTCCTAGATCATTAAATATGGGCCATACAATCAAAAAACAATAATTATTGACTGGTAATTACATATATGTAGAGACTATGCTCAGAAAGATGCATTAGTTAAGACTTGTGGATGCAAAATAAGGCCAATTAAAGCATAAAGAAGCCCAATTAATTAATAAAACCTAGATTAGTGTGAAAGTGTAATAAAACACTTTACAAAACCCTAAAGAAGGAATGATTAAGTCCATTTAACTTACAAGGGCCCAAGACTTAATGTGAATGTGTTAAACACATTATGACATTAAATCAAGGAAACATTAGGTATAATTTAACAAGGATGGACCAAACAAGTGTGAAAATTTCACAAACAAAATTTTCGTACACAACACAAGGTTGGAGATTATATAAATATGAGTTGATTTGTTGAGGTATGTGAATAGATATGAGTATGATGCAAATGGTGTGAGTTGTAGAGTGTTAGAGTATGAATTTAAGAAGTGAAATGTGAGATTTCATGTGCTAGGTTACTGAATGCAATGAGGAGAAGGTGTATATAATTCTTCAATTATAATATGATAGTGTTGGTGATGTTGTGGTTGATTTCTCTATTGCATTAAGATGGATTTCTCTGTGTAACACTCTTATCTATGTTCGTTTCTATTCTATCAGTGAGCCTTTGGTAGTGAGGCTTTCTTTTTCTTGGGCAGTGAGCCCTATTATAGTGATCCCTATTATATTCGGTGATGATATTAAGTTTTATAGTGTGATTTAATCATTACCATGGTTTTTCCCATCTCGGGGTTTCCACATAAATCTGGTGTTCTCTTGTGAATTGTGTTGATTTTTTTTACTTATGTCATTTGTTTTCATGCTAAATCATTATAATAAATTAAGTATTAATTGGATTAATCTAGATTTGGATGTTTGTGAATGTTTTCAATTTTTAAGGTAAAATTAATTCACCCACCCCTCTCAATTGTCTTGTGCATTCAAAAATTGGTATTAGATCAAGGTTCCCTGGAAGAAAGCTTAATTACTTGAGTTAGATCTGGGATGGAACACAAGAAATAGATTTTTATGTTTGATAGAATGGAATATGTATTCTGGAAGACAAGGATGGAAGGGTTTTTGGATTGGATATCCTATGTCTAGAAATAATCTAAGCACTCATGATGAGGTGAAGGCCTATGGAAACAATGGTAAAGAAAGGTATGCTATCTTACGTGGTCTTACTAATTCTAAATTAGTGAAAATGATGTGTTTGAAAACTACTAAAGATATTGGGGTAAAGTTGGAAATAATTTATGAAGGGGATGATAGTGTCAAAGAAGCTAAGATGTAGAACCTAAAGATCATGTTTGAGAACATGTGGATGTCTAAAGATAAAACTATTACAAGCTATATGTAGAGGGTATATGAAACTGCCAACTCCATCAAAGGTCTTGGTGGAGAACTCAAAGAACCAGAAGAGGTAAAGAAAATTCTCAAAACTCTTCCTAAATCTTATAGTCATAAAGTTTTTTCTATTAAGGAATTTGCAAATTTAAATCAATATACCATAGATCATTTGTATGGTTCTTAAATTTATTTTGGCATGAGATAATTTGGTACAAATAGTGGTACACAAGTTGAGACTACTTTTAAGGTTTGAAAATTAGAGGAGATCAAGGACTTAGATCAAGAGGATCTTGATGATGTAGAAGCTAACTTTGTAAGGAGAATGAAGAAGGGTATTAGTAAGTACAATTATAAGCTTCCTTCAAAAAAAATTAGCTATGGAAAAATAGGTCATTATGCTTCAAGATGTCCAAATAGAACTTTGAATAAGAAAAATAAGGATAAAAAGGTAAGGTGATTACAAAAATTTACTATGTTAGAGAAGATACAATTATTTTTGATGATGAATCTGATTATAGGGATGATGATGAGGGTGAATGCTTGTTCATGGATTTGAAACATGAATCTATTTCTACTAAATATGAGATATATGTAAATGAATGTCCTCTAGAGACAAAGGATAAGACTAAAGGTACTTTGGTATTTGCATTTCATGCTAGACATGAGAAGAATTACTAGATCATTAATAGTTGATGCTCTAATCATATGATTGATGACATGAATAAGTTTCTTAAACTTGAAAAAATGAAGGGGGTTGTGCTAAACTTAGTGATGATACATTAGCTAAGATACATGTGGAAAATGTTCTTTCAGTTTTGATGGAAAGAATAATACTAATCATGTTTACTATGTTGAGGTTTTAAGGAATAACCTTGTGAGTGTTGGAAATATGTGTAGAAAAGGATAAAATATTATGTTTTAGGATTATAGATGTGATATCATAAAAGGATAGAGAACTATGGTTGTTGATGGAAGGATGGATAGAAATTTTTATCAACTCAAGGGTGCTAATGGTTATTTCTTTATGACTCAGATTAATGAAAGCTACCTATGACATAGAAGGTTGTGTCACATCAATTTAGATAACCTAGTAAGAATAAATTCATTTCAAGATGTGAGAGATCTACCAAATATTACAAAGCCTTTCAATGTTGTCTATAAGGAGTTTCAAGTTGGAAAGCCGACAAGAAGCTTCAAAGTCAAAGAACAATCTACTATTAGACTATTAGAATTGGTACATATAGATCTTTAGGTTCGTACAAGAGTAAGATGTCTTGAAGGTGACAGGTATTTCATGATATTGATTGATGATTATTCTACAATGGCATGGGTTATCTCTCTCAAAGAAAAATAGAAGCTCTAGATAAGTTTAAAGAATTAAAAGTGATGGTTTAGAATGAGATGGATATGAAAATAAAATATTTGAGGTCTGATAGAGGTGTTGAGTTCACCTCTAATGATTTTAACATTTTTTATAAGAATCATGGCATAAAGAGGCACTTGTTTTCCCCTAGGACTCATCAACATAATGGAGTGGTTGAAAGAAAAAATATGACTATTCAAGAAGTTGCAAAGACAATGATGAAAGAAGAAAATCTAATAGAATTCTACAAGAGAGAAGCAATTCATACTAATGTTTATATACTTAAAAAAGTTAAAGAAAGAGAAAATAGCACAAAGACTCTCTTTGAGCTATGTTATTGAAGGATTCCTATTGTTAAGTACTTTAGAGTGTTTGGAAGTAAATGCTATATTAGAAGAGATAAAGAAAACTTAGGAAAGTTTGATGCAAGGTCTGATGAAGGTATCTTCCTTGGATATTCTACTAGAAGTAAATCTTACCAAACAAGAGATTGAGAAAGGTTCTTGAGAGTGAAAGTGTTAAGGTTGATGAATATTTATAGAATAATTTAGTGGTGATAGATGGATATGAATTAGATGATTCTTCTTATAGAGAATAATAAAAAGCTAAAGAAAAGTAAGTGAAAATTGAAGAGTTCAAGAAGCTCTAGAAGAGACTCCTAAAACTCCTAAATATGTTTAGAAGAATCATTTTGAAGGAAATACCATTGGAGATAAGAGCAAAGGTATATTGAAAAGAAGGAAAGCTACTAAAGAATAGGTAAATCTATGTTTTCTTTCTAAAGTTGAAATTAAGAAAATATCACAAAGACTCTCTTTGAGCTATGTTATTGAAGGATTCCTATTGTTAAGTACTTTAGAGTGTTTGGAAGTAAATGCTATATTAGAAGAGATAAAGAAAACTTAGGAAAGTTTGATGCAAGGTCTGATGAAGGTATCTTCCTTGGATATTCTACTAGAAGTAAATCTTACCAAACAAGAGATTGAGAAAGGTTGTTGAGAGTGAAAGTGTTAAGGTTGATGAATATTTATAGAATAATTTAGTGGTGATAGATGGATATGAATTAGATGATTCTTCTTATAGAGAATAATAAAAAGCTAAAGAAAAGTAAGTGAAAATTGAAGAGTTCAAGAAGCTCTAGAAGAGACTCCTAAAACTCCTAAATATGTTTAGAAGAATCATTTTGAAGGAAATACCATTGGAGATAAGAGCAAAGGTATATTGAAAAGAAGGAAAGCTACTAAAGAATAGGTAAATCTATGTTTTCTTTCTAAAGTTGAAATTAAGAAAATATCACAAAGACTCTCTTTGAGCTATGTTATTGAAGGATTCCTATTGTTAAGTACTTTAGAGTGTTTGGAAGTAAATGCTATATTAGAAGAGATAAAGAAAACTTAGGAAAGTTTGATGCAAGGTCTGATGAAGGTATCTTCCTTGGATATTCTACTAGAAGTAAATCTTACCAAACAAGAGATTGAGAAAGGTTGTTGAGAGTGAAAGTGTTAAGGTTGATGAATATTTATAGAATAATTTAGTGGTGATAGATGGATATGAATTAGATGATTCTTCTTATAGAGAATAATAAAAAGCTAAAGAAAAGTAAGTGAAAATTGAAGAGTTCAAGAAGCTCTAGAAGAGACTCCTAAAACTCCTAAATATGTTTAGAAGAATCATTTTGAAGGAAATACCATTGGAGATAAGAGCAAAGGTATATTGAAAAGAAGGAAAGCTACTAAAGAATAGGTAAATCCATGTTTTCTTTCTAAAGTTGAAATTAAGAAAATATCACAAAGACTCTCTTTGAGCTATGTTATTGAAGGATTCCTATTGTTAAGTACTTTAGAGTGTTTGGAAGTAAATGCTATATTAGAAGAGATAAAGAAAACTTAGGAAAGTTTGATGCAAGGTCTGATGAAGGTATCTTCCTTGGATATTCTACTAGAAGTAAATCTTACCAAACAAGAGATTGAGAAAGGTTCTTGAGAGTGAAAGTGTTAAGGTTGATGAATATTTATAGAATAATTTAGTGGTGATAGATGGATATGAATTAGATGATTCTTCTTATAGAGAATAATAAAAAGCTAAAGAAAAGTAAGTGAAAATTGAAGAGTTCAAGAAGCTCTAGAAGAGACTCCTAAAACTCCTAAATATGTTTAGAAGAATCATTTTGAAGGAAATACCATTGGAGATAAGAGCAAAGGTATATTGAAAAGAAGGAAAGCTACTAAAGAATAGGTAAATCTATGTTTTCTTTCTAAAGTTGAAATTAAGAAAATATCACAAAGACTCTCTTTGAGCTATGTTATTGAAGGATTCCTATTGTTAAGTACTTTAGAGTGTTTGGAAGTAAATGCTATATTAGAAGAGATAAAGAAAACTTAGGAAAGTTTGATGCAAGGTCTGATGAAGGTATCTTCCTTGGATATTCTACTAGAAGTAAATCTTACCAAACAAGAGATTGAGAAAGGTTGTTGAGAGTGAAAGTGTTAAGGTTGATGAATATTTATAGAATAATTTAGTGGTGATAGATGGATATGAATTAGATGATTCTTCTTATAGAGAATAATAAAAAGCTAAAGAAAAGTAAGTGAAAATTGAAGAGTTCAAGAAGCTCTAGAAGAGACTCCTAAAACTCCTAAATATGTTTAGAAGAATCATTTTGAAGGAAATACCATTGGAGATAAGAGCAAAGGTATATTGAAAAGAAGGAAAGCTACTAAAGAATAGGTAAATCTATGTTTTCTTTCTAAAGTTGAACTTAAAATGGGGATTGAGGCATGCAAAGATGAATATTGGATCAAGGCTATGGAAGAAGAACTGTTGCACATTGAGAAGAATAAAACTTGGGAAATTGTACCAAGACAAACAAACAAAAATGTGATTAGAACTAAGTGGGTATTAAAAAAATAAATAAATTGGATTGAAGAATTTTTAAGGAACAAGGAAAGGCTTGTGTGTAAGGGCTACACACAAGTTGAAGCGATAGATTTTGAGGATATATTTTCTCCAGTGGAAAGAATGGAAGTTATCAAGATTTTTTTCACTTTTGCAACACATAAGGATTTCAATTTTTTTTAAATGGATGTGAAGTATTATTTCTTGAATGGAGAACTAGAAGAAGAGGTATACATAGAACATCTAGAAATATTTTAGTTATCAAATAAATTGAATATGGTTTATAGATTAAAGAAGGCATTGTATGGATTGAAGTAGGCTTCTAGTGCTTGGTATGCAAGGTTGGATATGTACTTGATACAAGAAGGATTCAATAAAGGTATTGCAAATATAAATCTTTACTTTAATGTTGAAAAAGATCAAATATTTATTTTGGTTGTATATGTTGACATAATCTTTGAAGGAAATGAACCTATGTGCAAGAATTTTGTAGACGAAATGTAAAAAGAATTTAAAATTTTTGTGTTTGGGAAGATGAATCTCTTCCTTGGACTATAAATAAATTAGATAGATAAAGGTATTTTCATTTCATAATCAAATTATGTCAAGGAAATTTTGAAAAAAAATTGAATGGAAGATTCTAAACTAGTGTGTACCCCTATGGTTGTTGGTTGTAACCTAAGTAAGAATGATGAATCTCCTAAGGCTAATTAGAGAAAGTATAGATCAATGATTGGCCCATTGCTATATCTAACTGTTGCTAGATTAGATATCATGCATGTATTTTTTCTTGTGGCTAGATTTCAAGAACATCTTAAAGAGTCACATGTTGTAGTAGTAAAAGGATATTTAGATATTTGAAAAGAACTCTAAATTATGACCCGTGGTATACAAGGGATACTAATTTTACTCTAGGTGCTTACATAGATATAGATTGGGTTGGTTGTGTGGATGACATACATCAACAAGTTTGAAATATTTTCATAATGATTCACATAATATTTTTACTTTGACCTAAGGTTGTCCAAACCCTTGCTATTGATCCTACTTTTGTGGGATTCTCCATGGACTCAAACTAGCCAATCGTACTTACTAAAAAATGCTTAGCTTTTTCTATAAGCTTGATTTCATTTATAATTGCTCCTTTTTTCCATTGTATTATGTAATTTTAAAAAATCGTCCAACCAAGATAATTACTTTTTTATGAAAAAAAATTGGGCTCACTCAATTGCATCAAATCCTAAATTCAGGATACAGAATAGACATGGCTTCAAGTATTTATTCCTAAGGGAATTATGCATAAATCATCGAGGAAAGATATTTTGTAATATCCTTTAAATTAACACTAATAGATTTAACAATATCATTAAAATCTTCCTTTGTAATAGGTACCTCTTTGGTTGAGTGCCTGACCATCATACAATAGTGCATTGGTATCTCAAATCCATATACAAAGACATATAGCTTCTTGCTTGCATTAAGATATAAATATTTCTTAGGAATATTAAAATCTATAATTAACCACTAGCCTACAAAATTTGGACTTTTAAATGCTAAATCTGTTAGCTCTAGATATAGATTATCAAGGTTCATGCATGCCATTCTACATAGTTTGGTATATTCATAGATATACATATCTTTATCATACAATTTCTTCACAAGATTGTTTATTTCATCCAACATGGGGAGAACACCAACTAAAGTTAAGAGTGCCTCTATATTTCTTAACCTATTTAAGAGGTCAAGATCTTTGTCTACTTGTAGTGTAGGAAAAGTATCCCTTTTCACACTTAATTTGGGGAATAAATAATTAATAACAAAAGGACTAAATTTTTCCTTAATTTATTGTTGTAATATGTATTTTACATATTCACATTAAGTTTATTGTCTTTTAATTAAAATGGACTTAATTGTGCCTTATTTTTGGTGTAGTAAGGTGTACCTTTACATCTTCACACTAACCTAGGGATTCATTAATTAATTGAGGTTAATTTACCTTAATTGGACTCTTTATTTCAAATACAAGCCTAATTAATTGCAATTTCCAAAGGATAAAACCATACATTCATTAATGATATAACATAACACATATCCTTGAAGAATGTGTCTTCTAGGTAAGTGACCTAGGACCCATTCACCATAGGGCGAATGGGTCATCACTTAGACCTAGGACGCTAATTTAAAATATGCTTCTTGCAGTTTTTAAATGATTTAAAATGTACATTTAGATGTCAGCTTTGTGATATTTGAACTTTAGGAATTGATGTTAAGATATGTATACATAAGAGATCATTTCACTATATTTCATCCTAGAATTTTTAATGTGACCTCATGAAATCAAGCTAGAGCATTATCAAGATAAATTCAAGAGAATATTTATTGAATATTAATGCAACAATCAAGATTCCATCATCATTTCAAGGTCATATTACATCATGCATTTTTTTTTAGGTTATATGGTGATGTAGAGTTCAAGATCTATTCAAGTATTCAAAGGAATTGTTTCAAATAAAGTTTCATGATGAAGATCCATATCAATTAAAGAAAATTCATGTAATTTTCATATCTACAATCCAAGGTTCAAACAAAGGTTTGGTGAGTTGTGATTGTTAGTGTGAAAGGGGTACTTTATCTAACTAGTTCATTCTTAGCTAGTTCTCCACTAAAGTACTCTTCACACTAGCTTAACTTTATATAGGGATAAGGTGGTTAATCCTTTAATAACATGATTTATCACACCTCATAGGATTCTAGCACTTTTCATAATCTGGTTGCATCTATCTCTCCCCTTGGCCTACATAACCATGGCATTTCCTTTGTAATCTCAATTCTCAAGCTGAATATAGCTTTGCATTCTTGAGAGGAATATAGTTGATTCTTCACATTTCTATTGGATGTTGTGGTTGTGTTGCTAATATGTGGTTTTCATTGATGTCAACACTATTGGAATTAATGTCTTAGAGGTTGTATATGTCGATGATATTGGAAAAATTGTAATGAAATAAGTTGCAAGTTCTCAGTGGTGAAGTGAAGTTCAGTCTATTGGTGAGTTTAGTACGTTGATGATCAGAGGTTTTGGATTCAAGGGTTTCCTTTCAAGTATATATAGTTTATTCATGTTAAGTTTCAAAGATCCACATGAATATTTTTTTGTGTTATGAAGATTTGTATTCTAACAATTTTTTTGTTGCTTCTGTTGGTGTTCTTGAATGAAGATGATGTGATTTTAGTTAATTCAGTTGTTTCTGATGATTCTCTGGTGATTCAATATGTTTTTGGATGTTTCTAGATCATTCGCTATCTTTATTACATGTCAGAATTGATCATTGTGCTCATGATTTGATATTTTCTCTTGTGTGTTCATGTTTTTCATATTCTTGGCCGACAGGGTGTTGAAGCATGTTGTGGTTCCTCAAAGATTAATTTTTGAAGGTGGTTCATGTTTGAGAATTTTATTTTGTTTCTTCACTATGTTGTGGCAAAACTTGGTTGATTCGCATTAATAATATTTAATGTTTTGGGTTGACAGTTTGTGTTCATTTTATTATTTTCTTGAAGCTGGCATATAGTGATGTAATTTCTTGTTGTAGATATATAAGAGAAAAAATTTTATCATTTGAAGGCATGAGTAAGTGAAGTGTGTGAGTCCTATGTGTAAATATTGTTTAGATATTTTGAAGGAAAAAAGAAAAGAGTGAAGAATATTGAAGAAGTGTTCATGTGGTTAATCAAAACTATAATTAGGCATTAGAAGATGCTATTTTTCTCATTTCAAATTCTTTGGATGTAATTCAATCTTTTGTAAGACAGTGTGTCTTCCTTTGGGTAGTAAGCCTTCTGTATTTGAGTAGTGAGCTCTAGGAAGTTCACCTAAATGCATGTGCATTCCCCATTCATATTTCTTTATAATTTTAACACGATATAATATTGTGGACTGACCTCAACCATGGTTTTTCCCCTAACATGGTTTCCACATAAAAAAAATCTTGGTGTTATGTGGGTTTCTAATGTGTTGTTGATTTATGCTTTCATGGTCATTGATCAAATCTAAGAATAAGGTTAATAAGTTGAATAAGTTTGAAATTCGTTGAAAACTGATTTAACCCCCTCTCAATTGCCTGCCCTTGTGTTTCCAACAATTGGTATCAAAGTAGGTTCCTTGGAAGAAGTTTAACAACTTGAGGTGATCCATGATGGCGAAATACAAGAAGGATAGTATGAGATTTGATGGAAAAAATTATTCTTTGTGGAAGACTCAAATGGAGTGCCATCTAAGATGCATTGGTGAAGCCTAGTGGAGTATTATAAGCAATAAGTATGGTATTCCTCAGAATGGTCCAACTACTACTGCTGTGATTAGACATATTGAGTATAATATTAGGGCTAAGGAAGCATTGTTGAGTGCTTTGACTAATTTTGAGATGAAATTTTTTATGGATTTGAAGACTACTTATGAGATCTAGAAGAAGTTGGAAACTTTGTATGAAGGTGATGCTAATGTGAAGATTGCTAAGTTACAAAGTTTGAAAGGGAAATATGAAATGTTGAAAATGGGCGATGATGAGAACATTACTACTTTCATGCAAAGATTTAATGAACTTGTGTGTGGTATCAAATGTGTTGGTGGATAGTTGGACGAATCGAATATTGTTTCTAAAGTGCTTAGATCCTTTCCTACTTCATATAGAGTCAAAGCTATAGCTATTGAAAATCTCTAGACTATAAAAAATGTTACCAGAGACATGTTGATTGGTAAGCTTACTACTTTTGAGTTAAGTGAATTTGGTGATGCTCTTCCAAAGATAGAATCTACATTCAAAGCTACTACTTCCAGTAGAGATAAACAAAGATATGATTTGGGAGAAAGTTTATCTAGAAAGGTATTCAAGTATGAGGAGGAAATGAGAGAGTTTGAAGAAGAGGAGAGAAAGCTAGAGGAGCTTGAAGCACTTATTGTCAAGAGAGAAGCCAAAGGAGAAGGTAAGTATAAAGGGAAATTTTGTATTAAATGTTTTTCTTGCAATAAGATAGGTCATTTTGCATCAAGGTGACTAGAAAGAGTCCCTAAGGCAAGACATAATAAGCCTAGATTTCAAAGAAAATTCCATTATACTGCTAATCAAGGTGTTATAGATGATAAATCTGATAAAGGAAATGGAAGTGAGGATGAATGGGTATTTATTGCTATCAAGGAAAATGATCCAGACCCTATTGAATTTGTTAGTTTCTCAAATGTGGAAAAATATCTAGTAGCCAGAATTGAAGAGAAAGACGAATGGGTGATTGACAGTGCATGCTTGCATCACATGGCAGGTGATAAAAGAAATTTTGTGAGTCTGGAAAAGTATGATGGTGGTGTGGTAAGATTTGGTGATGACAAAGCTAGTGTAATCCATGGTAGAGGACCCAATTCTCTTGATGGTAAGAATAATATTGTTGATGTTTTGTATGTGGAAGGTTTGAAGTATAACCTATTAAGTGTTGGAAAGATGGTTGACAAGGGATACAATCTTCAATTTAAGAATGGAAGGTGTAGAATATTGGGAAGTTCTAGAAATGTGATTGCTTTAGGTATAAAAACAAAAGGTAACATCTTTCACCTAAATGCTGCTAGAAAAAGTTGTTTGATTGCTCAAGTTGATGAAAGTTGGTTGTGGCATAGGAGAATGTGTCATGTAAACTTTGAAAATATTATTAAGATGATCTCTACTCAGGTATTGAGAGATATTCCTAAGTTGGTAAATCCTACTAATACTATATGCAAGGAATGTCAGTTAGGGAAGCAAAATATAATTTCATTTTAGAGCAAATAACATTGTTCAAAAGAAGTATTAGAACTCATTCATACTGATTTGTGTGGTCCTTAAAGAATTAGAAGTTTACAAGGAGACAGATACTTCATGTTACTTATTGATGATTACTCTAGATTGATGTAGGTTGCTTTCTTAAGGGAGAAATCTAAAGCTCTAGAGAAGTTCAAGACCTTTAAGACTATGGTTGAGATAGAGAAAAGTTTGAAGATTAAATGTCTAAGATCATATAGAGGTGGTGAATTCACTTCTCATGAGTTTAATTCTTTTTGTGAAGTGCATGGGATAAAGAGACAATTATCTGCCTTGTGGATCCCTGAGCAAAATGGAGTTGTGGAAAGGAAGAACATGATAGTTCAAGATGCTGCTAAGACTATGATGCTAGAAGGAAATGTTCATCATATCTATTGGAGAGAAGCTATGAGTACTTATGTTTACATCCTCAATTAGGTACAAGTCAAAGGTGATACTAGTAAGACCCCTTTTGAGCTATGGAATAGTCATAAGCCTATAGTAAGATATTTCAAAATCTTTGGGAGTAAATGTTATATCATAAGAGATGAAGAGATAGGAAAGTTTGATGCTAGGAGTGATGAAGGAATCTTTCTTGGTTAATCTACTAAGAGCATGCCCTACCCATGCTACAATAAGAGATTGAGGAAAGTAGTTGAAAGTGAAAATGTCAAGGTTGATGAGGACATAGCTAGACCATTTAGAACCTATGGATATGATTTAGATTATAAAAATAATAGTGTAGTCATAGGAAAGAAATTTTAGACTCAAAATCAAGTTCAAATCATTCCCATGAATCAAGAAAATCAAAAGGAACTAGTGAAAGCTCAAAAGAGAGATCACAAGAGCTAGAAGTTCAAGAACATCCTAAGACTCCAAGGTATGTAAGACTAAATCATTTAGAAGATCATATTATAGGTGATAAGAACAAAGGTGTCTAGACTAGGAGAAGAATTGTAGAAGAATACTATTTGATTTCAAAGGTTGAGCCTAATCACGTAAATGAAGCATGCAAAGATGAACATTGGGTGGAATAAATGAAAGAAGAGCTACAAAAAATTGAGAAGAATAATACATGGATTCTTGGTCCTAGAGCTAAGGACAAAAATGTAATTGGAACTAAATGGGTGTTTAGAAACAAGTTGAATGAGCAAGGTGAAGTTGTTAGAAACAAAGCAAGATTAGTGTGTAAAGGATATTCATAGATGGAAGAAATTGACTTTGAAGAAAATTCGGCTCTTGTTGCTAGGATCGAAGGTGAGATTATTTCTTGCTTATTTTGCTTATAGAAAATACAAGGTTTATCAGATGGATTTCAAGTCAACATTTCTAAATTGTGAATTGAAAGAAGAGGTGTATGTTGAGTAACCTAATGAATTTCAATTGATTGATCAAGGAGATATGGTTTATCAGTTGAAGAAAGCATTGTATGGACTTAAACAAGCCCCAAGAGCATGGTATGCCAGATTGGACTAGTATTTTTTGAAGCTTGGATTCAATAAAGGTACTACTGACAATAATTTGTATTTCAAGATTGATCATGATAAATATCTAATTTTGAAGTCTTTTTTCATGATATCATTTTTGGAGGAGATGATAGTTTGTGCATGAAGTTTGCTGATGAGATGCAAAATGAGTTTGAGATGTCTATGATTGGTGAGATGAAATTATTTTTGGGATTGCAAATTACTCATTTAAACAAAGGGATTTTCATATCTCAATCCAAGTATGTGAAAGAATTACTGAAGAAGTTTTCTCTAGAAGATTCAAAGCTAGTTGGTACACCTATTGTGATCGGATGCAAGTTGACACAAAATGATAATTCTCAGAAGAAAAATAAAACTAGATATAGATTAATCATTGGTGGATTGCTTTACTTGACTCAAACTAGGCCAGATATCATGAATGTTGTATGTATTGTTGCAATATTTCAAGCTAATCCTAAGGAATCTTATGTAACTATTGTGAAATGGATTTTTAGATACTTGAAGGGAACAATAGATTTTGGGTTGTGGTATCCTAAAAATTATGATCTTACTTTGAGTGCTTTTACTGATGCTAATTGGGCAAGAGATGTGAATAACAAAAAGAGTACTAGTGGTGGTGAATTTTTCTTGGGTAAGAAGCTGATTTCATGGTTAAGTAAGAAGAAAATGTCATTTCTTTGTCTACTGTAGAGGTAGAATACATTGTTGCTACTAACAATTGTAGTCAAGTATTGTGGATGAAGCATATGTTGAAAGATATTATAGTTTTGTATGATGAACCCATTGCTATATTCTATGATAATTCAAGTTCAATTAACATCTCTAATAATCTAGTGTTCCATTCATAGACCAAGCATATATCTATCAAGTTTCACTTTTTGAGAGAAAAGGTGAGTGAAAAGGAAGTTAGATTGGAGTATGTTCCTAATAAGGAACAAATTTCAGATATGTTTACAAAGCTATTGCCTAAGGATACTTTTGAGTATCTAAGAGGGAAGCTAGGGGTGATTACCTCTCCTAATAAAAACAAAGATGCATTAACTTGAATCAATTCGTGCATTTCATAGTCATATTTTGATCCAGATTGATGTTGTGGTGGTTGCTACTCAGTGGGAGTAGTCAGATATTTAGATATGTGGTTTAGATCTTGTGTGGAGAAAAGAGATTTTTGACATTGATGTCAAAGGGGGAGAAGAGTCATGTGAACAACTATGAACTATCCAAGGAGAAGAGTCATGTGGAAGAATATTTTTTGAGAAGAAAAGAGTCAAAACATAAGGGGGATTAAATGCTAAAGATAGTTGCATTGATGGTGTTTTTCACATCATGTGTTGCCATCAACTCCAAAGGGGGAGATTGTTGGATGTTGTGGCTGTGTTTCTGATATGTGGTTGTCATTGATGTCAACACTATTGAAATTAATGTCTTAAAGGCTATATATATTGAGGATATTGAGAAAATTTCAATGAAATAAGTTGTAGGTTGTTAGTGGTGAAGTGAAGTTTAGTCTATTGGTGAATTTATTATGTTGATGATTAGAGGTTGTGGATTAAAGGGTTTCCAATTGAGTATATCTAGTTTATCAACATTAAGTTTTAGAGATCTGCATGAAGATTTGTTCGTGTTATGAAGATTTTTATTTTGATAGTTTTTATGTTGCTTTTGTTGGTGTTCCTGAATGAAGATGATGCAATTTTAGTTAGTTCAGTTGTTGTAGATACTTCTCTAGTGATTCATTATTTTTTCAGATGTTTCTAGATCATGCTCTATCTCTGTTTCACTTCTGCATTGATCGTTGTGCTCTCGATTTTATATTTTCTCTTGTTCATGTTTTTCATATTTTTGGCCAACAAGGTGTTGAAGCTTGTTGTGGATCCTTGAAGATTAATTTTTGAAGGTGGTTCATGTTTGAGAATTTTATTTTGGGTCTTCACTATGTTGTGGCTGACTTTGATTGATTCGTATTAATAATCTTTAACGTTTTGGGCTGACAGTTTGTGCTCATTTTATTATTTTCTTAAAGTCGACATGTAGTGATGTAATTTCTTGTTGTAGATATATAAGAGCAATTGTTTTATCATTTGAAGGCATGATTAAGTGAAATGTGTGACTCTTATGTATGAATATTGTTTATATATTTCTAAGGTAGAAGAAAAGTGTGAAGAAGAGTGAAGAAGTGTGCATGTTGTTAACCGAAACTATAATCAAGCATTAGCATATGCTATTTTTCTCAATTCAAATTTTGTGGATGTAATTCAATCTTTTGTAAGATAGTGTGTCTTCCTTTGGGTAGTAAGCCTTCTGTATTTGAGTAGTGAGCTCTAGGCATTGCACCTAAATGCATGTGCATTCCCCATTCATATTCTTTATAATTTTCATAGGGTATAATCTTGTGGACTGACCTCCACCATGGTTTTTCCCCTATCAGGGTTTCCACATAAGAAAATCTTGGTATTATGTGTGTTCCTGAAGTGTTGTTGATTTATGCTTTCATGGTTATTGATTAGATCTAAGAATAAGTTTAATTAGTTGAATAAGTTTGAAATTCTATGACAACTGATTCACCCCCCCTCTTAGTTGCCTACCCTTATGTTGCCAACAATTTCTAGTTTTTCTTTCCTTCAATCCTTAGATCCTAGTAGGCTTGTTAGAAAATCTCACATGGTATCAAAGCCAAATTTGAGCTATGGGTTAGCATTCCTTTAGGAAATCTGAGAGTATTGAGATTTTTTTTCAGAAACTAAGTGTGCTCTTCTCTTGCATCCTCAAATGATCTGGAGAATTAGAAAGGTATGAATAAAAAAGTTTTGGGGGGGGGGGGTTCATACATTAACTTTGTAGTTAAAGTCTTCTAAAGCTTCTTGGAGAGATTATGAGCTTGCCATTGAGTCCAAAGTAGCTGAGACAATTAGATCTACCCATTATTTCACCTAAAATAGACATTAGAGGCCAGATTTGCAACAATTTGAAGTGGGAGGCTCATTGCCAGATCCAACAAGGAGCTATCATTTCGAAGCATTTTTGGGTCAAAACCGACCTTGCCATCATGCTTAGAAGGCCCGAAAAACATAAAATTGATTATCAAAACATCAATTTTGGATAAAGTTGCCAGGTAAGGCAAATTTTTTTGTCCAGGGAGCTATTTGGCCCCCATGAACAAATTAATTTAGAAAATAATAATTTTTTATTTTAAAATAAAAATATTCTTTTTGTTTTAAAACAAACTATTTTGTGTTATTTTTGAAAATATATATTTTTTATTTTAAAAATTGCAAAAATATATTTTGTTTTTAAACAAAAAAGAGTTGAAAAAATATATTGTTTTGATTTTAAAGATTTTCAAAAATATATTTTTTTTTTTTATAAAAAAAAAAATCATCTACACAACAATATATTTAGAAAAAATATATTTTATTTTAAACACAAATATTACAAAAATAAAAAATAAAAAATTAATATATTCTATTCTTCTAAAAATCAAAAATTAAAAAACTAAAATTAAACATTAAAATTTTCATTGAATATTTAAAAAAAAAACAATTAAAAAAAAATCATGCACAATACCTACATGTACTGCTTGTGCATGTGCAAGCCTGCAGGAGATGGTACTGGTGAGCTTTGCACCCAGTGCACCTCTACGCTTCGGGCCTTTCAAATTTTTATTTTTGTTTAAATCTTTTATAAAGCTTTTCCTATTTTCTAACATTTTTTAATGTTAAAAAATTATATATTTTTTCAATTCTGCCCACAGACAAACTAGATTTAGCCAACAATTTTAAAATATTTTTTAATATAGTTTTGTGTTAAAATTTTTATCTTTTTCAAATATATCAATAATTCTATTGACAAGTTTACTATTTTTTAATATTTTTCAATATTAAAAAAATGCCTTTTAAATATCCACCGACAATTTTAAATAATTGTTTAATACCTTTTAATTAAAAAATTTAAAAAATTTAAAATCAGGCCCAGTTTTTTCTACTCACTTTTTATTATTTTTTTAATATTTTTTAATTAAAAAATATAAATATCTCCATTATGCCAAATTTGGAAAAGTATCTAGCAGCGGTCAAATTGGAGGTAAACTAAATTTATGTGGCATAGTACTACATTTTGGTGGAGTTTTAAACTAGCTGGCAACATTCTATATTTGGTAGACTGCTAATTTTGGTGGTAGTCTTGCTAAATTTCGTGGATATTTTTTTTGAAGATTTTTACCCCCTTCATTGTTGCATTGATTTTTCAAAGCCAACTTTGAAAGCTCATAACTCAAGCTCCCGACCTCTAAATTCAGTGCAATTATTTTTATTTGGGCTAATTTTTTCGTGCTCTATGCATTGGTGAAGATGGTTTCAGTTTTTGGCACATAGATTTTTCAGAAATTACTGATTCTAAGGGAGGACTCCTCACCATTCTTATCTTGCAAACTTCAAATTTGCATAACTTTTGCATACGACCTTAGATCAAGTTGATTCTAGTTTTGAAAGTGCATGATTTTTTTTGTACTTCGCATTGATGTTGTTTATTTCATATGAAATTGTACCAAATGTATACTTTCAGAACATGCTCATTTCTTGAGGATTTGTAAAAGCCTTGAAATCCAAAAATATGTAGCTGCACTACATATAAAGTGTCAAATCATTTTTTTCTAGGGTAGTTCTTTGATTGATTAAAGAAGGGGGGGTCTCTTGTTGTCTTTTTGCTTGACCATCTCTCATACTTTGTGCTTGGTTTTTCCTTCATTATGGGTACATTTATGTTTCCATTACTCACGCCCTACAACTACAACACATGGCATCAAAATGCATGGAATGCCTTAATGCAACTAGGATACACACCTTATGTTGAGAAGAAGGTAATTGAACCCACAAATGATAAGGAAAAACTACTCTAGATTTTTGAACATACAAAAACTCTTGATCATGTTTTAGGTTGAAGAATGTAAATATTCACATGATGAATGGGACAAAATAAAAACTCTTTATGGTACAACTAGTGAAGTTTGTGGTTATCAAATTGACAATGAATTAATGAGTCTTGATCCAAAGTCTTTTGATAACATCCAAAATTATGTAACAAAGTTCAATGAACTTAGAGCACAATGTAAATCATGTGGCTTAGAGAAGAAGGAAATTCAACTTGTCTATAACACTTTAAACCAACTTGGACCTTTATTTGTAGCTTTTGTTTCTAGCTTTCATACTCATAGGTTGACAAATGGGATCTACATTCACTACACCTTCTTTTGCTTCCTTTTTTGAAATGTTGATGCAAGAGCAAGGTAAGATTCCTTCAATGGGTCTTCTAGAGCCTTTACACTCACAAGATTTGATGTCTAGTCAACCAAAGAGTAAAAAAGAATCAAGGAAACCTGACAACAAACAAAAGCAATTCAAGAACAAGTCACAAAGAGATCAAGCACAATCATCTTCAACAAAAAATGTTTACTCCAATTCCTCCTCTTCAAAGGGAAATTTTATAAAGAAGGAAAGGCCAACTTGTAGCTACTACAAGAAACTTGGTCATGAGGAGCATTCTTGTCATACGAAGTATATCGGTGAGTTAAAGAATCTTCTTAAGAAGAACAACATTAATCTACCTGCTTATGCTACTCAACAATCCTCCACTCCTTCCATATTAGGTAAAGGGAAAGCACATGCACTTGTTGCTATTATTGATTCTTCAAAAGATTTGATTCTTGAGTCGAGCACATCACATCACATGGATTCTATAAAACAACAGTTTTCTTTGTTGGAGCCTTGTTTTGTGCCCCACATTCTCATCAAGGGTGATTCTCCAATGGTTTTAATTAGGTAGGCTTCAATTGATGTAGAAATGGTATGTTTGAGGATGTCCTCTACATGCCCTATCTATCAACCAACCTTCTCTCCATCTATCAAATCACTCAGAATGGTAGAAAAGTTGAATTCACTCCATATTCTATCATCATCTAAAATCTTGAAGATAATGCACTCCTTGTAGTTGGTAAGGCCAATCACGAGTCTTTCTTGTATTCTTTCTCTCATTTTTTACCTGATTCACATTCAATTGCATTGATCACCCATTCAAATGTTGTGAGAAAACTATGGCATGAGTGGTTTGGCCATCTCAACTACCACTATCTTCAACAACTCAATAAATAGAATATGGCCATGGGTCTTCCTCAAATCAATTTTCTTGATGGTGTATGTTTGGGATGTGCCTTGGGAAAAAATCTTGAAGAAAAGTTTGACAAAGGGGAGGTTTGGATAACTCCAAAAGTCCTTGAATTGGTTCATAGTGACTTGGTGGGTCCTTTTCCATCATTATCTTTAAGTAAGGATTGTTATTTTCTCACCTTCATTGATGACTATTCCAGATACACACAGGTCTACTTTCTTTGACACAAAGGAGAAGTATTTGATAGATTTCAAGAATTTAAGGCTCATGCTAAGAAGCAATATGGAAAGTGTGTCAAAATTATCTACACTAATAATGGTAGAGAATATGTGAACCATTGATTTGGGAAATTTTTTACTCTTGAAGGGATTGATCTTCAACATATTGTTGCCTAAACACCACAAAAAAATGGTCTAGTTGAGAGGAAAAATAGGTCCCTAGAATAGATGGTTGGGTGCATGATCCATTCTCACTCCCTTGCACCTACATATTGGGTGGAAGCTATCAATTGTACTACTCACATCTAAAACAAAGTTCCACATAAGGCATTAAAGGGCATCACTCCTTTCGAATCTTGGTGTGGTAGGAAACCTGTTGTGGGTAACTTTAGAGTTTTTGGCTCCCCATCATGGGCACATATTCCTTTGGAGAATTGAAAGGCCTTGGAACCTTGGAGTCAACCTTGTATCTTTGTTGGTTACCTTAATGGTGTCAAACGATGTCAACTAATGGATCCTACAACACATGAGCTCTTCATTGAGCATAGTGTGCATTTTGAGGAAAGCTCTTCTAGCTCATCCTCTACTCTTCCTTCCTCCACAGTGGATTTAGAGGATTCTGACATTGAGGATTTTCCTCAAACTTCCTCTAGTCATCGATTTGATCATGATATTTCATCTTACTCTTCAGAGATTTTGAAATCTCCTCCTCCATCCCCTACCATGCCTCATTGGGCTTGTCAATAACTTTAATCTATAGGTGATCTTGTTGGGGATCCTTCAAATACAGGGAGGAATCGGTCACAACATCATGACATACCACATTCCTACATCATCACAGGTTTAGATCCACAATCATTTTGTGAAGCATTTGGTATTGCTGAGTGGGATTCCACAATGGAGGAAGAGTACAACTCTTTAATGTGGAAAAAAACATGGGATCTTGTTCCACTTCCTAAAGTAAGAAAATTGGTTTGGTGTAAGTTGATATATCAAACCAAATTTTTAGTGGATGGATCAGTTGACAAGTATAAAGCACAACTTGTGGCCAAAGTTTTCTCTCAAGTACCAGGTATTGACTACACTGAGACCTTTTCCCTTGTTGCCAAAAATGAACTCCATTTGCTTGCTATTTGCTATTTCTGCAAGACATGGTTAGGTTGTACATCAAATGGTTGTGAAGAGTGCATTTCTTCATGGATATCTATGTGAAGAACTTTATATGGAGCCGCCACAAGGATTCATTCAAGATTCTTCATTGGTTTGAAAACTAAGGAAGTCTCTCTATGGCCTCAAAAAAGCTCCATGAGATTGGTATGCTGAAATGGAGTCCTTTCTTCTCTCCATTGGGTTCTCTAGATGTGACTCTAAGCCTAATGTCTACATCTTGTAGCAAGAGGATGCTATTATTTTCTTGGCTCTCTATGTTAATGACTTAATTGCCAATGGGAGCACTTCATCCATCATCTTGACTGTCAAGTCTACTTTGCATAATAAATTTTTCATGACTAATTTGGGACTCTTGCACTATTTTCTTGAGATCAAGATCACTTAGAATTCTTCTAGGATCTCACTTGCATAGCCCAAGTATGTGCTTGATCTTTATCACATTTCCATATGGCTAATTCTAAGCCTGTGTTGACTCCCTTTCTGTTAGGAGTTAAGCTTGAGGAAAAATGTTCCACACCCCTAGTTGATGCTACTTTGTATCATCAAATTTTTGGTATCCTCATCTACTCGACTCATACTCACCCTAACATTTCCTTTGTAGTTGGAATTGTTTCATGCTTCATGACAAAACCACATGAGCTTCATTGGAAAGCTGCCAAATGCATCTCACACTACATTCAAGGCACTCATCAGTATGGGATTCACTATGAAATAGGCACAAGTTCAAACTTACTTGGATACATAGATTTTGATTGGGTTAGTGATATTGATGATCATAAGTTCACATTCGGCTACAATTTTCACTATGGTTCTGGTCCCATTTGTTGGAAGAGGAAGAAGCAACATGCCATTGCTCTTTCTTCAATTGAAGATGAGTATTGGGGAGTTGTCAATGCCACCACTAAGGCTATTTGGCTTCAAAATATCCTCACTAAACTTGGTATAACCTATCAAAATCCATCAATCATCTATTGTGACAACCAGAGTGCCATACAAATCTTGAAGAACCCAGTCCATCATCAGCAAACTAAACACATCAAGATCCATATGCATTTTCTTTGGGAACTAATTCAAGAGCAGATCATTGATTTTTGATATTGTCCTACAATAGATCAAGTTGAAAATACATTCACCAAACCCTTCACTGAGAGCAACTATGTTAATATTTTTTCTCTCTTGGGGGTGTGACACATCTCTTTTGGGGGGTCACTTAGACCTTCTTCATTCACCCTCTCATGGGAAAGATTTTTTTTCCCACTAGGTTTTATCCTTCTTTATCATTGAAAGATTATTATGTGCATGGGTACTACTACAGGCCTAGTAGCCAAAACCTGTATTTGCATCTTTAAATTGTATACTTCTCCCTAAGTTGCACTTAAGGGGGGGTGTTAGTGTGAAAGGGGTGATTTATCTAACTTGTTCATTCTTAGCTAGTTATCTAATAAAGTCCTCTTCACACTAGCTTAAATTTACATAGGGATAAGGTGGTTGAGCCTTTAATGACATGAGTTGTCACACCTCATAAGATGCAAACAATTGTCATAATCTAGTTACATCTATCTCTCCACTTGGGCTATATAACCAAGTCATTTCCTTTGTAATCTCAATTCTCAAGATAAATATAGCTTTGCATTCTTGAGAGGAATATAGTTTATTCCTCATATTTTTGGTTTTGCTTTCCTTCAATCCTTAGATTCCTAGTAGGCTAGTTAGAAAATCTCACAGTGACATTACTTATTCATTCATCATTCCTTCATGCTATTTTATTTCATTTCAAGGTTTGACTACCAAAATAGGGTTTGACCAAGGCAAACCCCCATTCACCTAACAAAAAACTATTTTCTCTCTTTCATGTGTGACTGCGTGTTTATTGGTGGAAGATCCTTTGAAGATAAAAATTGAAGAAAGTTACAAATTTGTCAAATTTACAAGGAAAGTTGTCATTTCACATAAACTCTTCTATAGGATTTATTTCTAGTTGCTTGATAGTGAGAATCGGGAATTTGGGAGTGCATACATAGCAGAAGAGAACCTATAAAATATTTTTGCATAGCCCTAGCTAGGACCCATTCACCATACTTGGTGAATGATTCTTTAGTGAGCTTTAAAAATTGGATTTTTGTGACTGGTACACATCATTCTCCCTATCCCATATTTTCCTTTTGATTGTTGTTTCCCATAGTTTTAAACATAGCCTTTCATTTACATTTTATAGCTTGCATTTTGGAGTTTTTTGATAGTTTTAATATTTCTCCCCAAAGTGCTATTTGACTCATATCCCTTTCCTTTCATATAAGGGAAACTTGTTGATTCATACCTTGATTTGAATCACCTTCTTATTGTTAGTCATCTTGTTTGAATCCCATTTCCTTGAATGAAATTAGAGAAGTAGGTACTTTGTGGTGAACCCTCTCCCATAACACATTTTACCGCCACACATTGAAACATATTTTTCTTTATTTCATTTTGGTGAACCTGAGTTTGATCATTGTATTTTATGATTTTGGAGTCCTCTTTCACCCTAGATTTAGATCTTGCATTCATTTGAATTTCTTTGCATTGAATCGAGTCTCATTTAGGGTGTCTAGTTTACATTAACTTTTCATTGCATCTAGGGGTTTTAGGATTGCATATTTCCATTCTTTAAATCTGAAAAATACAAAAAAATCAACCATTTTTCATAGCATTTACATAGTATTACATCATATCCATTTTCATTTGAAAATTGAAACAAAATTGCATAGCAAACTAGGTTTTCTAGGTTGCCATTTTGTCACAATTTACATTGGAATTCAATATTAAATTCATAGAAAAAACAAACTGTAACTTGTTGTATTAGATCATTGAAATATCAAAAAAGAGGTTCACCATCAATAGGGTATTAATAATGAGCTTAATTTTCATTAGGTGTATGTTTCATTCAATTATGAAGGCCAAACTACTTCAATAACAATCATAAATCACTCCTAACTATTATAGCAACAAAAAGGGAAGTTTTGGAAAGATGAAATAATGTGTACCTTATATAAAACTTGTTATTTTTATGTCACAAAGGACTCATTCACCTTTAGTGGTGAATGGGTCCCTATTAGGGTTCTGAAAATTGACTTATGGGTTTAATTCCTCATTCTTCACTCCTAGATCCTAGGTTTTCACTACTTCAGGTTTCACTAAGGACTCATTCACCTTTAGTCAAAAATAGGTCCTATTAAGGTATAAGAAAATTTATTTTTGGGTTCTATTCTTCAATATCTGCACTCTTAGCTCCCGAAAGTCTAAAAAAAATCCTATAGCAGACTTCTTGTGATTTGGAAATATGGATGACAAATTTGTAACTTTTCAACTTTGAAAAATTTTCTCCAAATATTTCTCTTCAACCTAAAACTTGCAATCACACATTCAAGATGAGAAAAAGTGTTGTTTGTTAGTAGATAAGGGTCTTCCTTGGTCAAACCCCTTTTAGGTAATTAAACTATATGATGAAACGTGAAACATGAAACATGAAATGATGATACCATGGAAGATGTCTTGGAATGAAAATCTAAAAAACTAACATGAAGTGGCCATGTAGAATGTAGATCTTTATCTCAAATTAGATTTGAAACAATGCTTTCCAAATCGATCTTCAATGCTACATCAACATGTACTTAGCTCAACAACATGCTTGATGCACTATGCATTTGACATGATGATATGATCTTGAATTGCTGCAATAAACTTCAATAGTTTTAATTTGAATTCCTTTGAAATGATCTTGAACTCATAAAATTTCTCTTAAGATGTTTGCATAATAATTCTTAGGATTGCTAGGATTCAACTATGTGAATTAACCTTATATTTATACTAAATTTCTAGATTAACCCTGAAATTTAAATAATTCAAGCTGACATTAGATCTAGGATTGAAAATCATTATAATCATACCACAATTAAATTCAAAAAGCGGTTTCCTACATGAGGAGGACCCATCCGCCACCTAGGGCGAATGAGTCCTAGCACAGTTTTCTAGGACCATGCTTCGAGGGAATGAAATAACATCAAAAACCCATTTCAAAAATACCAAGAAAGGGATGCCCTATGTGGGGAGGACCCATTTGCTAGTAGTGGAAAATGAGTCCTAGCACCATTTTCTAGGACTCCATATTTTCCAAATTAAATGTCATGCAATGTCATTATTGGGTGTCGAGATATATCTTTCTAAAAAAGTAATTAAAAGGGCTTAAATTTGAATTAAAGGGGATTACTTAATGTTAATTAGCCACAATTAATTAATGAAACCCTAGATTAGTGTGAATGTGTAAATCATATTACAACCCTAAATCAAGGCATAATTAAGTTAATTTTAATATTAATTATTCCCAAATTAAGCGTGAAAAAGTGCTACCTTTTTTCTATGCTACATTTTCCCCCCACTTTAGTGAGTGTTTTCCCCCATGACAAACTCACACTAAAGTAGAAATTCAAGACACTTAAGTATGAAACAATAATAAAGATACATAGTCATACCCTATCAAAGGCCAAGAGAAAAAGAAAAAGAAAAAGAAGGGATCAAACACGACCATTCCAACACAATGTGGAATGGGGTTGTTTATCAGTAACATGTGCTGCTCACTCTAGGGTAGTGGTTCCCCAGTCTATCTACTAGGTGAGTTGTTCCAACATGCGTGCTCACTTTGGGTTAGTGGAACCTCGTTCTATCCACTAGGTGAGTTATCCCAATGACATGAAAAATGAGAGAATCATATTAGCCTACCATACTATACCAAAGTTATCCTCCTTATAACTTCAATAAGGCACCACAATGCTAATGCTTTTGTAAATTCTTTTGAATGGCATGTCTATTTTTGTTAAAAGGTATTTTGCTTTGTTCATGTAAGGTCTTCTTCTTATGAAACATCATGCCTAATGTCTCCAAGAGAGGAAAATTCAAAGAGTGTTAGATCACCACTTATGGGATGCCTCTCTCTTCACATCATGTCACTAAGGGAGATAATATGCTTAGAAATATCACACTCTTGGAGGACATCAAACCAAATGAAACCACTATGGAAAGGACACATCACAAGAAAAAAGAAAATCATACCATGAAATCTATTGAAAGATATCATCGATATAATCTCCCACTTTAAAGCACTTGCTAACACCATTTTTGTGAGCAAATTCTTTAAAGTATCCAATGGTTTTTCCTAAGGCATGAGATCTTTCCTCGCAAAATCCCATGCCAAGTCACATGTTTTTGAAATAAAGCTACATCATGAAAAAGGAAAGAAGGGGTTGCACCCAGAAATACAATGCTAAACCTAAGAAGAAAAGTATGTCACATGTGAGCCAACTTAAGGAATGTCATCTACAACCCAAGATTTCTCTTACATATACATGGAAGGTGGTCTAATATCCAAAAGAGACAATCAACAAGTGACATACGAGGACAAAGCTACCTAACCCCTTGGCCCCACTAAGCGCAGGATAAAGGTGAGCTAAGAATGGATGATGATATACCACTCCTTGAAATCAGGAAAGGATTTTAAATGAATATAAAACATGCAATAGTGAGTATACTATAATCCTACAACTATTTCATGGAAAGGAGCAACAACTATTGTTATGGTTTATAATGTGTAGACATAGTATCAATTGTATGCATATCTAATGAAATATTTCCACATGTAGTATCTATCAATTCAGAATGCACCAAAGTCAAACTTGTCTTGGAAGAATCTTTTGTAAGGTTGTTGATATTAATTGAAGGCCATTTTTAATCTTATATTTCTATAAAAGGACAATAACCAATACCATGAGTTGTTTCTTGCATGTTAGTCTCTATAGGGACAAGTATAATTTCTTCTCTAGCACCACATCCTTTTCCACTATAACCAAGTTGTCTCATAGGTTCATAACCTCTTCCATAAAGTTTTTAAATTTCTTTTAGATTCAATGGTTGTTCATAATCAACTTCGTCAAATTTTGTTGTGTAATTTTCATTACCTTCTAAACTAGTTGAGGTGGATGCTTTTGAATTTTGCATTGACATTACTACTTTTTCTTTTCACTTTTCAGAATATTTTTTTATGATCTTGTATTCTCCCATGAATTTTGGTGTGAAATCTAAGGAACCCCAATTGTCTTCCAATATCTTAGTGACTTCATCATTTTTTTTCTTGCGTTCTTCCTTTGTGATTTTCACTTTTGTTTCTTATTTCAATACTTCCAAAGGATCTCATCCTTGTCTTTCAACAATCAAACAACTTTTAGGTTGAGGATCAGCCTTAAGCATGGAAACTTTGTTGCTATAGACACACTTCATGACATGATGCAAAGTAGAAGGGACACCATTCATTTCATGAATCCAAGGTCTTCCTAAGAGGAAATTGTAAGAAAGATCACCAGGCATAACATGGATCATAGTTTGTAATGTTACTTTCTCAACTGTAATAGGTAATATGATGACTCTGAGTAGTTTTTTTCCTATATCATCAAATCCATAGATAGATAAAGAATCATGTTTAATATTACTTCTACTCATTTTGATCTTTTCTAAATGGCTCACAATACACACATTAAGGGCTCAACCATTTTCAAAAAGAGTTATCTTTATCACATCTTGATTAACATAAACTATGACATTGAAAGCTTCAATTTTTTTCTCTTCTAACAATGGTAACTCATCTTGATGGAAAGTAATGTCTATCTTGGATGGAGTTATAGCTTGAATTTTGGGTGTGACATCATTTTATTGCACATTAGGAATGGTAGGTTGTGGAACCCCCAAAAGTTTTCATGTCCCATATCCAGTCTTGATTAAACTTGGGTTGAAATTGCATCTGAGGGTTTAAGGTTTTGTCTCTTCTCACTATGTTAGGGTTTTAGTTATTCAAAATCTTATTTGAAAAACCATTTTGAGTTTGTATCCTCACCAAGGTTTTAATTTTCTATTGACCCTTTGATGTCGGTTCTCATTATTTTAAGTCACATCTTGTGCCATTGAAACACATTAAGTAATCGGTCCTCTGGTCTTCTTTTACTAGTTGTCATATGTTGGGCCATTACTTTAATTTTTCATAAGTCAAACTAGCTATTTCCTATTAAAATTTAAGTCATCTTTTCTATGGGTGTTATCTTGTTGTCCTAGTCAGGTCCCTCTTTTAAGATTAATGGTTTTGACATATGCAAATATGAAGACCCATGACTACTGTTCGATTGATGCAAAAAAATCTCCACAATTCTTCATGCACTTGTTCCATTTTATTGCTTATTATTTTATTCCCATGGGATCATAGGTGAAGGCAATGTGTCTTGTATGATTGGTGGGCCTGATGTCTTTGATAAGGTGTGTAGTTTGTTGTTAGAGGAAATCAACCGTAGGAAATGAATTATTTGGTGGCATCTTGACTATTCCCTGCATGCTCATCTATTTTTCTTTCCCATTAAATTAACTACACATGTTGGCAAGTGGATTACATGTCTAGTCTGAACAATGGGCCAAGTGGTTTCAAGTGGTCTATCATAGAGTTTTCAAATGAGTCAACAATTTATAGTGGGGAGCGTGGATTAAATTTGACCACTCCCTGCTATCCCGCTAATGAAAGTTGCACAAAGGTTATGACTCATAGGGGCGAGGGAAATAAGACACGTGGATCCTGGCTATGGTGACAAAGAGATGGCAGAGCCCACATACCACTAGTGAGTGGTTCCAAGTGGATTTCTGTCATTTGGTAAATGTTTTGGCTCTATACAATTGGATCTTTCATATTAAGCTAGCCAAATATGGATTGTTAATCAATTAGCACTCCAAAGAAATCAACATATGGCATTCAAAACTCAGTTGAGGGCAAGTGAGTCATTCTAGTTCATGTGAGAAAGCCTTAATACCTAAAATGACATCAAGCAATTGAAGTAAGGATTTGCATATTTATTAATGCATATCTTAAAGGCATAATTCAACATTGTGAAGTTTACTCTACATACTCAAGGAGCTAGTTTTGTGGTTTTTCAATATTTTCTGATGTTGGAACTAGGGTTTTCAATCTACAAAGATAACTAGTAAGTGAATTATTTCCCTCCCATTAGAATTAATGATAAGTTTTGGTTTCTTAAACTTTTGGATCTATTAGAGTTTTCTTGGTTTAGCATTTTTAAGGTTTGACATTCATAAAAGAGAATTTTTTAGTTATGCAGTGCATAATTCATGTCAAACCCTTATAAAATTTGTAAGCCTTGTTCAAATAAACTAGAAACCCTACTATGCAATACCTCTTGTGCTATGGCTCCTAAAGTAAAATCATCTTCATCTAAAGGGGAAGCTTTTGCTCCCAAAAAAACTTTGAAAAAAGACCTCATGGACCAGTTACCACCCTCAACCAGTGATAAACCTAAGGGCCAACTTCTTCTTAGAGGTCCACAAGTAGTAGAGGGTTTGATTGAGAAGAAATTATTTATTAAGGATGCCATATTTCATTATACTAGATGGGAACTATTTGATAGCTAGTTCAGGCATAGAAACATGGGTATCCCAGTAAGCAACCCTTGGAACTATGACCTAGGAAAGTTGATTGTACCAAAATGTTTATATGGATGTTGACTTGATTAAGGGTAGTAGCTATCAATTATGACCCAGACACAAGAACTATAAGAATATACGATGGGAAGGAAATGGTCAAAATCACCAAGGAGGAATTGGGTCTTGTCTTTAAGCTCACTAGATGGAGTGATGAAATGTATAAGATAAATGAGAATGCTCTTAAGTAGGAGTATGATAAAGCTAAGATTGCATTCAGAGTCCACATCCTACTAAAATTTCTAGGAGAAATTGCAGGTCAAAGGATCATAATAGGGTAACATGATAAAGAGCCTTTCCCTATTAGCTATTTTATTCCCTACTTCCATAAAACCTTTTATTCTATTGCCACATAATTGGTTATGATCCTATCATGGGAATGCCAATGGAATACATGTAAATGGCTACCCATATTCAACACTCCCAATATTGTGTAGTATATGATTATGCAGGGTTTCTTTTAGAAAACATGCATGAAGGACTAATAGGGTTGAAGAAAGGTGAACTAGGAGTGAGATTTAGCTGGTATTCATTATTGATGCATATGTTTTTGTACAAAGGTGTAGTTTTATTTGGGCCTAACATGACTTTGGAAAGAAGAAAGGGTGACTTGGAGTTTCCAATGCAATGCTAGAATACTATTTTAGACAAGGATGATAGGACATATGATTATGTGACATTTCATAACTTGTTTTCTTCAGAACTATAGAGAGTCTTAATTGTGAGTGTACCTAGAATTCCCATAGCTCTACTTGATTTCTTAAGACCTAAGGAGAGAAGGCCTGAGCTTGGAGTTGACCATAATTGGGGGGATTTTATCCCATACCCTAATTACACTATCTTAAGAGTATATGGTTCCATAATAGCACCTCACTTGTTTCCAAAGTTTGTGCCAAAGAGAATTGGTTTCCTTGAGGTAATGTGGCAATTGGGAAGTGTAGAAAATGGACACTTAGTGAATCAAGGAAAATGAACATTCTTTCCTTTGTACACTTTTTTTTCTAATTTTGTAATGACCAAGGAAGGTTGGAATAATATTCTTGATATACTCAAAGCTTACCACATTCAGAAGTCTATTGAGAGGGTTAGATATGACCCTGAAGGTTTTATGGCTTGGTTGAAAGAAAGAAACAAGAGCTCCAAATGCATACACATTTTCCAATAGCCAAAGGATGTGATAAGACAATTGTTTGACCTTTTGGAGTAGCAAAAAAGAAGACCAAGGTTGATTTCCTTCAATAAGATTCAAAGAAAGATAAAACAAGAAGAACCTGACTTCAAGATTCTCCTAGAGACTAAAAATGTAATAAAAAAGGTGGAGCATGTATCAAGGAATTTTGATTCAATAGTGTTCCACCTTGAAACTAAAGGGGTAATAAGTAAAGATAAAGGGAAAGCTACAATTATAGAGGAGAAAAGTGGAGGATAAATACCTTCTATGGGAGAAAATACTTCATCTCAAGCCCTTGATGAACCAAGAATAAATTTATTTGTAAGGAGAAAGGGTAAGGAAAAGAAAATTGATGCAATTTTTAGTCCTTCTCAACAAGATGAATATAAGCCTCCTTCTCCTATGCCATGAGTACCACCACCATCTCCTCTAAGACCTATAGAGCCTAAAATTATGGAATTTGAGTCTCCTCCACCTATTGAATTTCCACCAAGGGAGCCACCATTGAAAAGGGAAAAGGTTGAAGTGAATCTTCTAGTGGACTATGTTGATGAAGGCTCTAATGATGATATTTGGGTGTTAGAGTAGGAAATGTAAGGAGTTCCTACTACACCAATAGTAAGGGTGACACATCAATTAGGTATGAGATTGAGTAAAGTTGATTGTACTAGACTTAATGGCAGAGATGATATGCAAGTTGAAGCATGTGCAAAGTTCTTAGATGATGTCACATTTATAAAGTCTCGGGCTTTTATGGAATTTGCATACATAGCTAAAAGAGATGAATATGTCAAAAGCCTAGCTATAGAAAGAATCCTTCATCCAGAATTTTTTTTAAATGAAATGAGAGCTAGATTCCAAAAGATGAATACAAAAGAGGGTCGAGAATTGGTTAGGAATAGTGGTATTTTGTTTCTTCTAGAATAGGATTTAGCTCTTTCCATAGCTTTCGACATAATAAAGAAATGTGATAGGAATTCCTATGATACAAAAGAAGAAGTTGCACTTGCACTACAGGGGTCTGCTTTCAGTGAGGAATGGGAAGCCTTTTCTATATAGTCTCTAGCCCCAAGCACAAGAAATCCTGATATTGTTAAGCCTGCACCGAACTACAGTGGAGGCCTAATAATAAAAAGAGTGTTAGAAACATTGGGTCTAGAGGTAGAAAATATGCCAGTTCATGTTGCACAATTTACAAACGCCAATGTAGAATTTGTGACTACAAAAAATTATAAGCTTAGGAAAAATTAAAATGATTTTCTAGTTAGATATGGAAGGCTTGAGCAGTATAATATGTAGTTGCTGAAAAAGATAGCATTGTTGGAGGATAAGTTGTAGAGATTGCAACCTGAAAAGCCTAAGCAAAATGATGTTTACTCCCCCATCACTTCACAAGAAGCTAGACCTCTAGAGTTTACTGTTGATGTAAGTTCTTCATGGGAAATTGTGCCATATAACATGGGAAGTGTGTCCATTTCAATAGTAGAAACTGGTACATCAGAAGGACCATAGGCTGAAGAAGATATCAATAGGGAAGAGTTTCTTAGGCAACTAAATGAATATAAAGAGAAATTTGATAATCATGATGAGGATATTTTCAAGAGCAACATGAAGATTGTCACTACTATATTAGAAAATTTGAACAAAAGAGTGCATAATAGCTTGAATAGTATTCACTATAGGTATTCATCCATGGTGGCTGTTATCAAGAATTTTTCTATTGAAAAAGAAAGAGCTATTCCACTCATGGAAATTTGGATCCGTAGGAAGAAGGAATTGGTATTGATGTCAATTGGAGTCATGCAAGATGTCAATCCTCTTGAAAATTTTAAACCTACTATTTTCCTTGTAGGTAAGATTGAAGGAAACAAGGGAAATATTGAACCATTAGAGAACAAAATAAAAGAGTTGGTAAAATCCTTCCATGAATCACATCATGGTCTTCTTCCATCCATTCTAAGGGATGATGATAGCATCAAAAATCTACAAGAGTGGAAAAATGAAATGGATAAGGTTATTTCAAATTAGTTTGTGTCAATTTGTCATCAATTTGATATGAACACATTAAAGATAAATATGGATATGTTAGCTCATGCTAAGACTATCCTACTAGAATTTGATAAGGAGACTAACTAGATTGTCACCAAGTATGCACCTTATAGAGAAAGGGTTGATGAAGTCATGAATTTAAATTGGCCCACTAAAGATGAATTTCTAGCATGGAAAGGCAGAAACTTGGAGGGAGTGGTGGGATAAAATGAAATAGCAAGGTCATCATTTGAAATTTTAAAGTTTGCAACCATGAAGAATAATGGATAAGTGAGAGTCGCACTGCATAGCCTAAATTTAGTACAGATTAGGATTTTCATAAAGTATGGAAAATATAGTGCATCTTCTTCAAGTTGAATTGATGACAAGGATATAGATAATGGACATATCTTTTTTCTTTTCTTTTCTATTTCTATAATGCTTTCTTTCTTTCACTTTTTGTTCATGGGAACAAATTTTGAGGTAACTCTTTGATGATACCTTTTTGAAAATTGGATCAGATCTCCAATGATGAGTGAAGGCCACTTTCATTTCCCCACATGTTTCTAACCTCTTGGGAATGCAATACAACTGAATAGGGGAATCTTTATTATAAGCAATCCATAGGATTTTGACATGTGTACTTTCTAGCCTAAGGTTTGTTTTGCTCCTTCATTTCTATAAGAAGGAATTTAGGGCCAGAAAGTAGGTGTTCATTTTTTTCTTTCAAAATTATGAATTGTAAAAGGAATATCAAGCCTATTTTAGAGTTTTCTTAAGTTTAGAGTTTGTTATTATGTATGCAATCTTGATAACAATATAGCAAATACAATACAGAGTGATACCAATTTCATGGCTATTGTCTCTCCTTGTACTCATTTTATGAGTTATGAATGAAAGTAATCCGGGATTTCTTTTGTTTGTTTCTATTGTCTCTCAAAGGATCTTTAATTTCATTCCTGCTTATTAGTTCAATGAATTAATGTAAATTATTGGATGAGATTGTTAACTCATAAGAATTAGGTGCTAGGATATTTGTAAGCAGTGATGATCATGAATGTAATAGGGGAATGCTATAAAGTAGTGTTTCTTGAGATTGTAGGTTGTTATTGATAATATGTTTTCTAGTTGCATAGGTTGATATTGACTCTGTGCTTGGAATAAGACACTGGTTCACGCAAAGTATTCATAATTCAGTTTCAGAGTTGATCCATTAGCTAATCACTTTTATTTTATAAACTTCAAATGAGTACCACTGTAGTTTTTTTGTGTTGAGCTTTATCTTCTGATGCTCTAAGTGTTGGATATCGATAAATGAGCTTCCAACATATTTTATGTGCTATGTTGTTGAGTAATTTTGTGAGAATTATCTATTATTGACCATGTATCCAAGTAGTCATATAAATTCCTAAGTATACATTGTGCTATCACCCTCCTGGGTTTAATAGAGCCCAAAGTGTAGGAGTAGAATTCTTACATCTTTTACTCATTCATTGGCCAATCCCTTTGGAGTACTAAGTATTGGAAATGGAAAAGTCCATAGGTATTTCTAAAGATTGGTTTGGTTCTTAAAAAATAACCAATAGTAGGAACTTGTTGTAAAGCACTTTGAATCATGTTATGATAAATAGGTGAGGCTTGAATAAGTTCCCATAAGGATATTTTAGTAGAATTATTTTTAAATTGTTCAACAAGATTGTACTTCTTTCCACTTTTTAAAGGAAAACAAGGACGGGGTAAGATAGGGTTAGGTAACAAGAGGGATGTTTGAGTTTCTTGTCATGGTTGTGGATTGTTACTAGTGTTATATATGAGAAATGGTATTGTGACTTAGTTTCTACAAAAAATTATCATTATCAGGTTTCCTTTTAGGTCGTTCTAAGATAAGCACATGCTTATTTTGAACTTATGGAATTTTTGAGGGTGGATAAATGATAAGTTTAGGCTTGGGAGAGTACATAAAGGGATATCTAATGTGCATAACCTTAGAACACTTATCCTTATTTTCATGATCTCTTAGTGAAGGGGAGTCTAATGTCTCTTCATCATCTTCATCTAAGGAAGCCTCATCAAAAAAATTTGAAGGACATGTGTCAATGTTCTCATTTTATTCTTCCATGATATCTTCCCTAGTAGAAGAGTTTTTAGGAGAGTGAAAAAATAGGTTTTTATGACATTAAATGTTTGGTTCTTCTAAAATAACTTCATCACAAGTAGGGGACTCACCAATGGTTGGATTTCCTTTTTTATCTTGTATCAAATAATTCTTACAAAGAGGAGCAATAGGAAATGTAGTATTAGGGGATGTGTCAATGGTATCATCTAAGTTGTATTTAACAATATTTTCCCTAGTAGGAGAGGTAGGGGAAGAGAGAAAAATAGTACTCTCATAAATCTCATTGGTTTGATCTTCTAACACCGAAATATCTTCATCACAAATAGGAGAGATATTAGGGGAAGACCAAATTTGATTGTTATGATTATCAACCATTATATTCTCTTTCATTAAAGCATTCTTATGAGGGTGAGGGATGGAATATTTATTTGCATGCTTAGAAAGGTAGGATACTAGCATTTTTTGACAAAAAATGAAAAGTACTTCTAATCATCTTATGCAATGCTTCAAAAATATAAATAGTGTATATCCAAATATGAAAAGTAATTTTATCCATTTTATGCAAAGCTTCAAGAATGTAAACAATGTGTGTCCAAAAATGAAAATAACCTTTATAAATTTTATGAAAAGCCTCATGAATGTAAATATTTTGCATAGAAAAGTGAAAAGTGATTTTATCCATATTGTGCAAAGTTTAAGAAATGTAAACATTTATAGATTTTCAAACTTACAAGGAGGTAATTTTCTAATTACAATATGCAAAAAAATGAAAATAAAATGTTGTAAATAAAAATTTAAATTTTGGAAATGCACTAAATGAAGAAAATTAAGCTATATTTAATGAATTTAATGAAACAAAAAATAAAAAACTGAAACAAAAATGTAATAGCAACAAATAGAAGCCTAAAACAAAGATTTCAAATCCTAGAAAATACAAATTCAGGACATAATAAGGGACTCATTCACCAATAGGGGTGAATGGGTCCTAGATCAAGGTTTTAAAAAGGTGAAAACTACAAATTTTAAGTTGTTTTATGTGTTTTGTGCCCAATTTCAAATTGTAACTCTTGTGATAGAAATTTCCAATTTTTGATGAGTTAATGCAAGTGAAATGAAGGGTAAATGATGACCTATATGACACTTTTTGAAAAGAAATTTTGATTCAATTTTTTAATAAGAATGACGAAATGTACACTAATATGAAAACACTATGAAAAATAAAATATTTTTTTTGATTTTTTCAAATTTAAACAATGCAAGAATGCAAATGTAAACCCCTATATGCAATGCAAACTAATGCAATTTTTAAGAACCTTAAATGTAATGAATTTAGTGCAAACCTAATGAAAACTATTGAAAACATAATATCTAGGGTTTAAATGCAATCTAAATCAGAAATTAGGATGCTCAAAGGGATCATGTTCACCAAAATGAAACATCAAAAAAGAGGTTCACCATCAATAAGGTATCAATGATGAACCTAATTTTTATAGGTGTGTGTTTTATTCAATTATGAAGGCCAAAATGCTTCAATAACAATAAAAAATCACTCCTAACTATTATAGAAACAAAAATGGAAGTTTTGGAAGGCTAAAACAATGTGTTCCTTATAGAAAAATTGTTATTTTTAGGTCACAAAGGACTTATTTTCCTTTAGTGGTGAATGGGTCCCTATTAGGGTTCTAGAAACTGACTTCTAGGTTTTATTCCTCTTAATCTGCACTCCCAGATCCTAAGTTTTCACTATTTTAGGCCTTATTGAGGACTCATTCGCCTTTAGTGGTTAATGGGTTCTATTAGGGTTTTAGAAAACTAACTTTGGGGTTCTATTCTTCAAGATATGCACTCTCAACTACATAGTTTTTAGCTCCCGAAAGTCTTAAAAAAATCTTGTAGAAGACTTTATGTGATCTAGAAATATGGATGATAACTTTGCAACTTTTCAACTTTGACAACTTTTCTCTAAATATTTCTCTTCAAACTAAAACCCACAATCACACATTTAATAGGAGAAAAAGTGTTGTTTGTTAGGGGATAGGGGTTTTCCTTGGTCAAACCCCTTTTAGGTAATTAAATCTTATGATGAAACAATGAAATAAAGACATGAAAAATGAAATGATGATACCTTTGAAGATGTCTTGGAATGCAAATCTGCAAACTAACATGAAGTGGGAAGGTAGAATGTAGATCTTGATATTAAATTAGATGTGAAATAATTATGTCCAAGTGGATAATCAATGTTACATCAACACACTTAGCTCAACAACATGCTTGATTCACTATGCCTTTAACATGATGATAAGATCTTGAATTGCTACAATAAAATTAAATAATCTACCTTGAATGCCTTTGATTTTTTTTTGAATTTATAATCTTTCTCTTAGAATGTTTGCATAATAATTCTTAGGATTTCTAGGATGAAACTATGTGAATTAACCCTATATCTATACTAAATCTAGAGATTAACCATGAAATTCAAATAATTGAAGCCATCATTAGATCTAGCATTGAAAATCATTATAATCCCACCACAATTAAATTAAAAAAGGGGTGTCCTATGTGAGGAGGACCCATTTTCAACCTAGGGTGAATGGGTCCTAGCACAACTTTCTAGGACCATGCTTTGAGGGGATGAACTAACATCAAAAAACCATTTCAAAAATTCCAAGAAAGGGATGTCCTATGTGGGGAGGACCCATTTTCTAGTAGTGGTGAATGGGTCCTAGCACCATTTTCTAGGACTCCAAATCATCCAAATTAAATGTCATGTAATATCATTATTGGGTGTCGAGATAGATCTTTTAGAAAATGTAATTAATAAGGCTTAAATTTGAATTAAAGGGCTCAATTAACCGTAATTAACCACAATTAACTAATGAAACCCTAGATTAGTGTGAAAGTGTAATAACACACTTTACAACACCCTAAATAAGGCATAAATTAAGTACATTTTATTTACAAGATCCCTAAGCTTAGTGTGAATGTGTAAAACACATTTAACCCTCAATCAAGGCATAATTATGTTAATTTTAATATTAATTATTCCCAAATTAAGCGTGAAAAGGGTTACTTATTTCTAATCTACAATCATAATGTGGAAACCATTGAAATTAGATTAGAAATCAATAAAATTAAAAAATTAAAAAACCTAACCTAAGAACCATTCTCCCTAGGGTGAATGAATGCTTGATCAGGGCCATTTTCTAATTTTCTAGGCATTAAAACATTCATTTGTACATTTTTGTTTGTTGTTCTTAGATTTTTGTTTCTATTTGTAGAAAATTTATTTCTTCAATTTGGTCATATTTTGATTAATTTGATAAAATTAGTGCATTGTGTGATTTCAAAATTGCATAAATACAAGACATAATTTTTAGGTTTTTGCATAGTGTAATAAAAAAATTACCATGTTTATAATATGAAAATTGCATTTATATATATTGCATTCTATATCATTGCATTGCATTTAATGTTCTTTCCATTTTGGGTTTACATTGAGTTTGTGAAACTTGTATGAGATTTACAACTTGGTGTCCAATTAGCAATATTGTTGTGATACATAGTTTGAGACTCATGTCATCCCACAATACACCATTCATCTTGGATCTTGGGTTTTCCAACTCTTTCACTAATAGTGTTGATAATCAATCCTCTCTAGATCATAGCCTGCATACCTCATTTCCAATGACTTCCATACCTACAACCAATGTGAATGATGTTTCTCATGTCTAGCAAGAAAACATAAGAAGAATGGATGAAGGCCTAGAAAAGTTACAAGACATTGTGCATACTGAAAACATTGAGACTAGTATCATTCCTACTTTAGATAATCTAAGAAAAATGCTTAAAAGAGAACATGAAATATAATTTTTTCTTAGCCTCGCTTGCATCCTTAACAAGAATTTAAACTATCAAGAGAATGATCATAAACATACCTTGGTCAACTTTATTGAAGCTAAACCTCGTAAGGGCCAAACCAAAATTCCCCTTGATATTGTTTTCTCACAAAATAACATAATAAAAAACACACCTGATAGTCCTCTTTACATAGTTGGAATAATCAATGAAAAGCCTACTAATCAGATATTAATTGATCCCATTTCTAGGGAGAACATGATCACTAAAAAATTCCTATTTGTGCATGAACTTTATCAAGATACATACGAAAGACTGAAAGCATGGATAAAAATGTATAATGGTTTTTCTTGCCCTATGATTGGCTCAATAAATCTCCCTCTAAAGGTTAGACCAAAAATATTAAATTTCTCATTCGCCATCATCTTGAAGTTGGATTAGTTTTGTGTGAAGTTAGGTTATCCATGGCTTCACTCCATGAATGCCATCCTATCAGTTGTTCATAAATGTTTGAATTTTCCCTTTAGCAATGAGATCTTTATTGTACGCCATAGTGGCTTTAATCTTATGTCTTCTCGTGCAAACTTTTCATTGCATTTATTTGTTCCCAAGCCTATTGAACCTATTAGACCTTATGAGGACTTCTTTTTCAAATCATACTAAAATTTTGAGGCTAAGCATATAGAAGAATTATCCCTCATAAATATGCCTCAACCCATGATTGACCCACCCATCCTTGATGAAACCATGATTGAACCAAGAGCCCTTCCAAATATCTAAGAGCATCCTTTCACAAATCCTCCTACCATTTTCTATAAGAGATTGTGAGACAATCAAAACAATCCCGTTGTGCCTCCTAAATTTAAACAAGTTTACAAATCCAAAGAGAAAGTGGTTGAACAACCTCCAATGGTTTCTTTCATTCCTCCCCTAAGGGAAGAAAATGAACTTGTGGTTGACAAACCTACTCGTACACACTCACAAATTGAAAATAGAATGAAAATAAACTAAAATGAATGATAAAAGCCATAGGAATAGATGTCATGCTATTTCTTGTATGTTACAAACTAAAGAAGAAAAGAGCAACATATAAAATCAACATCCAAACTTTCCTTCAAAGCAATGCATGATGATCCTATACATTCACTGCAATGTAAACAAGAACCTTCTAGGGAAATTATCATTCGCCCTCTTATTGTGATTAATTTAGATAATGACATTGGAATTTAAAATATTTATGAACACATGCATAGTGAGTTAAATTCATTGTTCTCCTCTTCTATCAACTTAAATTATAATTCTCCTAAAAAGAGTGTTGAACTTGGTGTGTGTCCCAGTTCGGCACTTGATGTTGTCCCTTTGGCTAGTTGTCCACCTTTTGTATATACTAATCAAGATTGGGATGTGGATGACCTACTATAGGTTGACTCACATGTCTTAGGATTGAAAATTTTCTTCTTTAAAATAATTGCTCATAGTAATGGTGTTAGCAACTGCTTTAAAGTTTAGAAATCCATTGATAATATCTTTTGACATTTCTCATGTTTTATGGTGTGATTTTCTTTCTTCTTGTGATGCGTCATTTTCTTGGTGGTATCATTGTGTTTGTTTTCCTCTAAGAGTTTAATATTTCTTAGCGTACGACTTTCCTCTTAGTGGTGATGTGATGCTTGCATTCCCTAAGTTGCAAATCTTTTACTCCTAGACTTGTCCTCTCTTGCAGACATTAGGAATGATGCTCCCTAACAAGAATACCTTACATGAACTAAGAAAAAATCCATTTGAGAAAAATTTCACTCACTTGATTTCTCATAAGTGTTTAGCATAATACTTGTTAACCTTGTGAGGCCTGAAACCCTATTCAAGGCCACCTAGCCTAACATCCCTTTCTTGCCTATGGATCCTTGCCCTTGTTCATAGGTTCTTAGAATAATAAAAAATTTAACCTTATGAAGCTCGAAACCCTAAATTCAAGGCCACTTAGTATAACACACCTTGCTTTCCTGTAGATCCTTTCTTGGTTCATAGGTACGTAGCATAACACAACTTGTTAATTCCTATGGAGCATGAAACCTTTTCTTGTGATTCCTTATTGAAGTTGTTAGGAGGATAGATTTAATATGGTATGGGAGCCTAATATGATTCTCTCATTTTATGTATCATTTTTGGAGACTCACCTAGTTGACAACCTAAAGTTCTACTACCTCAAAGTGAGGACAAAACAAAAATCTTAGATGTGTTATGTGTTGATCAGATAGTCCAAGCTTGATCTTCCTAGTTTTTGATGTTGTATGATTGTGTATCTTTGTCATTTTTTCATACATAAGTTTCTTAAATTTCATCTTTAGTGTGATTTTGATAGGGGGTCATCCTCTCACTAAATTGGGGGCTAAATGTAGTGTAGGAAAAAGTATCCCTTTTCCACACTTAATTTGGGGAATAAATAATTAATAATAAAATGACTAAATTATTGCTTACTTTAGTGTTGTAATATGTATTTTACATAAATACACATTAAGTTTAGGGTATTTTAATTAAAATGGACTTAATTGAACTTTATTTTTGGTGTTGTAAGTTGTACGTTTACACTTTCACACTAACCTAGGGCTTCATTAATTAATTGAGGTTAATTTCCTTAATTGGTACCTTTAAGTCAAATCCAAGCCTAATTATTTTCAATTTATGAAGGAGAAAACCCAACATTCATTAATGATATAACATAATACTCATCCTTAAAGACTGTGTCCCAAGTAAGTGACCTAGGACCCATTCATCATAGGGAAAATGGGTCCTCACTTAGACCTAGGACTCTAATTTAAAATATATTTTTGGTGGTTTTTCAATGATTTCATATGTGTATTTAGTTGTTCATTTTGGATATTTGAATTTTGGGAACTAATGTTAATATATGTATAATAAGAGGTAATTTCACTATGTTTCATCCTAGAATTTTTTATGTGACTTCATGAGATCAAGCTAGAGAATTTCAAGACATTCAAGAGAAGATTTATTTAAGATTATTGAAGAAATCAAGATTCCATCATCATGTCAAATTCATATTGCATTGTGCATGATTTTTGAACTAATATGGTGATGTAGAGTTCAAGATCTATTCAAGTATTCAAAGGCACTATTTCAAATCAAGTTTCATGAACAATATCCACATCCATTGAAGCCAATTCATGCAAGTTCAAGATCTACAATCCAAGTTTCAAACAAAGGTCTGGTGAGTTGTGACATTAATTATTCATTCATCATTCCTTGATGCTATTTTGTTTCATTTCGAGGTTTGGTTACCAAAATGGGGTTTGACCAAGGTAAACCCCCAAGAATCTAACAAACAACATTTTTCTCTCTTTGATGTGTGATTACAAGTTTTTAGGTGGAAGATCCTTTGGTGAGAAAGACAAAAGAAATTTGAAAAGTCATTAAATTTGCAAGGAAAGTTCTCATTCCATGAAAACTCTTTTAAAATATTTATTTTTGACTATCTAACAATGAGAATCGAGAATTTGAGAGTGTAGACTAGAAATGATTTTTGTAGATCCGTAGCAAGGGCCCATTCACCATATGGTGAATGAGTTCTCAGTGAGATTCAAAAAGTGAATTTTTGTGATTGGTACACATCATTCTCCCTTCTCTAAATATTCCTTTTGATTCTTGTTTCCTATAGTTTTAAGTATAATCTTTCATTTTCTTTTTATAGCTTGCATTTTTTTTTTTTGATAGTTTTAATCTTTCTCCCCAAAGCTCTATTTGACTCATAACCCTATCCTTGCATAAAAAGGAAATTTTATGATTCATACCTTGATTTGACTCACCTTTTCGTTGTTATTCATCTCATTGTTTGAATCTCATTTCCTTGAATGAAATTAGAGAAATAGGTCCTTTGTGGTGAACCCCCTTTCATAATACATTTTACCACCACACACCAAACCCATTTATCTTTATTTCACTGCTATGTTGCAATGTTCATACATTACTCCAATCAAGGATCAATATTTCCAAAAAACTCATTGTTTTGGTCCATGCAAGGATATCAATCTATTATCAACATCCTTAAGAAGCTCATTCCTCTTGTTATTCCCTCAACAATTTTTTTCAATTTTGTTAAAAATTTGGGACTTTGAAAGAAGTATGTGTATAGCTTGCCAACTATATTTTCAACTTTTGATATTGTAGGAAACTTTCTTACAATTTTAAATGCTAAATTCATTATGTGGGCCATGTAGTGAATGTGAATCATGTATGGTGAACAAGTAGCTTGTACCTTTGTGAAAAGAATACTCCTGTGACCTTGCATTACTATAGTTCCATCATCTCCTACACACACCAAATTTTTGGTGATTTTCAAGTCATCCATACCTCCAATTTCATTCAAATATATCTTAACTAGTTCAAATAGATTTTATGATGCTAAACTATCTTTTAGTTTTTGAACATGGAGAAGAGGAGGTTGGCGGACATGTTTGTGTACAATATACACATGCATACAAACCCAAGAAATATTATCTACCATAACAATTTCATCTAAAGATAATGCAATGAAGTTTGATTCTTCTATTTTCTCCTATAAATCTTTATTTTCCACCTTAACAAGACAAATTTCCCATTCCCATCCAGTTTTTATTGACCAATGTGTGCTAGGAAAGTGAGGAACACCCAAAAAGGATAATAAATTATTATATTGTGGGTAGTCTTTCATAGGATTCCCTCTGCAGAAAATATGAAAAATAACACTCATCTGAATAGTTTCAGATAGTTGTGATGTTTCCATTACCTTTCCAAATTGTGCTTCAATTGAAACTCCACATGTAATAAGCTTCACCATTTTTTGCATATTCTCATTATATTCTAGGACATACATAACATGAAGGCATTCTTCGTTTGATTTCCATACTATTCTTCATTTGATTGCTATATTACTACTAATTTTTTTCTTTCTATATATGATTGGATTTTCATAAACTCTACTAATATGTTTTTCTATAGTGCCAATCTTTAGGTGCAACTTCTTGTCTCTTTTACATTTGTAACTACATATCTTACACTTACATTCTATTGGAGGTTCATCTTTGTTTGCATTATCCACTGGTTCAATGAATTGGTACTTTGATACCCAATCAATCTAAAAAATCCTTATCATTTCCCACTCCCACTCTATTTTGGATTTGGATTTTCTTTTCTTGCTACCATTATCATCTATAGTGCCAAAATTTTCATCCAATTCAATTATCTCATTCTAGATAACTAGAGTATTCCTTGAAACATCTATGACATTTCCATCCTCATCTAACTCAATTAACTCAATCCCACCTTTTGGTGAGGTATTATTGGGTCCCTCGATAGGTCTTTTCTCACATGATTCAATGAGGTGACCAAATTTCTTACAAAGCTAGTAGAAATGCTAGAAATTTTCATATTCCAGGGGTTGATTCCAGTTGCAAAATTTTGACTTAAGGAGGATAGAAGTTGGCAAGACCATATTAACAATGACATTAACACAAATACGAGCATAGACCAGTCTAGACTTCTCCTAAGTGATCTTGTCAATGGATAAAAGGCTACCAAAGGAATTAGCTATCCCTTTTAGGATACCCATCTCCTACAACTCAAGGGGTAACTGCAACAAGTGAACTCAAGTTTGATTCATGGCCCCTAGGTGAGAAGAAGGAACAAAACTTGGTTTCCACTTGTAGAGGGAAAGAAAATTCTTATAACTAGAATCAAAAGCCCAAGGGCCGCCCATTAAAACCTTAACCATATCTTCATAAATAACAAAGGAGAAAATGAGGATACCTCTTGGCATAGCATTTATAGAGACATTTCCTTTAAAATTCCAAGTTGAGGCTTCCCATTGATGTACCTATTCAATATTCAGATGATAGGCCAAAATTTTTCCAACCAACACGAGTTTAGGATGCCCATCTAGCCTTTAGCATCAAAGCTTTAAGGGTATCAACTTCCCATGTAGTCATAGAGTAGGAAGCAAACTTTGAGAACCTTCTACCCAAAGTTAGTGAGTCAATACCCACCAGTTTTTCCATGTAGGATATTGGTTCTTCCACAAAGAAGAAAGATTCTAGCCTGAGAGGAGGGGATAAGGGTGACTTTCCAAAAATACCCTCAGTCCTTCCCCTTGGGGAAAGGATGGGGGTATGAGGAGGACAAATCACATGGGGAATAGAAAATTTGATCCTTTCCACAATAAACATAGCACCAAACAAAGAGACAACAACCTTGGAATGGGGAGCCTTCTCGAGCTCCCCTCCAGACTATCCAATGAAATAGTCAATTCAAAGTAGGGATGGGAAGATTAAAAAAAACCAAAGTGGGAAAGCAATTATAGAGCAAAGATGAGTTATGGAATTGATGATTGACACACTAATCTCTATTGTTAACCAAAAATCTCTCTCTCTTTTTTTTTTTATCTCTATGTGTCATTCTTCCTATTCCATGAGTTATTTGGGGACTGATGACATTTCAAAGCTCTATAATATCATTGTAGCAGAGACATACACTAACCCCAAATATGTGGATCCATTATGTGTTTGGAATTCAATTTTGGGGGAAACCCCTTCCTTTTTATTATGTAGCTTCATTTGGAAACATATGAATTGGCATAGGGCTTTCCAAATAAGCTCTTGTGTCTTCTTTATTGTTAGAATTGATCATTTGCTACTTTAAAGTAATTGCTCACAACATGGTGTTAGCAATTTCTTTAAAGTGGGGGAATGCATTAGAATTATAATTTTGGAGATCTTGGACTATATCCTTATGTTTCACTATGGGGTCTTCTTACTTCTTGTGATGTTTCTTCTTCTTGGTGGTGCTATTGGGTTTTATGTCCTCCAAGAGTGTGACCCTTCTTGGCATGTGACTTTCCTCTTAGTGGTGATGTTATGTGTTGCATTCCCTAAGTTCCTAATCTTTTATCTTGGACTTGTCCTCTCTTGGAGACATTAGGCATGATGTTCCCTAAGAGGAGACCTTACATGAACTAAGCAAAACACATTTGAATATTTCTTTTGCTATTTGCATTTTTTTCACAAGTTTTTAACATAACAGAACTTGCTAACCTTGTGAAGCTCAAAGTTACAACCCTTTTTCATGGCCACCAAGCAGAACACACTTTTCTTTCTTGTGGTGCCTTGTTTATTCATATGTGTTTAGCATAACACAACTTGTCTAGCCTTTTGAAGGTGTGGTGCCTTATTAAAGTTATCGAAGGTATAAATTTAGTATGGTATGGTATCCTAATAAGATTCTCTCATTTTACACCCTTGGGGGATCACCTACTGGACTACTAAAGTGGTGACTAAATGTAGCATAGAAAAATGTATCCCTTTACATTTTCTCACTTATTTGGGCCCTCCTAGTTAAAATGGACATAGTAATGCCTTAATTTAGTGTTGATAAATGTTCATTTTCACACTTATTTGGGCCCTCTTAGTTAAATTGAGCTTAATTATGACTTAATAATCCATTTTATTAATTCACAAGCCTAATTAATTATACTTTCCAAAGAGAAAACTTGAAAATAATTAATTCCTAAACATAACTCTTTACATTGAGCAATGTGTGTTCCAGGTATAGGGACCTAGGACCCATTTTCCATGGGTGAATGGGTCCTCCCTAGACCTATGGATCTAAATTTAAATTATGTTTTTGGTATTATTTTAATGTTTTCAAATCCATAATTCAATGTTCACTTGTGATATTTGAATTTCAAGAAATTAAAGATACATACCTATAAATACAAGATTATGTTCTAAGTTTCACCTAGACTTTTCAAGCTAGCAATTTTATGAGCATTTTTTGAGAACTTCAAGAGCATTCAAGAGAATTCAAGAGAAACTATATTAGAGATTTATTGTAACATTCAAGATATATTCATCATGTCAAAGTCTTCTTGCATCATGCATGTTTTTGGAGTTAACATTGTGATTCAGGTTTCAAGATTAAGTTCAAGTGTTCAAAGCAAGATTCAAGTATCAAGATCTAGATCCAATTTAGCCATTTCATGCAAGTTGAAAACCTCCTAAGATAACCATTATCAAGTTTTCATTCAATGGTTTTTTGATTGGTATCATATATTTGTTCATTCTTCATTCCCTTCATTCATTATTTCAATTCAAAGTTTGATTACTAGAATGGGGTTTGACCAAGGAAAACCCCCATTCACCCAAAAACAAATATTTTTCTCTCTCGTGTGTGTGATTGCAGATTTTGGTTGAAGGAGACTTGAAGACCTTTTGAAGTACAAGATTTACAAAATTGTCAAAGTTGTCAAATCACAGAATCTAACCTACATATCATATTTCTGACTTTTCGACATTGAAACCTAGACAAATCAAAAGCTACAAATCTATGTCAAGAGCTCTTGAAATATTGTTCGAACCCCTAGACTTGGACCCATTTTCCCATGGGTGAATGAGTCTCAGATCAACTTCAAAAAATCACTTTTCGTGACTAGTAAACACATCTCTTCCCTTCTTAGATCTACATTTGGCTTTCTGGTTCTAAAAATATTGAGTTTAATATTGTTGTTTCAAGTGTTAGATTTCATTTTGGAGTTGATTTGCTATTTTTAGTTTTTCTCCCCAATGTGTTGTTTGACCTTGAACCCCATCCTTCGATCATAAGGACATATGAATATTCTCACATTGACTTGATTCACCCAAGGGTTGTTAGTCAATTCATTAAGGATCTCATTTCCTAATGAAATAAAGGAAAATAGGTCTATCTATTATCATTTTGGTGAACCCTATCATAACACCTAAAATCCCCCCTATTTTTTTATGTTTCAATTGCATATTATTGTTTGCATGTCTCTTGTGTAAAATTTGTTTTTGTTCATTCTTTGATTTTTTGGTTTGTGTTTTTCACAATTCTAATAGACTTAGAACTTACCTCTCCCATCATTTATTCATAATCATATCAAATAGCATGGATTAATCATCCCACAAGGAAAATTAGTTTTCATGAACCTTGCCCCATGTTTTCTTTATCTTCTTCCCCTTCAATAAAAGTTTTTAAGGACCTCTAAGAAGTTGGCAAAGAGAGAGGAGAGAGGTAAGTAGAGAGAGAAAGAGTAGTGATAGAGGTAGAGAGGTGGGAGGTAGGTAGAGAGGATAGGGGATATTAAGAGAAATAAAGAGGGAGATATAGAGGGTAGAGAGAGGAGAGAAGTGGAGAGGCAAGGAGGGAGAGGTAGGTAGATAGGTATAGAGGGAGAGAAAGAGAGAGACAACGAGATAGAGAGACAATTATAGAAAGGGATATAGATAGGGAGAGATATGACTTTTTACAAAAATGAGAGCACATTATAAAAAGCTCACATTTGTGTGAAGAGAAAGGGAGGTTGCATGACATCACTTTTTCTTCATGGGAACACACTCACATTATTACATGAGTGCATTAATAATATATGAGTGCATTATTGTATGCTTTGGAAGTTTCTAACTCTTAAGATTTGATTTTCCTTGGGCATACAATCCAAAGGGTTGGACTAACATTTCAATGCCTGAAAAAAACCACAAAGCTATGTTAAATTTTTGTAAAGGAATTGACCAACACTCCTTCAAAATTTTAACTTGAATCAATAAAAAGTAAAATATGTTTTAAATTTTGAAATGATGTAAAATAATAAAATATTTACTTTTTAGTGTATTTTATGTTTGTATTTAAAAAAATAAAAATCTATATGATTTATTTTTTCTGTAAAATTGACACTATAGTTTAGTTGTTCAATAAAATATTGAAAAAAGAAGTTAAACAAGACATCTCTCTTTATCTAGAAGATTTAATTTTTCCTTCAATTTTTTTGTGTGTATTTATAAGTTAAAACTTTAGTGCATGGATTTATTTTTTCCCAATTTTAATAGATATATTTTCTAAAAATAATATTAAAATGTTCATGTTTGAAAACATAATTATTCTCATTGGACATCAAATTTTGTCTAACTATTTATCTAGAGTAGAAAACAAATTATAGCATCTTGACATAAAATATCTTATCTAGTGCACCATATTTTTTTAATTTTTTAATAAATTTTAGTATTTTTCTTGATAAGAATCAACCTTAAATGTATTTTACGATATTTTAATTATCTTTTATATTTTATTTTTAAGTTTTACTAAAAGTAAGTTATCGACACCAATATATGTATGTATGTATGTATGTGTGTATGTATGTATGTATGTATGTATGTATGCATGTATGTATGTACGCATGTATGTATGTATGTATGTATGTATGTATGTATGTATGTATGTATGTATATGTGTGTGTGTGTGTACAATGAAATCATGTTCAAAGTGAACGATTATAACAATTAATACCAAAAAAACACAATAACATCTAAACACTTAGATTAGGCTAAGAAATTCAAACCAATGTAAAATTTGACAAAAATGAACTATGTTAACCTTCCCATTACATAGATTTTCCTGTTAATCAATTTGATGTGTGCTCACTTGGAATTTTGGCATCATAACTGTCCTTTCTTACAAAGATGAGTGATTGTGTAAAAATGGTTGTGTTTGCATATATAGGTTGAGGGTGAAAATCAGATGAAGGGTCAAGATTTGATTATGAGATAAATGGCTACTATGAGAGGCAATCTCTTAACTCGTGGGGTGTTGCCAAGTGGTACCATGAGAGGGGAGATGGTACTTTTGGAGTGTAGAGGAGATCTTTCCATAAAGGAAAAGTTTGTCATCACACTCCAAAGGTGGGGGAGTGATGAGAATAAAGGAATTTTTAATTCCTTATGCCTACCTTTTGAAGGAATACACATGTGGGGGTCCCTTCCAAAATATGAAAGATTTATGAGGGGGAGGACAAAGTGGAAAGAAAGTTAATGGAAATTTGACCCCCCACTTGATCCTTGATTAATTGTGTGCACATGTCTAAGGAGGTGATTAGGTGAAGATTAGGGGGGTAGGATTAGGAGTAATGGGAAAATTTGAAGGATGTGACACTTTCAAAGATAAAATGACTTAAATAAAAAAATATTCATCTAGTTTATTTGGAGAATATTAGATAGGAGGGGAAAATTAAATAAGTAAAATTATTTATTTATGTTGGTAGTGAAGAGTAGATAATTAAAATAAATTAATTACCTTAAGCTAAGACTTAAGAAAATAGGGAAAAAAAAAAATTAGGATGATGATAGAGATGAAATATTGATAAATAATAAAAATATCATTTAATAAATATAAGGGATAAATTAACCAAATGTGAATGGTAAATTCTAGGTGTCTACGATATATAAATCGTTCATCAAAATTTTAAATAAATTACATTTTTAGAAACTAGACTTCATTCTAAAAAAAAAAAAAAAAATAGAAAAATAAGTTTCAATTAGTTTTCAAAATTCTTAGGGGTAGCACGACAAAAATTCTATTTTTCAGGAATTGTCCACTTAGAAAATTAGTAAAAAATAAAATATTCATTAAAAAATTATTAGAAAAATCATGCATCAACTTCAAACTGTTAGCTAATTTCTCATTGAACAGATTTTAAAAATACTAAAAAAAGTTCACCATTCTAGGGACGTACAAAAGTTGCTATGTTATGTTTTTCTAACCAAAAAAAAAACAATTTATGTATGTCCCTCTTTTGAACCCCTGAATCTCAACCATTGTGAAAATAAATTAGTATTTTAGAAAGTAGACTCGGAGCACTACAATCCTTATTTTTATTACATCTCAAAATTTTGAGTGTAACTATCCTTAATTTCATGTCCAAGGTCAGTATTTCCTAATTTCAGAAAAAAGTGGCTACTTAAGCCCCCTTTTTGGCCCCCCATCTTTTGCACTTACCCATACGAAAAAATTTGATAAGATAGACTATGAAAAAACACCTAACCCAAAAGAAATGAAAAAAATTTATGGAAAAGTTTTTGAACTTATGAAACAACTGGGATATAGTAAAAAAGGATTTGGTGCTAAAGAATAAGGTGTATAGAAGGGGCATTTTCTACTCACGAGTTTTCTTAATTCAGAGAGCCTCATAGGGAGAACTACTCTAAACTACCTCAGGAACAATGTAAGAGTTCTAGAATCAGAAAGAGCAAGTCACAAAGATTTTCTGGACAAGATCGCAAGCTCTCAACCAAAGGACAACAACATAGAATACAGACAACAACACAACATGCTAGCATCTAAGAAAGAAAGAATATCATAGGAAATAAGAGTGAATACTTCTACTCTAATTGATAAGAAATTTCAGAATGTAGGAGCAAGACAAAATATAATAGAACTGAAAAGAAGAGTATAAATGATAAAGATAAATAGAAGAAAGGAAATGCTCACAACCACACAAGTGATGAAGCCTCTAGCATGTGAATGTATTTAATACCTACAAATGTAAGATCTAGAGAAAGTGTTGGGGACGTATGGGGGTTTTCCGCAGTCAAAACCCCATTTTGGTGTTCCTACCTCCACTAACAGCTAGATAGAAAGAGAGAAATGGACAAAGCATGTGGTGAAAATAAAACCCACTTCAAGAATAGAACCCACACCAACAAGTATGAGTGATAAATGTAATCCCCGCTCAAGGAGGAGAACTTGTATCACAAAAGAGAGATGCAATAGAAAGGAGATATGGAATCACAAGATGTTCACATGCATGAGATAAGGGAGATGAAGCTTCAAGAGCCAAAGGAGCTACAAAGAGGGAGGGAAAGAACAAAAGATAGGGTTGTTAGAGCCAAGAGAGCTGCAAAAAGTGCTATAAGAGAAAGTTGTAAGGGCTTTGGAGTGTTGCTATAACAAATGAGGGATTTTTGTAAGCAAGAGAGTAAAGAGGAAAAGAAAGAAGCTAAGAAGCTAGAAGCAAAAGAGAGTTGCAAATGAAGTAAAAAGAAGTTCTTGGGTTGTTACAAAGAATCTCAAGCTATTACCACCAACCAAAGGAGATGAAAACTAGAAAGCATGCATAGAAATTATCATTTGAACATTGAAACATTGTAGGATGTTAGCTCAACACATAGATGTCCACATATCACTCTAGTGTCTAGACACATCATGCTACAAAACAACATGAATGGGAAAAGCACAAGGTTCAACGTAAAACTGACATGCAAGGGTGGCTGCTAAAAGGGGGTTCAAAGAATCCTAAGAAGGGAAAAAGGCTGATCCAAGGGCTAAAATGAGGTGACACAAATACTAAGGTAGTGGAAACTAAATCAAATGCAAGAATGTATGGGTGTGTAGGATCATGATGGGCCAAAAAGTGGCAATATGATGGGTATATGGCTAACAACTATTTTTTTACCCAAAATTGATGAAACGAAAAGGGTTTTTAAAGGATATTCTTAGCTTTCCACCGATATAAATTATGATTTAATTTGAATTGAATAAGTAATTATTATTCATTTTCTATTCAAATTATGACTAAAGTCATGATTGATAAGCTAATTGAAAAACATTTATAGATTTCAAACGGTATCACATTTTTTGAATCCAAAACATGCATCACATTCTATGCTTTGCATACTATAGGATTAGAAGAAAAGAAAAATGAATATCATGAATTTTTGACCAAGTTAAGGTTGTTAGACATACAAGTTTTTTATATTTTTAAAAAAGTTGTAATAAAAAATTCATAATTAATTATTTACTTGGAAAAAAATTACAAAAGAATATGCATCACATCGGGGCATGAACCCTCTACTTATATCTAAAATATTATAAAAAAATATTATCATTTTATTGTGGTTAGGGTGGTCAGACAAACACCTACTTATTTTTTCCCTAAAATTTAAGTACCATTGCATTGAAATTTCAAATTTTCACCAAATAGATTTTTTCTCTAAACAAACCTAGTAGTTTAGAAACTACATTCAATTTGGTACAGATTCTATTCTTACATATTTTTGAAATAATATAGATAACTTATTCAAATTTTTATGTCAAGTTGTCTAATTCTGATTTTTTTGAATTTTTTGGCACTTAAGGGCCTATTTTTTCCATGATAATCTTGCACATAACCGTATGTGAAATTATAGGTGGTGCAATTTTATGAAATTACATAAGGTATTTGTGTCCCTATAGAGCCACCTCACACACAAGAAAAGAATAGTGGTGTTGGTTATTTCCCCTTGATTGAAAGAAACAAACAAACCTTCACTTAATATCAACACTATTACAAAGCATCCTTTCAAGCCAACTTTAACATTAGAGATTCCTGAACTAATAGACACTAAAGGTCTTGATTGTTGTCCTTTGAAAGAAATGAAAGGAACAAAGAGATCCTCGTTTAACATCAGTATCATCACAAAAAATGCCAATGATTTGAATTTGATAGATTTTATACCCTCCTGAAAAGGAGAGGACAAAATCTTGTAATCTAATGAGTCTTGTCTGACACCTAATGCTAAGCAAGAGATATCTTTGTCACAAAATAAAGGAACATCTTCTACTTTGGATCAAGAAGGTATCTTATTGAGACTCTTCCAAGATTATTTGATATCTCTCCCTCAAAAAAATTGAAATAAATTTTATTACAAGACTTTATTTTGTGCATACCATAGAGTTCATTGTCACTCTACTAATGAATGTAAGGCTTTGAGTAAAAAAATTAAACATATTAGGGATTGTGGCGCTCTTCCTTGTGTTGAAGCACCTAGTTCCTCTAATTGAAACTCATTTTCATCCTATTTGGCTCATTCTTGTCCTATACTAAGTGGGGGCAAGGGGTTAGTTAGCCTTTTCCTCGTATGTCACTTGTCATTGTCTCTTTTGTCTAGTTGACCACCTTTCATGTACATATAAGAACAAGTTTGAAATGTGCATGAAATTCCTTAAGTTGGATCACATGTATATTTGACATAGTTATTCATGATGTAGTTCAATTTTGAAACGTATGACTTGGCATAGGGGTATGTGCAAGATCATCAAGGAAAAAATAAGCCGTTAAGTGGCAAAAAAATTAGAAAAATCGGAGTTAGGTAACTTGATGTAAAATTTTGAATAAGTTATATATTATTTCAAAAATATGTAAGAATAGAATATGCAGCAAATTGATTGTAGTTTCTAAACTACTAGGTTTTTTTTTTTAAACGATCTATTTGGTGAAAATTTGAAATTTCAATGCAGTAACCTACTTAAATTTCAGGGAAAAATAAGTAGGTGTTTGTTTGACCACCCTAACCACAATAAAATGATAATATTTTTTTATAATATTTTAGATATAAGTAGAGGACTCATGTCTTGATGTGATGCATTTTTTTTGTAATTTTTTTCCAAGCAAATAATTAATTATGAATTTTTTATTATAACTTTTAAAAAATATTAAAAATCATATGTCTCACCACCTTAACTTGGTCAAATTTCATGATTTTTCTTTTTTTTTCTAAATCCTATAGTATGCAAGGCATAGAATGTGACACATTTTTTGGATTAAAAAAATGTGATACCATTTTAAAGCTATATATTTTTTCAATCAACCTATCAATTAGGACTTTGGTTGTAATTCAAATAGAAAATGAATAATAATTATTTATTAAATTCAAAGTAAAGCATAATTTATATTGGTGGAAAGCTGAAAATATCCTTTAAAAAACCTTTCTGTGTCATCAATTTTGGGTAAAGAAAAAGTCATCCGCCACATACCCTACATGTAGTGCCTCCCATGTTACTGTACTTCTATGATACTCTTCTATGTATAGCTAGTACTGTTTAAGCTTGATGCATTCTTTAGACTTCGATGGTGACTGTTTTTCCTATTTGATTTGTGTATTCTATTTGGATGCTCATAATACTATTTCATTCTGTTGATGATTTAATGTTGCATGGTGTTCTCCTCTATTTGATTATGCAATATTGTGTGGTTATGTAAATAGTTTAATGATCACTTCAAGATATTTACGATGATGTGTTATTGTTGAGAGTCGGTGAGAGGGATGGTGTTGCATCACTCATCAGTGAGCACCCTGCTACACTGTAATTCTCTCTCATGGTGTGTAGGGCATTAAATATATATGTTGTTTCGACACTTGGTTTTATGTAGGTTTGTAGGTACTAGGCATCCACTCCACCCACACCATGGGGTCAGAGCATTCCCAACATACCCAATGGATATGATGTGGTTTAGGGATTTGGCAAGAAAGTATCCATGTCCATGTTCATCATCTCATCATCAATTGATGATATCTTCTATTAGTTCTCATTCTATTTGGTATTGTCTTGTCTTACGCCATTCTTTTTAAGTGGCAATTTTAATGTGTTAATTGTTTGATTTAGATGCATATTGTTATTGTTAATTAGTTAAATTAATATAATGATGGTTAGTATTATGATTGAAACTAAACATTAAATGTAATTTTTAATGTGTGTTGTGAAGATTTAGTTAATGTTAAGTTAGTTTGAAAAATTAAAATTATGTTTACAAAATTAAAAGAATAATATTGTAATTGCAACTTTGTCAATTTTCAGTTGGCAATTAAATAATATTTTTCATTTAATTAAATAATATTGTTCATTTAATTAAATAGTATTATTTATTTATTTGTTATTAATGATTTATTCAAAAATAATTAATCTTGTTAATAATTGCATTTAGTAAATTTTTATTCTAAAAGAATTCTCAGTTAAATTTAGAATGGGATAAGTTTACCAGGTAAAATATTAAATGGTGGAAGGGTTGTGTTTAATATAATTTAATTTAATTTAATTTAATAAGGTGGTATCTAAAAATAATTGTTTTCCTCCTCTTGCCTTGTAAACCCTTTTCACTTTTTGCATGAACTTTCAATGTCTAAGGAACGAGAATAGCTTGAAAATTTTCTTTACACCTGTCATTTGCATGTGTTTGAAAAGGAAAGCCTTTTATTTTTCCTATGGCTATCATTTTGGAGGTAGGGGGAAGGAACTTAGAAAAAAACGCAAAAATCACTATGGGAAAAGAAAGCAATGGTTTTTAGAAAGGAGGAATTACGGAGGAGTTCACATAATACTTAAAATAAAACATGTTAATTATAATAAAGAAAAGGAAGTTAGATAATACTGTACCATTTAAGATGAACTTTTTTATAAATACTTTTTTTAATTGAATATTTATAGGTTTAAATATTTATGTGAGGATTGTTCTTTTATTTATAATATTTAGAACCTATGTAAGTATTTAAATAAATAAATATATTTTCAAATGATATTTATTAGTTATATAGCTACTTTTAAATAAAACTAATTGACAAAGTAAAGAAATTAAATTTAAATTGAAAAGTAATCATTAATTATATTTTACAAAAGATAAGTAATTTAATTATGGGTTAAAATTTATGTTGACAACTAATTAAAAAATGAGTTAGATTAACAACAATCATTTACTCAAAGAGATTAGTATATTTGTAGGGTAATTCATATATATAGTTATATATGTTAAGTGCGTAAGAGATTTTGGTCAACTAACGTCAAATAATAAAATCTAACTTAATTTAGTATTTTCAAAGACTTAATTATTTTTGAGAGTTATGCATCATCATGTAATCAATAATTTATTTTTAAGTATATTTATTTAAAATTAGATTTATTTCCAATGTATTGAAAACCAAATTTATATTCAAGTATATATATTTAAAGTTGGATTTACCTTCAAGTATATTTTAAAAAAAAAAGATTTATTTAAAATTAGATTTATTTCGAGTGCATTTAAAAATTAATTTTATTTTCAAGATTTTTAAAGATAAAGTTGCTTACAAATTCCTTCCCTATTAAAATGGTGATTTCAATTGAGTTGGATTTAAATTAGAATTATTTAGTTTGAAGTCAGAAAATTTAAATGTTAGATTTTTAATTAAATTTATTAAGTTTAAAAGTAATTAAATGCACATATTACATTTAATTAAACTTATTATTTTTAAGTAGTAAATTTATCTAGGTTATATTTTGATTAAATTATCTTGAGGTAATTCAATGTATAAGTCAGGGATTTTAAATTAAGAAAAATATGATGGGTTACATATTTTAGGTTCTCATAGTGCTTATCCATTTAAAAGATATTATGATAAAAATGCATTTAATTATAAGTCGATCATTTAATCATGTTTTACACTATCTTTAGTAAGATTGAATTATGTTACCATTTGAGTGAATCAAATGGTTAAATCCTTTCATGTTTAATTAAGATTAGTTTATTTATCAAATTAAAAAGGAATGTTTAAATAAGAGGAGTATGCAACATGCTTTCAATTTTTGTTGCATGAAATGGTGTTAAGGTTTGATTTCTTGCATTCGCCTCATTAATTGAATACTACATTAATTTATTTTCATTTGACAAGTTTATAAGCCAAGCCTTGATGTAAGATCCTTGGAAACCCTAGTATTTACATACCCTTTAGTTGGGAGTATATGAAGGTTGGTGTTATAGGCTTCTTGAGGCATTGGGTAAAGAGTTTATGTTGGATTTCTTCATTTAATTTTGAAATGTTTGATTTAATTATTAGTTTTTAAATCTTGTGGATGTTACCTTATTTGGTAGTATTCCTCTTGTTATGGTTGTTTGGCGAGATGGTCCATGCCTCGCGTTTCTACTCAGACTGGTAAAGTTTGGTGTTTTATGTTTGGTACACCCCTGATTGTTGCAAAGTTTTATATTCAGACCATGCAAAGATACTCTCCTATATTATCCCCTATTTTTCATTTGTATTCCTCTAGAAGTAGTCACCTTGTAGGTGGTCATTGAGATTGTTGTGTATTATGCTTTGGTTGACCTTGCAGTTTGGCCTTGGGATCATTTTGCATGTTTGTCTTGGTCCTGGGTCCTTTCTTATCATCTCCTAGCATGGAGGTGGACCTTCAGGTCTATGTGGTTGGGTTGAACATGCTATGTACCACATTGAGTTCCCAGGTTGTGTTCATAAGGAAAATATTGATGCAGAGTCTCCAAAGCCACACTTGGTTGAAGAATCATCTTCACTTTGTACCTTACCTTTCATTAATGTATCATTATAGTACTCAATGTACTTTTCCCATTGATATAAGGGAAGCATTATGTAATGCACCTGTGTAACCTTGATATGTTTTATTTGTGGAAATATGCTCCATAGTTGTATTATGGAACTATGAATTGAATTGCAATAAAATGATGTATTGTTTTCCACTCTTTTTATCATTAATAGTTGTATGTCATCATTATGTAATCTTATTTGTTTATTCGCTTTCATTTGATAAAATTTCATGATTCATAATGACCATTCTGTGTACCCTAGAGGACATGAATGACTTTGTAATTGCATAATTGGTTTTCATGTAATGTATGTACATATCCATCGTATGCAATGTTTTGATTTCAAAAAAAGAGTGTTTGGTGTTTATTGTCCTTTAAGGTTCACATAGTGGAGCATTATAGTTTTTGTTTGGAAAGTGAAACATGGCATAAGATAAATTTGTACATTCATTACATGAAAGGGTATGTACACAATCATCATGGAAAAAATAGGCCCTTAAGTGGTAAAAAAATTAGAAAAATCAGAGTTAGGAAACTTGACATAAAAATTTGAATAAGTTATCTATATTATTTCAAAAATATGTAAAAATATAACCTATAGAAAATTGAATGTAGTTTCTAAACTACTAGGTTTCTTTGAAAAAATAAAATTTGGTGAAAATTTGAAATTTCAATGTAGTAGTACTTAAATTTTAGGGAAAAAATAAGAAGTAGGCATCTATCTGACCACCTTAACCACAATAAAATGATAATATTATTTTATAAGATTTTAGACATAAGTATAGGACTCATGTTTGGATGTGATGCATATCTTTTTGTAATTTTTTTCCAAGTAAATAATTAATTATAAAAAATTTATTACAACTTTTAAAAAATATAAAAACTCATATTTCTAACCACCTTAACTTGGTCAAAACTTCATGAAATTCAATTTTTCTTTTTTAATCCTATATTATGTGAAGCATAGAATGTGATGCATGTTTTGGATTCAAAAAAAATGATACCATTTGAAATCTATAGATGTTTTTCAATTAGCCTATCAATTAGGACTTTAGTCATAATTCAAATAGAAAATGAATAATTATTATTTATTAAATTCAAAGTAAATAGTAATTTATATTGGTGGAAAGCTAAGAATTTCCTTTAAAAACCCTTTTCATTTCATCAATTTTAGGTAAAAAAAGTCGTTAGCCACATACCCTACGAATACCCATCATATCACCACTTTTTCACCCATCATGATCCTGCACATTTCCAAAAAGCAATTATAGATTTACAAAGTAATCTATGTCCTCTAGGGTACACTAAACAATCATTACAAATCATAAAATTTTATCAACAAAAGCGACTAAAAGCCAAGAGAACATAATGATGATATACAACCATTAAAGATGAAAAGAGAGGAATATGATACATCATTTTATTCTGATTCAATTCATGGTTCCAATAATACAATTGTGGAGCATATTTCCACAAATACAATACATCATGATTGCATTAATACATTACACAATTCTCCCCTTATAACAATGGGAAGAGTACATCAAGAAAAATTACATCAATGAAGAATAAGGTACAAGGTGAGGAAAAGTCTTCAACAACATGAAGCTCTAGAGACTCTGCATCCACCTTCGCATCGCGAACACAACCTAGGAACCCAATGGGGTGCGTAGCACATTCCACCAAATCATGTGGACCTAAAGGTCTACCCCCATGCTAGGAGATGAAAAGAAAGGATCCACATCCAAACAAGCTCAAGTAAAAAAGGCTAACTCAACATTGACATAATACAACATCAAACAAGTACAACAACACTTGTTTAGGAAACTCTTCAAAATAGTTTTGAAAAAAGACTCACAACAACAAGGGTGTACCAAGCATAAAAGCCACACAATGAATACATGTGTGAGGAATGAACCATCTCGCTTGTAATCATAACCAAAGGCAAGGAAAATCATGGAACAAGGTACACCTATGAGCTCAAAATATAAATACAATCAATGGAAAGACAAAGGTCTAATCATGGGAAAATTCCACACAAAACAGGTTTCCCATCGCCTCTAGAGGCCTAACAAACTATGACCCATGACCATTCAAAAGGGAGTAACTTAAGCTTTATGGGTTCCCAACCTATCCAAAACATGTCTAGACATTAGAATTACCTCATAAATAAAATAAAACAAGAGGAAAATATGATCAATCATGGAAGCACTAATATGGCTAAGGAATCAATTTCAAAGAGTATTCAGAATAAATAAATAACTATCTAGCATGTTCAAGATAAACTATAAATGTTCATTCACTTAAATGTAGACACAATCCAATCCTTCTAAAGATAATGTAGAGAATAATTAAATAATTAACTATAACTAAATGCATTTCCATCATAAAATATTTTAATTAGATAAGCACTATGAAACCCTACAGTAGATAAACCCTCATTTTTCCTAATTTAAGATTCCTAACTTAATCCTTTATTTACTTCAAAATAATTAACATTAATAAAAATAAATAAATGAATTTAATCAGAATATATCCTATTAATTTATTACTTCAGATAGTAAACTTAGTTAAAATGAAGCATATTGGTATACTTCAACAAATACATTTAATCAAAATATAAGATATGCATTTGTTAGCTTGAAACTAAATAAATCTTATTCAAATCCAACCTAGACGATTTTTATGCAAATCACAAATCTAAGATTAGAGGAATTCATAAATAATTTCAATCTTAAATAACTAGTAATTAAATATTTTTTTTTATGCATTTGAGAACAACTTAAATCTAATTTTAAATGGATTTGAACACAAATCTAATTTTGGAAACTTCAAAGATTGCATATTGAAGTTATAATAGATTACATCAACATTTAATTATCTACAACATAAATAAATCAATTTTTGGCTTACATAATTTCTCAATTATTGCCTAAAATTCATTGAGGAAGAAATGTATTCCTTTACTTATTTGTAGTACTTCTCTTACTTCCTTCACTTTTAACATATAATTTTATATAATAATTCATTCTTTATTGTTAAATTACATATATTTCACTTAATATTTTTACTTTTCTTATTTACTTCATATTTACCTTATCATATCTTTTCACCTTATTATTACTTCCAATAGTAATAATATAAATCAATAGTAAAATAAAATAACAATAACAATAAGGATGTAACAATTTGATAAATTATACCATTGTTTTATTATGATAATTAAGACTAGTTATTTTGATAATGTTGTTTTCGATTTTATGATAATGATGAAAGTAAGATAAGAGACAAACACTTAAGTTGTTGTAAGTACAAATGTTAATGAATAATAAAGAGTTTGAGAATATAAAAATAAGTTGTACAAAATTAATGCTATAGAAATATATTTAATATTATCAATTTGTTTAATTAAATACTATATATATATATATACTTTTAAAGAATATTCCTTTCAGCTAAATTAATATATATATATATTAGTCATTGTAAGCATGACACTGTGTCCCTATCTTTATCTCCACCTTGCTTCAAACATTTTCTCCTTCTCTCCACGTGCCTGGTCGTGGCATCCACTTTATGCATGCCTTTACGTGGTACCTGGGCAAGGACGGTTTGCATGTTGCACTGGGTGGATTTGATGGGAAGGAAACACTCGGCTGCTGGGAGGGGGACAGGCGCATTGTCACTACTTTCTTCCGTCGGTATATACCTCTCTACTAGTGCATCTACAAAATTATGCCCATTTATTCTTTTCACTATCGATTGCACAATACACTGTATGCAGAATTTTGAGGTAAGTCACTTGCCATTTATTTATGGTTGTGTTTATATATAGGATAGAATTTTAAATCCTTACCTGTTTCCTTGCGTAGTTTCGACTGATTTTAAGCCATTTCTCCGGCACTGCATAAGTAACACAAGCAAAGTTTACGGTGTTAGATTTTTCTCCTGTGTGCTCATTAATTCGATGATGTTGAGAGCTCCTTTACTAAATTCATTTTGTGTTTATCCTGCATTCTTTGCATTCCAAGAGATGTCATCTTCTTGGGGCACTCCATCAACAGTTCGCACGTCTCACCCAGCCCCATCTACATGTTATATTAAATTCCTTTGTTAAATTGCCATGCTATTGTACAGGACTAATGATAAGTTGTACTAGGGATTATTCTGTAGACTATGTTCGCGGATTTGACATACTTGGCATTTGAAGTTGTTGAAACTGTATTCCTCTTTAGATATTGATGCATCTATCTCTGAGTTGGGGCATTCATTATTTGAATTATATGTGACCTGAGTACTGGAAGTTTCCTGACAAACAAAGTGGATGCCTTGTCTATGCCCTCATCTCCTACATGCGAGCGACCGCATTTCTTAGTGGCTTTCTGTCCAAAAAGTTCTCATGCCTTGTCTTTGCGCCACATTTCGGCGTACATGTCTTCCAGCGTGGTTGCAACTACAAATATGCCAAAGGAACTTTATCCTTAATACCCAGATGGATTTCCATACCCTGTACCTACCCTCCCATTCTGGGTGTAGGCAGTGAGGATGCTAGAAAAGATTGTATAATTTGGCTTTACGCCTGCCAAGTGCATTTGCTTGAAAGTATCTTAAGCCTTTTTGACAAATTCGTTATGTCCATATTCTGCAATGTTAGCATTTCATGAGATCTCATTGTCTTAGAGTTGCATTTAACCTTCATGATTCTGTTGGCAATCTGTCACATCTGTAGTACTTGGAAATTGAATGTTGTAAAGGTTTAAGTAATCTCTCTCTGATTTGTTGGAATATTAACCCTAACTGCTGCCGTCCCCGCCAACCACTGCCCGCTATATCGCAATCAATAAATTAGTCATTGCGATATCGCGGGAGTCTTCGGTAATGTTTTTGTTTTATATCAACCGCCTGCCGTACCTCCAGCCAATGCCCGCTATATCGCAATCAATAAAATATTCATCGCGATATCATGGGAGACTTCGTAGAAGTTTGTTTTACTTTTAACCGCCAGGTGTTTACTGCAGTTTACCGGCCGTCAACTAACCGCTGCCCGCAATATCGCAATCAAGTTTTTAACCATCGCGATACCGCGGGGAACTATGGAGAAAGCCGCCACCGCCAAAGGAAATATCGGGATGCGAAATATTTAATATTTAAGTTTGAATATTATGAAAAGGACATTGTATTAAATGTATTTTGACGGGGGAAAAGTTAGTTAGGTGAATTTGAAAAATTGTATTCGTTTCCTCTCATCTGTGAAATTTTTCACGTGACTTTTTACCTGCAGCATATTATTATGTAATTGTAATTTTATTTTGAACAATGTAAGAAGAACAGAGGAATGTGAATGTGAAGAAACAGAAAATTACGAGCAGCAGCTCTATGTGTTGAAAATAATATTTTTATGTTTTAAATTTTACTGTGCATGAATTTTTAATTTCCTCTGCCTCTGGGCCTTCACGTGGTATCAGAGCAAGTTCGAGTATCAGAGCAAAGCAGATTATCTGGGTAAATTTCAAAAATGGCAGCAAGCACAAGCTTGACAAACCCACAAATTCCACAGTTTAATGGGAAGAATTATGAGTACTGGTCAATTACAATGAAAGCACTATTTAGCTCACAAGATATATGGGATTTAGTAGAAAATGGATTTGCAGAGCCAGCAGATGCAGTAGCATACAATGCTTTAACACAAGCAGAGAAAGACTTATTGAAGGACACAAGGAAGAAAGATTCAAAGGCTTTATTTTATCTGTTTCAAGCTGTACATGAGAGCATTTTTCCAAGGATTTCAGCAGCAACAAAGTCCAAACAAGCATGGGACATACTTCAAACAGCCTATCAAGGCATGGCAAAAGTTAAAACAGCAAAGCTACAAATGCTGAGAAGAGATTTTGAAACAATATGTATGAAGGACAATGAATCTATAGATTCATTCTACACCCAAGTCATTGGGGTGGTTAATCAAATTAGGTCTCATGGAGAAAATCTGGAAGATACCAGAGTTGTTGAAAAGATTTTAAGGAGTTTGCCCACAAAATTTCTACCGGTTGTAGTTGCTATAGAGGAGACAAAGGATCTCTCACAGTTCTCAGTTGATGAGCTGTATGCATCTCTAATTTCTCATGAACAAAGGTTGAAAAGGTCAGCAGATACATCACTGGAGCATGCTTTCAAAACTCAGGCTTCAGTCAGTCAAGGAAGAGGCAGAGGTAGATCAAGAGGAAGAGGAAGAAACTCTTACAGAGGTGAAAGATACAGTTTATCAAGCTCAAATGGAAGAGGCAGCAATCAAGGCTCAAGCCAAAACCCAACACAGAATCAGTCACAAAATCAAAGGTATGAGAAATCTCAAGTCCAATGTCACTACTGTAAAAAATATGGGCATTATATGAATGAGTGTAGAAAGAAGCAGTATGATAATAATAGACAAAATGCAAATTTTTCAAGAGAAGGTCAAAATCAGGATTCAGATAAGAGAACAATGTTTTTAGCTTGTAATGTTGCTCAAGCAAATGAGAAAGATGTATGGTTTTTAGATTCAGGCTGTAGCAATCATATGACAGGGAATCTAGAAATGTTTTCAAGTTTAAATGAGAATGTAAAGTCTGATGTTACATTGGGTAATGACAACAAAGTGTCAGTCAAAGGAAAAGGAGATGTCAATATTCTAACTAAACAGGGGGAGAAAAAGTATATTTCAGATGTGTATTTTGTGCCTGGTCTGAAACATAACTTAATGAGTGTAGGGCAACTGGTTCAAAAGGGTATAGAGTAACCTTCAAGAATGGTCTCATGCACAATTTTAGACAAATACCCAAGCAACCACTTATTGCAAAAGTCGAATGACAAATAACAGAATGTTTCCCCTTAAAGATAAGGCCAGATTTGAATATAAATTATGCTCAAGCACAACACTTAATGAATTCACAAGTGGGTAGAGAAGAAACTACAGCAGTAGTGCAGACAATCTTTCAAGCTGAGATAAAAGATGAAAACTGGTTATGGCACCTGAGATTTGGTCATCTCAACTTTGGAGGTTTAAATTTACTTCATAGAAAAGGCATGGTCAAGGGACTACCTTTAATAGAAAAACCAGAAAGGGTATGTGAAGGGTGCATTTTAGGAAAACAACATAGAGAATCATTTCCAGCAGGAAAGTCAACTAGAGCAAAAGCCCCTTTGGAAATTATACATTCAGATTTGTGTGGACCTATGCAAACACCTTCAATAGGTGGTAGTTTTTATTTTCTAACATTCATTGATGATTATTCAAGAAAAATATGGGTATATTTTCTAAAGCAGAAAAATGAAGTGTTTGATCTGTTTCGTCAGTTCAAGAATTTAGTTGAAAAACAGAGTGGTTATTACATTAAAGTGTTGAGAACAGATAGAGGTGGTGAATATATTTCAAGAGAATTTTTTAATTTTTGCAAGGATCATGGAATTCACAAGCAATTCACAACTAGATACACACCTCAGCAAAATGGAGTAGCTGAAAGGAAAAACAGAACAATCATGGAAATGGCTAGAAGTATGTTAAAAGCCAAACATTTGTCAAATGAATATTGGGCAGAAGCAATTTCTTGTGCAGCCTATATAATGAATAGGTGTCCAACAAAAAGTGTCATGAATATGGTACCTGAAGAAGCATGGACAGGAAGAAAACATAGTGTTACTCACATGAGAGTATTTGGATGTGTTGCATATGCACATGTGCCTGATGAATTGAGAAGGAAGCTAGATAATAAAGGAGAAAAATGTATATTTGTTGGATACAGTGAAGAATCCAAAGCTTATAAGCTCTATAATCCAACAACAAAGAAAGTTATAATCAGCAGAGATGTACAATTTGTAGAAGATGAAGCATGGGATGGAAGTATAGAGAAGACAATCAATATTTCAGCAAGTATACCTCAAGAGGAGAATGAAGTTTCAGCATCAACAATTATTCTAGCTATTGTGACTCCTGCCATTCCCATTCAAGCTCAGCAAAGTGGTCCACAAGTGACACCAGCATCGACTATAAGAACAGCCTCAATCATTCAAGGAAGCAGTCCAACAAGAGGACAGCAAACACCATCTACAGCAGGACCATCGGGTCCACATTCCACAAGTTCAAGTGATATGTCAAATCCTACATTGGCAAGTCTGAGAAGACAGAAAATCAGAAGCATAAGAGATATATATGAACAAAATGAAGGTGAGAATAATTCAGATCAGATTTCTCTTTGTGCATTTTATTCTCAAATAGAAGATCCAGTTCATTTTGAAGATGCAGTCAAAGATGATAAATGGGTAAGTGCTATGGATGAAGAGATTGAAGCAATTGAAAAGAATCAGACATGGGAACTAGTCAGTCTTCCAAAAGACAAAGATGTCATTGGAGTGAAATGGGTTTATAAAACCAAATTGAATGAAAAAGATGAAGTTCAGAAGCTTAAAGCAAGATTGGTTGTAAAGGGCTATTCACAACAGCCTGGAATTGACTACAATGAAACATTTGCACCTGTAGCATGATTGGATACTATAAGGATGATTTTAGCATTAGCAGCTCAGAATAAGTGGTCTGTATTTCAAATGGATGTAAAGTCAACTTTTTTAAATGGTTATTTAGAAGAAGAAGTTTATGTGGATCAGCCACCTGGGTATGAAATTCTGGGTCAAGAAGACAAAGTTTACAAATTGAAAAAGGCACTGTATGGATTGAAGCAAGCCCCAAGAGCTTGGTACAGCAGAATAGATAGTTATCTTTTGCAGAATGGATTTAATAGATGTAGCAGTGAGCCCACACTGTATACAAAAATGAATGAAGAAGGTGAAATACTAATAGTATGCTTATATGTGGATGATTTAATTTTCACTGGCAATTTGTCAATTGATCTGTTCAAGGCAGACATGAAGAAAGAATTTGAAATGACAGACTTAGGTCTGATGAAGTATTTTTTAGGCATTGAAGTGAATCAAAATGAAAGTGGTATTTTTATTTCACAGTCAAAATATGCAAATGACATTTTGAAAAGGTTTAATATGATGAAGTGCAAACCAGCACCAACACCTACAGTGACAGGTCTGAAACTAAGCAAGAATGATAGAGGGTCTAATGTTGATCCAACCTTGTTTAAGAGGCTTGTTGGAAGTCTCATGTATCTCACAGCCACAAGGCCAGACATTATGTATGGAGTAAGTTTGATTTCAAGGTTTATGGAAACACCAAAAGACACCCATTGGAAAGCAGGGAAAAGAATTTTAAGGTATGTAAGTGGAACAAGAAATTTTGGCATCAAGTATTCAAGTTCAGATGAGTTCAAACTCATAGGATACACAGACAGTGACTGTGCTGGCAGCATTGATGACAGAAAAAGCACGTCTGGTTATGTATTTAATTTTGGGACAGGAGTTGTCTCATGGTCTTCAAAGAAGCAGCCAATAGTTTGTCTTTCATCAGCCGAAGCAGAGTATGTGGCAGCCACAAGTGCAGCATGTCAAGCAGTTTGGATGAGAAGAATTTTGAAAGAATTGCAAAATGAACAAATGGAGGCAACAAAAATTTACTGTGATAATAATTCAGCCATTGCTCTTTCGAAGAATCCAGTCTTTCATAAGAGAAGCAAGCACATTGATACCAGGTATCATTTTATCAGAGAATTAATTAACAATGGTGATATATTTTTAGAATTTTGCAGATCAGAAGAACAAAGTGCAGATATTTTTACAAAGCCGCTGGGAAGAGATAATTTTATTTTTCAAAGGAACAGATTGGGCATGGTGGACAGCGCAGTTATGCTTAAGGGGGAGTGTTGGAATATTAACCCTAACTGCGCCGTCCCCGCCAACCACTGCCCGCTATATCGCAATCAATAAATTAGTCATTGCGATACCGCGGGAGTCTTCGGTAATGTTTTTGTTTTATATCAACCGCCTGCCGTACCTCCAGCCAATGCCCGCTATATCGCAATCAATAAAATATTCATCGCGATATCACGGGAGACTTCGTAGAAGTTTGTTTTACTTTTAACCGCCAGGTGTTTACCGCAGTTTACCGGGCCGTCAACTAACCGCTGCCCGCAATATCGCAATCAAGTTTTTAACCATCGCGATACCGCGGGGAACTATGGAGAAAGCCGCCACCGCCAAAGGAAATATCGGGATGCGAAATATTTAATATTTAAGTTTGAATATTATGAAAAGGACATTGTATTAAATGTATTTTGACGGGGGAAAAGTTAGTTAGGTGAATTTGAAAAATTGTATTCGTTTCCTCTCATCCGTGAAATTTTTCACGTGACTTTTTACCTGCAGCATATTATTATGTAATTGTAATTTTATTTTGAACAATGTAAGAAGAACAGAGGAATGTGAATGTGAAGAAACAGAAAATTACGAGCAGCAGCTCTGTGTGTTGAAAATAATATTTTTATGTTTTAAATTTTACTGTGCATGAATTTTTAATTTCCTCTGCCTCTGGGCCTTCATGATTCCATTGTCAACTTGTCTCAGCCGCTAAATGATTATGTAACATCAGTGTATACTTTGGAGCTAACCCCAGTTGCATTTTCAGGTCCTTCATCCTTAGCAACCACAGTGTCAGCAAGGAGCGATGAATAATTCTATGTTTTGGAGTTGCCAATCTGTAACTGCAAATTCTGAAACCCAAGTGATACATTAACATCCATTTTGTGCATATCCTGCAATCATTGCATTCCTTGAGATCATATTTCTTTGAGGCATTTTGCCAAACAGTTCATGTGCTTTGTCTGTGCCTCCACAAATTGCATGCATGCCTAACAAGGCACTTGCATCCATACGTTTTGATGCATGCCTGTGGCCCGTTCCAAATCTCCCTTTTTGGCACAGGCACTAGGGATGTTGGTTAAGGTTGCGGAATTTGGCTTTGCCCCTGCCAATTATCTTCATGGTGTCCCTCCTTTCACCTTTTTAGCTCTGTTATATCCTTGTAGACAGATTAGTTGATGCGTAGTCATATTTAAATGGAGGTTGTTATATGAGTATATTTACATGTTAGATGACGTATTGTTCTTTAGGTGTTTACCTGTTGCTCATTTTCGTTTTCCCATGGCAGTGCTTCAGTTTTGTTATGAGTGATATATTTTTTATAATATAAAAATATATGTATAAATACGTGTGTACTTAGGGTTGTCTTTTTGCTATAAATGACAGTAAAGAAGCTATAGCCATCTGATTCATTAGAGTTCTTTGACAACAGCGTGATTGAAATAGAAATGTATTTATATGTGGGTTTATATATATGTAGTGTGTTACATCTGTGTAATATCATTTTATTTCAATGAGGACTGTAATTATAGAAGTAGCCTTTTAGTTGTTGTGGCCTAAAATCATATAGGTGTTTATATACTAAATATTTTAATTTTATTTGTTGATATGTATGATTCGCGTTTGAGTCTACCTTATGTGTTGTTGTCTATAACTTATATATATACAGCGTCGAAATATTCATGATAAAATATTTTATATATATATATATATATATATATATATATATATATATAATTGGTAAGTAATTGTGTTAAAATTTGAACATTGGAAAAGAAGTATGGTTTTGGCCCTTTAAGAAAATGAATAACTCTACCTATATGAATTAGTGGAATATACGATAAATATTGTAGGAATCTAGTGGTAAATGTTAATATGAAAATGTAGTTTTAATTGTATTTAGTAGCTTGAAGAATTTAGTTAAAAGAGTGAATTAATTGTTGGGTAAGTCAAGGGACTTGATTTTTTTTTTTTATAGAAATAAAGAGTCTTTTAATCGAAATATGGATTAAATGGGAAACAAAGGAGTATGTTAGATGAGTGAGAGTTTTAAAATACTTAAAAGGGAAAAGGGATTGGTTTAGTTTCACTTAGGTAATTGAAGGATTAATTCTAGTGATAATTATGATGATCTTTATAAGTAATTTGAAGATTAAGAGTATAAGCATATTTAGGGAGAATTATATAAGTAAAGGAATTTCTAAAGTCAATATTATATGGGTAATCTAAAAATGAATAAATATCGCTCCTTTATATAATACTTTGAGTGATTAATTTTAAAGAAGATTATTTATTTAAATAAATTAAATTAAGCATAAGAGGGAATATTGACTATATTTAAATTTATTGAAAAAGAATGAGTTTTCCTTTGGCAATTAAATGTTGTATATTTATTAATTAATTTTATTAGATATTGGAAATAAGAATTTAAGTAAGTGAGAAGTAATAATAGGGTGAAAAAGATATGATAAGGTAAATATTAAGTGAAATATATGTAATGCTAATTTAATAATAAATAATGAATTATTATATAAAATTATACGTTAAAAGTGGAGGAAGTAAGAGAAGTATTGCAAGATAAGTAAAGGAATACATTTCTTCCTCGATGAATTTTAGGAAATAATTGAGAAATTATGTAAGCCAAAAAATGATTTGTTTATATTGTAGATAATTAAATATTGATGTAATTTATTATAACTTCTTTGAAGTTGCTGAAATAAGATTTCTATTCAAATGCATTTAAAATTATATTTAAGTTGTTCTCAAATGAATAAAAAAATTAGATTTAATTACTAGTTATTTAAGATTAAAATTATTTACAAAATCCTCTTAGATTTGTGATTTGTGTAAAAATCATCTAGGTTGAGGATTTATTTACTTTGAAACTAACAAATGCAAATGTTATATTTTGATTAAATCTATTTATTGACGTATACCAATATGCTTCATTTTAACTAAGTTTACTATTTAAAGTAATAAATGAATATGATATATTCTAATTAAATTCATTTATTTAAAGTAAACCAATATGCCACTTTTAATTGAATTTATTATTTTGAAATCACAAATATATATATATATATATATATATATATATGTTAATTATTTTGAAGTAAATAAAGGATTAAGTTAGGAATCTTAAATTAGGAAAAATTGAGGGTTTATCTACTATAGGGCTTCATAGTGCTTATCTAATTAAAATGTTTTATGATGGAAATGCATTTAGTTATAGCTAATTATTTATTTATTCTCTACATTATCTTTAGAAGGATTGGATTGTGTCTACATTTAAGTGAACAAACATTTATAGTTTATCTTGAACATGCTAGATAGTTATTTATTTATTCTAAATACTCTTTGGAATTAATTCCTTAGCCATATTAGTGGTTCCATGATTGATTGTATTTTCCTCTTGTTTTATTTCACTTTTGAGGTAATTCTTATGTCTAGACATGTTTTGGATAGGTTGGGAACCCGTAATGCTTAAGTTGCTCCATTTTGAATGGTCATGGGTGGTAGTTTGTTAGAATTCCAGAGGCGATGGGAAATATGTTTTGTGTGGAATTTTTCCATGATTAGACCTTTGTGTTTACCTTTGTGTTTCCATTGATTGTATTTCTATTTTGAGCTCATAGGTGTACCTTGTTCCAGTATTTTCCTTGCCTTTGGTTATGATTACGAGCAAGATGGTTCATTCCTCGCACATGTATTCATTTTGTGGATTTTATGCTTGGTACACCTTTGTTGTGAGTCTTGTTTTAGAACTATTTGGAAGAGTTTCCTAAAAAAGAATTGTTGTACTTGTTTGATGTTATCTTATGTCAGTGTTGAGTTATCCTTTTCTGCTTGACCTTGTTTGGATGTGGATCCTTTCTTGTCATCTCCTAGCATCGGGGGTGGACCTTCGGGTCCCCATGGTCAGGTGGAATGTGGTACACACTCCATTGGGTTTCCAGGTTGTGTTCACGATGTAGAAGTGGATGCAAAGTCTCTAGAGCTTCACGTTGTTAAAGAATTTTCTCACCTTGTACCTTAGTCTTCATTGATGTAATTATTCTTGATGTACTCTTCCCATTGTTATAAGAGGAGCATTATGTAATGTATTACTATAATCATGATGTGTTGTATTTGTGGAAATATGCTCCACAATTGTATTATTGGAACCATGAATTGAATTGGAATAAAATGATGTATCATATTCCTCTCTTTTGATCTTTAATGATTGTATATCATCATTATGTTCTCTTGGCTTTTAGTTGTTTTCATTCATAAAATTTTATGATTTATAATGACCATTTTGTGTAACATAGAGGATGTAGATGACTTTGTAAATGTATAATTATTTTTCATGTAATGAATGTACAAATTTATCTTATGCAATGTTTCGCTTTCCAAAAAAAATTGTGGTGCTTGTTGTCCCTTGGGTTCCACATGGTAGGGTGCAGCCAAGGAGCACACTCTGGGTCATGTGAATGGCATGCTCACACTGTACCACATGAGGGCTACTATTGTATCCTAACAATGTTCCCTCCTTCCTCATTGGGTGGCTAGTATCTAGTCACACAATGTTGTATTGTGCAATTTTGAAGATTGAGGACCTTGTATATGATTCTTGGTAATTTTAGATTGAATTTGAAGGCTGAAATTTTGTTTATGTTTGATTGTAATGGTTTAGCCATACTTAATGATCTTATTCTCTTGTAGCCCTTGTGGTTACATTTGATTTAGTGTTGACATTGTGTGCATTTCTTACTTTATTGCTAACATTGAATCTTATTTGATGTTTATTTTATGACTTTGGTGGCTAAAATAGTTTAACCTTATTGTTTTTGAGGTTTTCCATGTGTCATATTGTGATTCCTCTCCAAGGGCATATGAGGCAGACTTAGTGAGTGTATACGAGGAAGAAGACGCATGGAACCTTGAGGATGGGGGTATATGAGGCTATTTTACAACTAGGACCCACTACCCACCTATGTGGGATGACTATCTCTTTGATGCTAACCACCTTATACAATAAGAGATTAGTCATTTTGGTCTTGTTTGGATGGTCTCAACATGTCTATGTGGCCTAATACCATCAACCAATTGAGTGTGAGGTATGGATTATGTGAGATGGATGTTAGCTCTTGGTTCATGGATTATGTATCATGGATTAGTATACTACTTTCTGGTGTCTCGATGAACAATTGTGTAGTCTTGTGATGTGAGTTTGTGTGTATGTAAAGAATGTATGCTAAATTATAGAAATAGTAACTATGAAATGATAAACTTATGATTTTATGCTTGGAGAGTGATACATTGTGTTTTGTTCATTCTAAAGAGGTGTTATTAGGTAGTCTTTGCTACATATGTGGTGAAATTTTTTGTTGAACAATGAATTAAGAGGAATGCCTTGTGTGTAAATGATGATATTTAACAAAAAAATGGGTGCTCTTTGTGTGTGAGTATGTTGTGTTTTTATGTAAGTGTAGCATTTCAAGGTAATGATTCAGTTTGAATGACTGGTACTAATGTGCTATGTTTCCACCCTAATTTGTGATTTTTAGGTTGTTAATTTTGAATCTCAGTGATGAAGGTAAATTAATTGGTTATGCTTATCTTATGGACTTAGTGTTATGCATTGATTAGTGATTTTTATGAGACATTGAAAATAGTGTTATAAATGATATAATTGATATTACGTGATGTGTTTATTGTTACAATCTTCATGAGAGGGACAATGTAGCACCACTTGCTCATGAATTCCCTACTACACTGTGACTTCCTCTCATGATGTGTTTGTTTTGGATATATAAATATTGTTTTGACACTTGGCTTTATGCAGGATTGTAGGTACCCAAGCCTCAATTCCACCTACACTATCAAGATAGGGTGAGCCTCATAAATCCCAATGGGTATGAAGTTGAAAATGGATTTGACAAGAAAGTTCCCCATCCTAGTCCATCAACCCATCATTGTGGTGAAGGAGGTCCTTTTTTTGTGATCCCATTTCTATTTTGGTAACGTTTCATTTTGAGTCATTCAATTTTTACTTGTCTAATTAATGTCATTATAATAATTGATATAGTTGATAATTCAAGTTGCATTATTGTGCTTATGCTTTCAAGCGACTTCTAGGAGTAAGTCAATGCCAAGGGAGGGAGGATGTAGTGTTCCTCTGATTCGGTCATCTTTAGTTTCTGAGTATGTTTTTTTGGTGTACTTAGCGGTTTTGTTTAAACTAGTTAATTAAAATTGAGAATTATTTTGCTATGTGAATTTGAGTACCATTAGAAAATAAACTAAGTGTGAGACCACTCATCATCATGTCTACATAAGATGATTGATTATGAGAATATAGTTAGCCACTTATCAAGGTTAGGGATCATTGGGTTATTGATTATAAACTTGTTTGAACGATTTTTATTTGGGTATAGAATACTTAAGTACCCTATCATTACAGATTGATTTTAGGAATCCATAATAATTTATTCATATTTTAGGTATTAGGAAATTACAAACTAATATGTTCGAGATGACCAATTGTCTTTTAATTGATTCCAATTTGTCTTGATAATTTAGTTGATTCCTATAGCTAAGAATTTTAATTCTATAATTCTAATACACATGTTCTAATTAAAATAATAATAAAATAAAATAAAAATAATAACAACCATTGTTTGATTTTAGAAGTGAATAGATTATAATAAAAGAGAACTTGAATACTTACCTTTATAATTATTAAATGAGGATTATATTAAATCTAGGGGATTATTTGAGCTATTTAATGTATGTCAACAATAAGTGGATTGAGAATAAAAAAATTCTTTATGTAAATCTAGATAAATTAAATAATCAAAGAGCCCATGTCAAAATTGGGATGAGCCAACTTAGCAAAAAATAGACTAAGTGTGATATGTAGTTGTTTTAAGATGTTCTATCTAAATGAGAATTGGCATTTTCTTTTATTTAATTTTTTTTATAATAAAGATATAAAATTTATATTATTAATAAATAGTGTTATATTTGAATAAAGATATTCCTTAAAGATTAGTTAGAAAAAAAAGATAAAATAAAATAAGTAAATAAATTATATATAAAAACCATTATTCTTGATAAATAACATACATTTTAACAAAGGTATTCATTTTAAAAAATGGAGAAGGATTAAGATTATTTCAAAAGAGAAATATTTTTTTTCCTCACCATGTGCTTGGTCAATATATCCTCAATATTCGTGGCTTTATGTTGGCAAGTTTGTAAAATCAAGGCAAAGTTCTATTTTGGGGTGTGGAAGCCAGTTTGAAGGAGGATGTGATTGATTAAAAAAAAATAGAGGAGGAATGATCTACAAAGTTATTACAAACCAAAGCCAATTTTAACTGGATAGTGCAATGGAATCGAGCCAAGAATATGGGCTAGCTATGGTAAGATTTCTACATGATTGGGAAATGTAACTGTACAATTTTATATTCAAATGTGAAGTTGAAAGTGTGGATTCTTTAGATTCATGCAATCTTTATAAATTACAAATGCTAGATTTTTTTTCCCATAATAGACTTAAAATGATTGGTACTTTATAATTGGCATTCTATGTAATTGTGTAGTGCATAACTTTCAATGCCACTAAGATGCTGGGAATTGTTCTAGACATGGGGATGATAGCCCTTACAAATTTGGGAAATGAAAACCCTACTATTTACAGTTAAAAGTTTAAAGCTAACAACTAGAAATTAGAGAGGGTTCTATATGCTGAAAATGCACAGTTGTTGTGTCTAGCCTTCTTGGTATATTTCATTATGTAGGAAGTGTTTCTAGAATATAATCTTTCAAATGTCAGTAGTAGGAAACATTATTTTCAACCATGTTTCTTGGATATTTTAGCATTCTCCATTCCTACAATACATCCATGGTGTAGGTTTAGCACTATGACATAATATTTGGTTAGGAAAAAAGAAAAATAAAATAAAATAAAATAAATAAAGTGTATAAACTAAAAGGAATTTCTTATGGAGTAGCCCAATATGGTGGTTATACTTTATCAGATAAGCACTTCTTTTTATTTTATTTTATGGTATTTTGGAATTTATCTGTATTAAACTATTGTGATAGACTACTTACAATGACCATTTCTTGGCATGGTTGATTTGTTTGGATGTTGGGTATTTTTTTAAATGTGCACAATGTTTAGTATAGCATAGCTATTAATTACAAAACAAAGTAGTGAAATTGAAAGTATGGGTGGGGTTTTGTAGCCAAGTCATTTAATGTGCCAACAGACATTTAAGTGGATGTCTATTGGGTAATATTGCATTGATCATGATTCAATTATAATCATAAAAGAAAAAATTCAGAACCATTGCATTATGATTGAAGGAGGTGCTACACATTCTAGTTGTTGTGCACACTCTTTAATAATATATATTAGTTATTGAGTTCAATACATAAAATATTTTAACTAGGCATCCACTAAACTTCAACCCTTGACATACAATTAAATACACTTATTATAAAGGTTGTCTATGCAGCAAAAGAAAGTTTGTGATGCAAGAGAATCCAGTGGTGTGAGGGAAATCTTGTATCACCCAAAAATATGTTTTCCATTTATGTTCTTGTTGTATTCTTTTTGTAGATGCTTTTTAATTTCTGGATACCCTTTTCATCGAATAAGAGTTTACAACTTTCAAAACTCCTTTTTTTCTTTTTCTGCTCAACTGTTATTTTTAGCAAGAGTGAATTTGAAGGCATGGGAAGACAAAAATTTATGGGAAGGTTCAAGACGGAAAAAGGAGCAGTTTGGTGAAAGAATCAGGTTAAGATCATTCACGGTTTGAAAGTTATTCAAGTGCCAGTTTTTGCTTTTTGCCTTGAAAAACCTTTCGAGTCCAATTTGAGGCACTAAACGGTTCCAAATGGGCCCAAAAATTTGCAGAAACCACAAAGTAGATGCCATAGGCCCTACTTTGTGCCAAATCATCTTTTTGAGAGCTTTCTGAAAAGGTATTATCACTGAAAATTTGATGATCGGATTAAAAGTTATGGCTCTCAGAAGTTGGTACATATTTTAGAAATGTGCTAATTTTCAAATGTGAATTTAAATTTGAATTTCAAATTGTAATTTTGGTGTAAAACCACAAAAACTCATATCTCGAATCTTGTTTTTGGCTCCAAACCAAAAAGGGGTTATTTATGGGCTAGTTTCTAATTTTTGGGTAGCTTTTTGGGGATAAGAGTTCACATGCTGCAAAAAGGGGATTTTCTGTAATTTATGTAATTTTTCTGAAACTTCTGTAGCTTGCATGTATCAGAGAGCTCAAGGATTTGGGATCCTCTGCATGTAAGATTTTCATTATTGAATAATAATAAGGTTTTATAAGTTGTGTGCATTGTTTTTGTGTCTCAGGTTTTCTCCCTCATCAGGTTGTATCAGAGTGGGTTTCTTGAGCGTGTGAACAGATCACCAATTGTGAGGTAGTTTGCACCAGGACCGTGGTTGTGGGTTCAAGATCTTCAAGATGCCTCAAAGAGTGATTCCTGGTAGACGTGATGGTGCTAGAGGTGGCAGAAATGCTAGTGGAAGAGATCCATTGGTAGCCAAGGGTTTTAGAGCCCTCTAGAGACAAACTAATGCATTGCAGGAACAAATGAAAAGAGGGTTAAACCCGGGAAGGAGAGGAGAAAGTGAGGATGAAGAAGAGGTCAAAGATTCAGACATAGAAGAGGAAGAAGAAGTAATTGATCAAGATCAGATGCAACTGATAAGGGCCATTTCAAAGATCAGAAAAAGACCCAAAATAGAAGTCCCCAATTATTCTAGAAGTCTAAACCTGGAAGAGTTGATCGACTGGATCAATGAGCTAGAAGAGTATTTGTGTATGAAGAAGTAGAGGACCTAGATCGAGTTAAGTTTGAAAAAATGAAGCTGAAGGCCCATGCCAATATTTGGTGGAAAGAGGTCCAGTTGGAGAGAAATCAAAGAGGAAAAGGAAAGATTAGTAGTTGGGATCGCATGGTGGAGAAACTGAAGAAGCAGTTCATACCAGTAGAGTACGAGTTAGATCTTCTGAAGAAATTGCAAGAGTTGATGTAAAGAAGTAGATCTGTGAAAGAATGCACATAATATTTTCACAAGATGATCATCAGAACGAGCCATGTAGAGGCCAACAAGGAGAAGGTAGCCCGTTATCTTAATGGGTTACAACCAAGAATTCAAGAGGAGCTAACCCTGGTCAGAATGACCACCATTAAGGATGCATACCAATTTTCTCTGAAAGTTGAGGAGAAATTGAACAAAATATTTGACAGCAAGCAAAAAGGATGAGGAGGTCAAAGCGGAAGGGGTAGTGGAAGATCTTCTAGAAGCTGAAATGAGGATGAAAGGAAAAATGAAGATGTGGGTACTAGTTGAAGCTAGAGGAATGACAACTTCTATCGCCCTAGTGATCAAAACAGTGGTGCTGAAAGAGGTAGAGGATGAGGAAGATCTAGGCCGGGACCTAGAAGAGGTGGTTTCAGAGGAACTTGTTTCCATTGAGGTGAAGAAGGGCATCAAGCCTATGAATGTCCACAACACCAAGGAAGGATAGAAACAAGGCTGGAAGGTCATGGAAGGGTTACACATGTAGATTAGGAGGCTCAATCTGAGCATTCAGATGATGCTGAAAGGGGAGAAGCCCTAGTGGTTAGAAGAGCCCTAGTGACTAAAGATAAATAACTAGAACAAAGGAAGAATATGTTCCGCACAAGGTGCAAGTGTGAAGACAAATGTTGTGATGTCATTATTGACAGTGGGAGCACTGATAATCTGGTGTCAGAAGAGATGGTTATGAAGCTGAAGCTGAAAAGAGAAAGGCATCCACATCCATATCAGATTGCTTGGTTGTAGAAAGACCACAAAGTTCTAGTCAATGAGTAGTGCTTGGTGAAGTTCAAGATCGGAAGCTATCGTGATGAGGTACTATGTGATATCATTCCCATGGATGCATGTCACATGTTGTTCGGGAGGTCGTGGCAGTTTGATAGGCAAGCTTTACATGATGGCCATGCAAACACTTATTCCCTGATGAAGGCTAGAGTCTGTCATCCCTGAAGAAGGATGAAGAAAATTTATGCAGTAGTGCTAGAATTTTTTTTGTTGATGGAAGGAAATTTTTAGAAGGCATGAAGCATGAGAATATGTGTTATGCATTGATTCCTAGAATGGAAAAGGAAGATAGTGAGAAAGTGCCAGTAGAATTTTCTAGACTATTGGATGAGTTTCAGGAGATTATTTCTAATAACGTACCCGAGGGTTTACCATCAATGAGGAAGATCAGTCATCAGATTGACTTGATCCTTGGAGCTAGTTTACCAAATAAGGTAGCTCATAGAATGACTCCTGCAAAAATTGAGGAGTTGAATAGACAAGTTCAAGAGTTGTTGAGAAAGGTTTTGATTCAAGAGAGTCTGAGCCCATGTGCAATACGTGCAGTACTAGCACTGAAGAAGGACGGGGAGTGGAGGATGTGTATAGACTCCCAAGCCATAAATAAGATAACAATCAAGTAAAAATTTCCCCTACCAAGGATGAATGACTTGATGGACTATTTGAGTGGAGCACAGTACTTCATGAAGATTTATCTGAAGAGTGGATATCACCAGATCCATATTTGAGAGGGTGATGAATGGAAGACTGCTTTCAAGACCAAGGAGGTCATGTACGAGTGGTTAGTCATGCCTTTTGGGCTAACCAATGCACCGAGCACATTCATGCAGCTCATGAATGAGGTACTGAAAGAGTTTCTAGGAAGTTTTGTCATTGTGTATTTAGATGATATTTTGATTTTTAGTAAAAAATTGGATGAGCATTTAATGCATATTCTTAGGGTTTTTGAGAAGTTGAGAGAGGAGAAACTGTTGATAAATTTGAAAAAGTGTAGCTTTGTTAAAAAGGAGTTAGTGTACTTGGGGTTTGTTGTCTCGGTAGAGGGTCTAAAGATGGACCCAGAGAAGGTGAAGGCTATTCTAGAATGGCCTACCCCAAGAACTACTATTGAGGTGAGATCTTTCCATGGTTTGGCTAGTTTTTATTGAAAGTTCATTAGAAATTTCAGTAGTATTTATGCACCCCTAAATAAAACAATGAGAGGGGATAGAAAAGAGTTCAAGAGGAGCACTGAAGCAATGAAGAGTTTTGATTTGTCGAAGCAAAAGGTGACAGAGCAACCCGTTTTAGCCCTCCCAGACTTCAATAAGGTGTTTCAGGTGGATTGGGATGCTAGTGGTTGTGCCATTGGAGTAGTGATGAGTCAAGAAGGTAAGCCCATTACCTATTTCCATGAAAATTTAAATGATGCAAAGAGAAATTACTCTGCATATCATTAGGAATTTTATCCAATAGTTCAAGAATTCAAGAAACGGAGACATTATCTATTGCCGAAGGAATTTGTTTTTTATACTAATCATCAAGCATTGTCGTACCTAAGTAGTTAGGGAAAATTAAATCAGAGGCATATGAAATGGGTAGAATTTTTGCAGAGTTATACCTTTGTTTTAAAGAATAGGAGTGGCAAGTTGAATAGGCTTGTAGATGCCTTAAGTAGGAGGAAAACATTGTTGACAGAGATGCAGATTGAAGTGGTTGGGTTCAATGAACTCAAAACATTGTATCCTAAAGAACCTGATTTTGCAGAAGCTTGGAAAGCTTGTGAGGAGCCTATTACAGTTGATAGGACAAAGTGGTTGGATTTCATAATCCAAGATGGAATGTTGTTTAAGGGAAGTCAATTGTGTATTCCAAGGAGTTCCATGAGGGAAAACCTGATAAAGGAATGGTAGGACATTTTCGTCAGGATAAGACCATTTCCATTACCGCTGAGCATTATTATTGGCCTCAGTTATCACATGATGTTAAGAAGTTTGTGCAGAGTTGCAGGGTATGTCAAATGGCTAAAGGAGTGAGCTAGAATACTGGGTTGTATCGGCCCTTACCTATACCAGAGAGGCCATGGGAGGATATAAGTATGGACTTTGTTCTTGGTTTTCCAAGGACACAGAGAGGGAATGACTCAGTATTTGTGGTAGATGACAGGTTTTCAAAGATGACACATTTCATTCCATGCCAGAAGACCCATGATGCAGTCCACATTGTTGACTTGTTCTTTAGAGAAGTGGTGAGACTACATGGTCTACCAAAGAGTGTAGTCTCAGATTGTGATACCAAGTTTGTGGGATACTTTTGGAGGACCTTATGGAAAAAGTTGAAGACTAAGTTGAAGTTCAGTTCTGCACACCATCCACAAACTGATGGGAAGACTAATGTTGTGAATAGAAGTCTAGGTAACCTACTAAGATGCTTGGTAGGAGATAAACCCAAGGGATGGGACTTGATCTTACCCCAGGCAGAATTTTCTTACAACAATTCTGTCAACAGAAGCACTGGTAGATCACCATTCCAGATTTTGTATGGAGGCAGTCCTAGGACCACTCCAAAATTGAGGAAGATGGACCAAGAGAAGAAGACTAGTGTTGAAGCCAAAGAGTTTACAAAGCACATCAAGAATATACATGAGAAGGTAAGAGAACATATTAACAAGATGAATATGCAATATAAGGCTAAGGTAGATCAGAAGAGGAGGTATAAGGAATTTCATATTGGTGATGAGGTGATGGTTCACTTGAGGAAAGAAAGGTTTCCAGCGGGAACCAATAACAAATTGAAGATGAAGAAGTTCGGTCCCTATAAAATTGTGAAGAGGCATGAATCAAGGAATGCATATGAGGTAGAGTTGCCAGATCAAGTCAATATTTCCCCTGTGTTTAATATTTCAGATTTGACAAAGTATCATGAAGGTGGCATAGAGGAAGTACCAACAATAGAACAATGTGGCATTCTAGCACCTACTTCAGAGAAGGAGTAGATTGAAGAAATCCTGAATAGCCATGTGGGAAGGAGTACCAAAAACAAGAAATATGAAGAATATTTGGTAACTGGAGAGGGAGGCATGTGGAAGATTCATCTTGGCTATCTAAAACAAAAGTTGACCATTTGGGTTTTCCTCAACCATCTGAGACGTGACAAGGTCACTTCTCAAATTATCCTGGGTGTCTGATCTAGAGCATCTAGTGGTGTGAGGGAAATCTTGCATCACCCAAAAATATGTTTTCCATTTATGTTCCTATTGTTTTCTTTTTGTAGATGTTTTTGCATTTCTGAATACCCTTTTCATCGAATAAGAGTCTCCAACTTTTATAATTGCTTTTCTATTTTTTCTTCTCAACCATTATTTTTAGTAGGTATAAATTTGAAGGTATGGGAAGAAAAAAATTTATGGGAAAGCTCAGGACAGAAAAAGCAGCAGTTTGGTGAAAGAATCAGATCAAGATCATTCGCGATTTGAAAGCTATTCAAGTTCCAGTTTCTACTTTTTTCCCTGAAAAACCTTCCGAGTCCAGTTTGAGGCACTAAACGGTTCTGGATGGGCCAAAAAATTTGTGGAAACCACAAAGTAGATGCCATAGGCCATACTTTGTGCCACATCATTTTTTTGAGAGCTTTTTGAAAAGGTATTATTATTGAAAATCCGACGGTCAGATTGAAAGTTATGGCTCCTAGAAGTTGGTGCATATTTTAGAAATGTGCTAATTTTCAAATGTGAATTTAAATTTGAATTTCAAATTGCAATTTTGGTGCCAAACCACCAAATCTCATATCTCGAATGTTATTTTTGGCTTCAAACCAAAAAGGGGCTATTTATGGGCTAGTTTCTGATTTTTGGGTAGCTTTTTGGGGAAAAAAGTTCAGATGCTGCGAAAAGGGGATTTTTTGTAATTTCTGTAATTTTTCTGAAACTTCTGTAGCTTGCATGTATCAGAGAGCTCGAGGATTTGGGATCGTCTGCATGTAATATTTTCATTATTGAATAATAATAAAGTTTGCTAAGTTGTGTCCATTTTTTTTGTGTCTCGGGTTTTCTCCCTCGTCAGTTTGTCTATGAGAAATGGAAAAGCAATCTTATTTCTCTATGTATTTAATGTACCTAGTGTTGTTTCTATATACTCCATATGAAGCTTGAAAAAAAAAACTTTAAAATGCAACAATCAATTTACACTTTTATTGATTTAGAATATAACTAATAAAGTATAAATATTCTAGTGAAGAAGGTATATCTTTAGTTCATAAAATTAAACTACGAAGTAAGAATGATAAGGAACAAGCATAAGTGTACAACTACTAGACGCATTGTTAAATCATATCTATTTATAAGCATACTTTTAAATTGGTCTAATTCTGGTAGGAATCTAGTGGGTTAAGTTGTAGACATAAATTTTCACATGTTCTTGCTAAGGAACTTGAAGCATTAGTTCTCAAAAAGTACAACTTCCTTGTCATATTGTTGTTCTAAGAATATAGTGAACCACATGCAAAAAAAAACTGTTCTTACATGGTTGGGATCCCTACAAAAACATTTCTCGGCTTTGTTGGATATTCTTCCACCATTCCAAAACATATTGAAGTTTTGAATTTGACCCAATAACGTAAAAGTTATGTTGCTTAAATGTTGTCTTCTTTTGCTGCAATTATTAGGCTGAAAATTAATAAGTGATTGTATGATGAAGATATGCAATTCAATAGGTGTGCTCACTATATTTAAATGTATTATTTTGTAATAGGTGAACATATTGAATAATATTAGTCCTCCCACTAATTTCTAGAATGGGGTCTAGCTATGAGGACTTAGAAAATAAGGAGGTAAGACACATTGTTTCCTCTATCAAGTAAGTGAATTTAGATGCAATGTGGCAACCAGAGCATTCTCGAAGTTTCTTAGCAAACCAAATAGTTGTACTAGGGGTCCCTTTTAACAAATCAAAATATAATTGCTAACTTTTCTATGGTGGTAGATAAATGATTTATTATCTTTCTTCTTTCTTTCTTCTCTTCCACAACATTAAGTAGAATCCTTGAATCTGGATTACTTGTTGCCTTCTTTTGCTAAACCAATTTCTTGAGCTATTAAATATATGGCTAATTTCAATTCTTTAGGTTCACTATTTTAGTGTTTGGCATTTCCTTTCTCTAAGGGTCCTTAAGTTCTTTAATAGATGCATTGGTTGGTCAAGCTAAGGTTTTTTATTCCTTTTTGTTTACTATATTTCCAAGTTTCTATGCTTATGTAAGTTGTGGTATTGGAAAATTCATATTGTTATAGGTTTTTTCATTCTGATCTATGTTATAACCCTGTTCCTATACTTGTTTGTCTTGATGGAATTTTCTTAAATCTGTCTTTTGGTTTGAAACATGTGACCCCCTTATTGCATAATTTTTAGTTACATTAAGATTTAGATTTTTTTTAGAAATGGAGAAATTTATTATGATTAAATACAATGGTCATACAAGGAATGATTTGTGTCTTGAAGTTAGTTGAAAACATAGTTAGTGAGTATTACATTTTTTTCATGAATATTCAATTAGGGTAGTGTTAAAGGAATGCCTTGAAGAACTAATTGTATGGATGTAAAGGTATTGGGGAGTAGATAAGGTAACTTAATCATTTAGAATATGGCTATTTTAGAGGCCAATAATCTATTTATGATGTCAATTAAGTATGTAAGTTGTATTTATCTAATTTGTTATGCTTTTTCAAGATGTTATTTGAATTGATTTGTTAGTAAATGAAAGAGCCAACTAGATGAGATAGGGTGCTTTATGGTTTTAATTATATAAGTGTATAAAAATGTGTTTATAACTTGAATTAAAATAAAAAGCAAATGTGTTGATGATAATAGAGATAATTTTATAGCATATCTACTTAATTATTTAATTATTTAAATGACTTTGTGATGATCAAATAAAATATAGTGAAATGGTTTAGGATGTATATTACATGTAATGAATGAATATGAAAATGTAAGTAGTTATACAAAAATTAAATTAATTTTTGTTAGATGCTTAGTGAGATAACTATAAAATACATTTCTATAATTCCCTTAATTATTTTAAATGATTTCTTGATGAGTGAAAGGGTAACATAGTAGGATTTTTTTCATTTTCCTTAAATTTATCCTCATAGTATTAATCGTTGTAGACTTTAAAATATTATTAATTGAGTATATATATATATATATATATAGGTGTGTTTATCAGATGGTTTTGTTCATTACATAGATTAGGGAATAATGAAGAGATTTGAGGAAATGTAATTCAAATAATGGAGCATCCAAGTTGTGATGAATAAACGAATTAGATAATTGGAATACTGTAATGATAAGTTGTAAGTTAGCATGAAGGTTACATACTAACTAGTTAATAGTGAAGATTTCCTTGTGTAATCAATATGATGGTTATTTGGAGTATTGCATGTTTGTGTAGTGGAAGTGTAGAGTAGTATTTTGGAAACTTTGACATTTGTATATTATTGTGTGGATGATGTATTAAGTGAAATTAGTGCGTATAATGAAATGTAAAAATATTTTTTTCATGGACGATTGGTTACTTGCTTAAATTATGGTGTTTGATTAGTGAAATCATTATTTTTTTGATTAATGTCATATGGAGGGAGCCCGCTAGTGTCATCTGATTATTATAAAAACTTCAGTTATTATGTTTGATCTTGTATGAAGATGATAATTTTCTTAAAAGTGTTGGCTTCTATTTTCATTGTGATATTGTCCCCTTTACTTTTCATTTGTTGATTTGTGATAATGGAAGTTATATAGTCATTTTTTGTTCCCATGATATGAATTTCTTTGGGAACCCAAGTATTTGTGTACCCTTTAGTTGGGAGTATAAGAATATTGGTGTTATAGTATCCCCTAATTTTTTCTTTGTATGCATTAAGAAGAAGTCACCTTATAAGTGGTCATAGAGACTATTGTTTGTTATGTTTTGGTTGACCCTGTGGTTTGGTCCTATGATCATTCTGCTTGTCTATCTTGGTTGTGGGTCCTTTCTTGTTAGCTCCTAACACAAGGGGTGGTCCTTTAGGGCCACATGGTTAGGTGGAACATGCTATGCACCCCATTGGGTTCTTATGTTGTGTTCGTGATGCAGAAGTAAATGCAAAGATTCCAGAGCTTCTCATTGTTGAAGACTATTCCTAATTCTTGTACCTTATTCTTCATTGATGTAATTACTCTTGCACTTGATATACTCTTCCCATTCTTATAAGGGAAGCACTATGTATTGTATTATTGTGTCCATGATGTATCATTTTCCTTTCTCTTGTTTATGGATGATTGCATGTTATCATTATGTAATCTTGGTTTTTATTCGCTTTCATTTGATAAAATTTTACATTTCATAATGACCATTTTGTGTACCCCAAAGGATGTAGATAACTTGTAAATGCATAGTTTCTCTTCATATAATGTGTGTACATATTCATCTTGTACAATGTTTTGCTTTCAAAAAAAAAATTGTGTGGTGTTTGTTATCATTTGGGGTTCATGCGGAAAGGCATTACATCATTATTGTACTTAGATTTTTAATATTTTTTTTACTTCCCTTATGTTGTTCTCATCTAATATCTAAGACTTGTTCTTCAGTGGTGTTGTATAGGATGATTCCTAGAGGTCATGATCTTGATAGGGGTCATGGTAGAGGTCAAGGAATTGATCATAGGGGTTGTTGTCAGAGAACTCCTTTTCTGAATTTCCATGAGGGTGGTCATGAGGAACACCTGGGCCCTCAGTTATGCCCCTTGCTTAAGGAAATTCTTAACTGGATTGGCCCAAGACAAGAAAGCAATCAACAGATGGTTAGGGAAAGAGAAGGTTTCACTAAGAGAAGAGACATTTCAATTGTAGTGAGACTTATAATGGACGTCTTAAGGGAGCATTGTCCTACCTTCCATAGTCATAGTGGTGGTTTGGAGGATGAGACTTGGATGATTGGTGTTCAAGTTGGTGTTCATATTTTTTCTAGGAGAATCTGGAGTTGGTTGTGAGCCCAACTTTATCAACTTGACAAGTCAACTTAGAGCAATTGGACTGCAACTAGTAGGGGTCAACTTTAGTAGAATAGTACACCTCCTCAAGGTAGAGGAAATGGTAGAAATGCAAGATATTTCTCTTGTAGCCAACAAGGTCACATAGCTAGGGAATGTCCTTAGAAGAGCACACCTGAATTTAGTTAGAGACTGATAGTCACAAAGCCAATAGGAGATGATGTGAGCAAGTTCGATACAGTGATTATAGTAGTTGGTCACCGCTAGGTAGAGAATCTGGGCACAAATGTGGAGACTATAGGTAGCAAACAGGAAGCTGACTCAGGAGCCCATGAGAATTCTACCATATAGGAGACTAGTGTAGTGCTTTTCATGTTGATTTTACTCCATTATACTTGTTATATAATATATTATGTATTTTGAGACCCTATTGGTTCTTGTTTTACCATTTTGGATTGGATTGCATGATAGTCTTTCTAACTTTTATGGTCATGAAATTATTGATTTATGGTTATGATATGATGGATCAGCAATCAAGTTGGGAGGATGTATCCCGATTTTGAGAGGATTTTTCCCTTTTGTGTTCTAGCCTCCAAGAGTAAGCCTAGCCCTAGGGGGGAGGATGTAATGCCTCTCATGTTACTGTACTTCTATGATATTCTTCTATGTATAGATGATACTATTAATGCTTGATGCATTCTTGAGACTTTGATGGTGACTATTTCACCAATTTGACTTGTGTGTTATGTTTGGATGCTCATAATACTATTTCATTATATTGATGATATAGTGTTGCATGGTGTTCACCTTTATCTGATTATGTGATACTGTGTGGTTATGTAAATGGTTTAATGATCACTTCAAGATATTTATGATGATGTGTTATTGTTGAGAGTTAGTGAGAGGGACGGTGTTGCATCACTCATATGTGAGCGCCTTGTTGCACTGTAGTTCTCTCTCATTGTGTGTAGGGAATTGAATATATATGTTGTCTTGACACTTGGTTTTATGCAATTTTGTAGGGATCGGGCACTGACTCCACCCACATCGTCGGGTCAGAGCATGCCCAACATACCCAATGGATATGATGTGGTTTAGGGATTTGACAAGAAAGTATCCCCATCTATGTCCATCATCCCATCATTGGTTGCTAATGTCATCCATTAGTTCCTATTTTTTTTGTAATGCAAGAGCATCCAGTGGTCTAAGGGAAATCTTGCATCACCCAAAATTATGCTTTCAATTTATGTTTCCTTTTGTTTTCTTTTTGTATATTTTTTTGCATTTTTGGATACCCTTTTCATCGAATAAGAGTTCCCATCTTTCATAACTGCTTTTCTATTTTTTCTTCTCAACTACTATTTTTAGCAATTTTGAATTTGAAGGTGTTAGGAGGAAGAAATTTATGGGAAGCTTCATGAAAAAAAAAAGCACTTTGACGAAAGAATCAAGTCAAGATCATTCCCAGTTTGAAAGTTATTCAAGTTTAAGTTTTTTCTTTTTGCCTTGAAAAAACTTTCGAGTCCAATTTGAGGTGCACTCTTCACTTTGAAACCTTTCCAACAGTTCAAACGGTTCAAAAAATAGAGTCTCGAATCAAAAGTTATGGCTTCCAGAAGTTGGTCAATTTTTGGAAAATTGCCAATTTTTGAATTAGGACTCAAATTTTGAATTTCAAATTGTAATTTTTGGTACTGCCAAAACTCATAATTTGAATGTTGTTTGGCTCCAAAATGGAAAAGGATTTATTTATGGGTGGTGTTTTCTGATTTTTTATAGCTTTTTGGGGAAAAGAGTTCGCGTACTGCGAAAGGGGAAAATTATGTAGTTTCTAAAAATTTTGTAGCCTACATGTATTGCAGAGCTCGAGGATTTGAGATCCTCTACATGTAAGATTTTCCTTTCTGAATAATAATATAATTTCTCTAGTTGTTTATATCAGTTTTTGTGTCTCGAGTTTGTACCCTCGTCAGTTTGGTATCGTCTTGTCTTACGCCATTCTTTTTAAGTGGTAATTTTAATGTGTCAATTTTTTGATTTAGATGCGTATCATTATTAATGTGTGTTGTGAAGATTTAATTAAATGTTAAATTAGTTTGAAAAATTAAAATTATGTTTGTAAAATTAAAAGAATAATATCTTAATTGCAACTTTGTAAATTTTCAATTGGCAATTAAATAATATTATTTATTTAATTAAATAATGATGTGTATTTAATTAAATAATAATGCTTATTTAATTAAATAATAATGTTTATTTAATTAAATAATATTGTTCACTTAATTAACTAATATTGTTCAGTTAATTAAATAATATTATTTATTTATTTGTTATTAAGGATTTATTCAAAAATAAACAATTTTGTTAATAATTGCATTTGGTAAATTTTTATTTTAAAAGAATTCTTGATTAAATTTATAATTGGATAATATGTTTACCAATTAAAATATTAAATGGTGGAAGGGTTGTGTTTAATATAATTTAATTTAATATAATCTAATAAGGTGGTATTCAAATAATTGTTTTCCTCCTTGTGCCTTGTAAACCCTTTTCACTTTTTGCATGAAATTTCAACATGGAAGGAATGGGAATAGCTTGGAATTTTTTGTACACCTATCATTTGCATGTGTTTGAAAAGGGTAAAAGCCTCTTATTTTTCCTACAACTGTCATTTTTTGAGGCAGGGGGAAGGAACTCAGTAAAAAACACAAAAAACACTACAGGAAAAGGAAGTCATGGTTTAAAGAAAGGAGGAATTATGTAGGAGTTCAAATAATACTTAAAATAGTACATGTTAATTCTAATAAAGAAAATGAGGTTAGATAATACTATACCTTTTAAGATGACCTTTTTTGTTAAATACTCCATTTAATTGAATATTTATAGGTTTAAATATTTATGTGAAAATAGCTCTTTTATTTATAATATTTAGAACCTATGTGAGTGTTTAAATAAATAAATATATTTTCAAATGATATTTACTAATTATATAGCTACTTTTAAATAAAAATAGTTAACAAAGTAAAGAAATTAAATTTAAATTGAAAAGCAATTATTAATTATATTTTACAAAAAATAAGTAATCTAATTATGGGGTAAAATTTATGTTCACAACTAATTAAAAATTGAGTTAGATTCACAACAATCATTTACTCTAGGAGATAAGTATATTTGTAGGGTAATTCATATATATAGTTATATATGTTAAGTGCATTAGGGATTTTGTTCAATTAACATCGAATAATAAAATCTAACTTTAATTAGTATTTTTAAAGAGTTAGTTGTTTTTGAGAGTTACTGCATCATCATGTAATTGATAATTTATTTTTAAGTATATTTATTTAAAATTAGATTTATTTCCAATGTATTTAAAACCAAACTTATTTTCAAGTATATATATTTAAAGTTGGATTTGCCTTCAAGTATATTTCAAAAAAAATTATATTTATTTAAAATTAGATTTATTTCAAGTGCATTTAAAAATTAATTTTATTTTCAAGATTTTTAAAGATAAAGTTATTTACAAATTCCTTCCCTATTAGAATGGTGATTTACGTATAACACAACTAAGTTAGATTTAAATTAGAATTATTTAATTTGAAGTCAACAAATGTAAATGTTATATTTTTAATTAAGAAAAATATGATGGATTACATATTTTAGGTTCTCATAGTGCTTATCCATTTAAAAGATATTATGATGAAAATGTATTTAATTATAAGTTGATCATTTAATCATGTTTTACACTATCTTTAGTAAGATTGGATTATGTTCCCATTTGAGTGAATCAAATGGTTAAATCTTTTCATGTTTAATTAAGATTAGTTTACTTATCAAATTAAAAAGGAATGTTTAAACAAGTGGAGTATGCAATATGCTTTCAAGTTTTGTTTAATGAAATGGTGTTAAGGTTTGATTTCTTGCATTCACCTGATTGATTGAATACTACATTAATTTATTTTCATTTGATGATTTTATAAGCCAAACCCTTATGTGAGTTCCTTGGGAACCCTAGTATTTGCATACTCTTCAGTTGGGAGTATATGAAGGTTGGTGTTATAGGCTTCCTAAGGCATTGGGTAAGGAATTTATGTTGGATTTCTTGATTTTATTTTGAAATTTTTGATTTAATTATTATTTTTGAACTCTTGTGGACGTTACCTTATTTGGTAGTTTGCCTCTTGTTATGGTTGTTCAGAAAAATGGTCCATGCCTCGCATTTGTACTCAGACTAGTAAAGTTTGGTGTTTTATGTTTTGTACACCCCTAATTGTTGCAAAAAAATTTATTAGGACCATGTGAAGATACTCTCCTATAGTATCCCCTAATTTTCCTTTGTATGCCTCTAAAATTAGTCACCTTGTAGGTGGTCATTGAGATTGTTGTGTATTTTGCTTTGGTTGACCTTACAATTTTTCCTTGTGATCGTTCCACATGTTTTTCTTGGCCGTGAGTCCTTTCTTGTCATCTCCTAGCATAGGGGGTGGACTTATGGGTCCACTTGGTTGGGTGGAACATGTTATGTAATCCATTGGGTTACTAGGTTGTGTTCGTGATGCAGAAGCGGATGCAAAGTCTCTAGAGCCACACTTGGTTAAAGAATGGTCCTCACTTTGTACCTTATTTTTCATTAATGTATCATTCTTGTACTAAATGTACTTTTCCCATTGATCTAAGGGAAAGATTATGCAATGTAGCCATGTCACCTTGATATGTTGTATCTATGGAAATATGTTTCGCAATTGTATTATGGAACTGTCCAAATTGAATTGCAATAAAATCATGTATTTTTTCCACTCGTTTGATTATTAATAGTTGAATGTCATCATTATGTAATCTTAGTTGTTTGTTCACTTTCATTTGATAAAAGTTTATGATTTGTAATGACCATTCTATGTACCCCATAGGAAATGAATTACTTTGTAATTGCATAATTTATTTTCATGTAATGTATGTACATATTCATCATATGCAATTTTTCGCTTTCAAAAAAAAATGTGGTGTTTGTTGTCCTTTGGGGTTCACACGGTGGGGCATTACATTACACATATCCATCATATTGCCACTTTTTGGCGCATCATGATCCTGCACATACCCATAGGGCTTTCTAAATAACCTCTCATGTGTCTTCTACTTTAAAGCAATTTCTCACAACAATAGTTTTAGCAACTGCTTTAAAGTGGGGGCATACATCAACACTTATGTTTCATTGTATGATTTTCTTTCTTCTTGTGATGCATCCCTTTTTGGTGGTGTCATTGTGTTTGATTTCCGCTAAGATCATGATATTTATCTGACTTGTCATCTCTTGGAAACATTAGGCATGATGTTCCCTATGAAGAGACCTTACATGAAGTTAGATTAAATCCCTTTGATCATTATTTACACTATTTTTCATTTACAATTTCAGTTATATGGCCACCTTGCATAACACACTTTTCTTTCCCATGGTGCCATCTTATTTGTTCATGAGTTTCAAGCATACGAAGCTTTGCTTGCCTCATGAAGCTTGAAGTTCATTTTTTTGTGGCACCTTATCAAAGTTATTAGCAGGTATAACTTTGGTATGGTTGGACAAGAAGCTAATCAGAGGCATGAGTTTCCCTTAGCCACTCATGTGTGTGTGGGAGTGCATACCGGTCATGTCTCTATGTGTCTCACCTTCTTGGATTTCTCACCCTATAGACAACCTAGAGTTCCATTGCCTCAAAGTGAGCATGCATTTTTTTAGAAAAATAGCCTAGATCTAATCCATATCGTGTTGGATAAATGGTCAAAGCTTGATCCACCTTTTCTTTCTTTTCCTTTCATTTTCATATCTTTAGCATTGCATGTTTGTGTATCTTGTTTTGTTTCATATCATACACCTTGTGTGTGTCCTTTTTTCCTTATGTTGGTTTGACATACAATCTTGGATCTTGGGGACTTGACCACCTCCTATGATTTTTGTCATCCTTTGTTGTGTGCATTGGCATGCTTGGACCCTTCTTGAATGTCTACTTTAATGTGATTTTGAATCAAGTCCAACCTTTCACTAAAGTGGGGGCTAGATGTAATGACAAAATTTGTACGCTCTTGGAAATGGTACAATTTCATTTAATTTGGGAATAATTAATGATAAATTAGACTTAATGTCACCTTAATCTAGTGTCGTAATGTGTTGTATACATTCACATGGGATTTTGGGATCTTTAAAGCTAAATAAACCTAACTTTTCCTTGATTTAATGTTGTAATGTTTATTCATTTACACCTTCACATTAAATTTTAGGCCTTTGGATCTAGTGTTTTAATGTGTTGTACACATGCACTTTGGATTTAGGACCCTTTTAAGCTAAATTGACCTAATCTTCCCTTAATTTAATGTTGTAAATTGTATTTATTTATACTTTCACATTGAACTTGGGACCCTCTTGCATTTATAACCTTTATATCAACATTAATAGGCCCCTAAGACCCTATTTTATGCATCATAAGCCATATTTTAACTAAAATCTTGACATAGAAATCAAATCAACCTAATTTCTTAACACCTCAACACTTTTTCCACCTAAAAAGGCCTTGTGAGATCCATACGCCACCCTCGGCAGGATGGGACCCATATATCAATGTGGCGCATGAGTCCCATTTGGCCTATTTTTAGGGTTTTTAGTAGGAAAAATTGGGTTTTAAGCTTAAATTTCATGAATGTCGGTTAGTCAGATCCAATTAACGAGATAGTATATAGATTTCCTATATAAATGAGGTCTCAAATCCTTATATTTCATATAATATTTCATGACATCATGTCAAGCACTCAAGATTTAAGCGTTCCAAGACTTCGCAAAAGAATCACTCATGGCTACTTCATGTTGAGTTGTAGACTTATACAACATCATTTATAGGACATCATTCAAGGTATCATTGTTAATGTTTCATGTTACTTTTTGATATCCTTATTTCATTATCTCATCATTTGGATTAATTACCTAAAAGGGGTTTGACCAAGGAAAACCCCTATTCACTAATAATCAACAAGTTTCTCTTCTCTTTACATGTGTGATTGTAGATCTAGGTGTCGTGGAGCATGAAGGATCTTTGAAGATTAAGTTACAATATTGAAGGAATTATTAGAGTGGTCTCCTCACTTGGAAGGTTGTTATCTTCTCAAAAAGTCATCTATAGGTATGAAATCAGGGTTTCATATCTAGAAATTAGTTTGGAAGGAAAGAGTAGAGATTGGAGCAAAAACCTAAACTTTGAATTCCTAAAAATGTGGAAAGGGAATAATACACTAGAAGTGGTGTATGAGTTCCTCTACAAGCATTTTTCCTAGTTTTTGTAGTTTTAGACACCCATTTTCTAGATTTTAGTTTTTGCACACAAACCTAGATCTAGGACTAGTACGCCCAAGCTAGTGTATTAGTCCCAATAGGCCAAAATTTTAGTATTTTTAGTGTTTCATAGCTATTCCAATTTTCTACAAATTTCTAGGTGCACACTTCTAATATCTCACCTTTTTGTTCTGATTTACAATATTTTCTAGGTCATTCAGTCAAGTATTGCATCATATAAGATTTTATCTTTGCATTTTCAATTTCAATTATTTTTCCAATCCATAGCTTGGTGGTGAACCACTCATTAGTTTATAATCACACCCTAGGACAACCCTATTGTCAAATCTCTTCTTTTTTCATTGGATTGGGATCTCTAGGGTTTCCCTTCAATGAGATAATTGGAAAGTGGGTTTTTCTCTACGTTCTAAACCATAGAAAATTATATATCCCTTTTTTGTTATTTTAGTTATGATTTGGCATGGGGTTGGTAAAGATTTTCAAATTTTGGTTGGGAGGGGCTATAGACTTATTCCCTTTATCATTAACACCTCCAACTGAAATTCAACCAGAATTAATGAGGTCTTGTACAAGATGTTTAAGACACAATGTTTTGTATCATGTCCATTTTTTCAATGATAATGACAATAATAATTTGGTCTATAGATTGCATGTAATGGTTTATTAGGATCACGATTTTTAATGCGAGGAAAAGTGATCATTTCTTGTTCTAACAATTGTGAAATTGTGTTTTGAAAGGTGTCAGGTAGGGGAGTGAATTGCCTAGCCTAATCCCCAAATAAGAAAGGAGTTTTCTTCCTTATATCAGCCACATGGGTATCAAAATGTTGGGTTTATTGTTGAGGGAGATTAAGTTGAAGGAAACCTTTATTCTATTTTCTAAAAGGTTGGTAATTAGTTTGATTTGCTAATTCAGATCTTTCAAGTTAGCTATTTAGGTGGATTTTGTATTGGAACTACTAATTAAGTTCTAATAATAATGGAGGGCAATACACAAGTGTATAAAGGAAGGAAATTTCATCAAGGTAATCCTATATTGTATCTTAGTATGCAAATTTTCAATGAAAATTTTTTGAAGGTGAGGATCAGGAATCTTTACGTTGATTTGGGAATACAACAATTGGTATTGTGAAATAAATTCAGTAACTTTTTCATCTTCCTTTTATTTATATCTCATCAAATCAAGTAAAGTCATCTTAGGAGTCAATTTCACTTGGAAATGGTTTGAAAATTCCTCAAAAATTTCATCAAATGAATGAATTGAGTTATTCTGTAACAAAGAGAACCATCCAAGGTGGTATCTTTCAAGGACCTAGGGAAAAGTTTTACCAATAGCTTATCCTCAAGGACAAAGTTACTACATAAAGTAGTGTAGGCAGAGACATGGTTAGAAGGATCTCCTTTACCCCCATATTTCTCAAATCTAGGGATATCTAGCCTTTTTGATATGGGTGATCCCACAATACTTGTTTACAATTTTTGGCCAAATAGGACACTAAAATAATTTTTTCTAACTAAATCTTCACTTTTGAGCACATGATGCAAACTAGTGATTTGTGAAATTTTGTTTGTATATTCTAAATATATGTTTTTAAAAAAATTTGGAATTAGATTGCACTTCTTTTTCCATCTCCTTCAAAAACTACTTTTTTTTAGTAAACAACATTTTTAAGAAGTGACACTCACCGTATAACGCATAACTTTTTTCCATGAAGGATAAAATTATATTTTTTTAATTTATATTTGTAACTATGATATCTAGTTCTTTCAAATGGTTTCATAGTGTTTTATTGATTTTTATTTCCTCAATCAAGTTTCAAAGTCAAACCAATTACAATTCAGACATAGGTGGACCATATAACAATTTTTTTTGTATGTATCGACAATCAATGATTATTTTTTTGGATAAAGGACTTCAATATCTTGTGTACTCATATTTTTCAAATTTTGGTTTTGATAATTTGCTATTTTTGCACATGTTTAGAATAGAGATCTTTATTTTCAGTGAAAAACCTATAATCACAAGAAATAAAAAATAAATATAATAATAAAATTAAATTTATTTAAAAGTATACTTTTTGGGAAGCTTATAATAAGGACTACATGCTTAAAAAAAATTAAATTAAATCAAATCATTTGATCCCCCAAAAGGTAAATCAAATGTGATTTTTTATCAACATTTTGATAGGTCTAAAGGAGACTCCATTATAGGTATGGTTTAACATTAGCAGGGTTCTATCTAAGGGGGTTTGATCTAAGGTGGTTCGATGAAACACTCTTCAATTGGAATCCTTTAAAAATATGTGATTTTAGCAAAAATTAGGATCTCCCCGAAATTGTAAACTAGCTTTGTGGGATCACTTGTATCAGTGTTCTCAATATCTCCAAGGATAAGGGATTTCTTTTGACATACTATGTAGGTTGGCCATTTTGATTTTGGTTTATGGTGGAAACTTGCTTTTGAAGGGATGAAACAGTTTGAAAAAGTTGGTTTATGATGGTGTCATTAGTTGTATTGTGAGATGGAGGTGAATATGGTTGAGGTGTACATGTGTTCAAGGGACTAGTGAATGGAATTAATATTGGAGGTCAAGAGGTAGGAGATATGATGTGTGATGCAATAAAGGTACTAAGGATAGTAGAAAAACTACCCAAGGTATGAATGAAATTACTAGTAGGTTTCATTGTTATTGTAACTTGATGATTTGTATAGGTAGGAATAGAGGTAACAACTATGAGAGGAATGTATATTCCTCCTTATATTTGAACATTGTGCATAGGTTGACCACTAGTAGTGGTTAAGGTAAGGTGTTTTCCAAAAAATTGAGCTAGGTTACGCACAAGTTCAACTCCTTCAATTTTAATCATACAATGTATGTTATCTATAATAGAAATAGTAGTGGTTGAAATTTTTTTAGTGCTCAGTTGATGTTGTAGGTTTGCTAATTCTTCATGAATTTGGATTATGTTTTCTTGTGGAATACTAGCTATTGAATATCCAAGATACTAAGAGGAGGGGTTGAACCATTATCTTCTTAAAATCATTGAACAAATACCATCCAATTACTCTAATGCATATAATAGTAAGGATAAGCAAGAACATTAATAAAGCATGAAATTACACAACACATGAACACCATCATTTTTATGTGGAAAACCCAAAATGGGAAAAACCACGGTGAGTGTTAGCTCACAATATATAGTATAACCAATTATAAAATATTACAAAAGGGGTGGCTCACTGCTAAGACTCACTGTCCAAAATGAGAGGCTCATTGCCTATAGAATTACAATGACAAAATGGCTTACAACTAGAAAATGAACTAATAATGTACACCTAACAAGTATTGATTTAGTTCCTTTGAAGCTTAGTAGACTAACTTAAAAAAATTCATCATTTTTTCACTTCTTCACATTTCCATCATTATCAACTTCATCATGTACAGTCTCAAAACTATCCAATATATATAGCTAATACATCTGCAAGCATTAATTAGGTTGGCCTAATTAGATGCAACCTTTATTCACCAAAAATACCAACTCTTAGCTTCAAGCATTCATAAATTATTTCCAAAGACAATTCAAATGGTCAACACACTACATCATGTCAGCATGGACCTAAGATAGGTTACACATACATTCGCACAACAAAATTAATTTAATATAACACCATCTTTACATTGGGTTAGCCAAAGATAGACTAAATAAGAAAAATGAAACAACAAAACAATGTTGATACACCATACGAGCACTTAAATACATGAGATTGTAAATATACATGCTTCCAACATCCATAAACCATTTCCCAAAACCAAAAGCAAAAATAATTGGCAGCAAAGGATTGCAGACCAAAGTACCAAAGGATGATTACTGCATACTAGTTCAAATATCAGTCTAGAATACCAAATCCAAATAAGACTTATTCTTGCAGTTGCAACTCATATAACATGGTGACATCAATGAAAACAAAATAAAATAAAATGATATGTTCTTCATTCTTCCAACAATCTCCCCCTTTTTCATTGATGGAAACATGTGCTAACATTTACAAGACCTCTTATGTACAACACTTCTCCCCCTATCACCATTATTTTCTTTCTCTATCACTTTTCACTCACCCTTTAACATCAAGGATAGAGGGAAGGCCAATATAAAATATGAAAACTAAAGAAATATGACATTAACTAGAGGATGGAAAGCCTTGAAGTTCCTTAAGAATTCCCTTCCACACTGATGTACCATTCTCCCAACTCTTCTTTGCAGCAATCAACATCTTATTTAGGGATTCCAAATCCATCAGACTATCCTCTACATCATCCAGAGTAATAGGAGTCAGATTTATCTTTCCAAGTTTCTCTACACTTGCCAAAGCATTAGCAACCAGGGTGTACTCCATTCTCACAAGGTCATCTAACTGACCAAATTTTTTGATGATTACTTTCTTTTACTTATGTAAAATAAATAATTTATCTCTACGAGAAGAGATAGCATTCCAAGTTGATCTATCTTTGCTCTTGGATGTGTTGTAGGTACCAAAGACAATAGTCAACTAAGACTCGATGGATTCCATAACATTTTTAATATTTTAAGTGGCATCTAGCCACTTCAAGCAATAATAAAAGACAACATTTTTTTTAGATTCACAAATTTACATAGCTTCCATATTTTTCTCAACATTTGTGTGTGCCAGAACACACTTTTCATGCAACACCAACAACCTTTTCTTTTCCAGCTTCTCCTCAACCCCTTGCTTTGTCTTCTCACCAAGTTCAGAGGCATACTTCTTAAAGGATTCAAACAAAAATCTCAAATTTTCTACTGGAGTAAGAGATGTATCAGTTGAAGTACCAAGTGTTGTCTCTTGTAATGTCTTAAGAGCATATTCAATCAGTTGTGTCCCTTTCTGGTGTGCCTCTAGAATCTCTCTTTTGTTGATTTCATGCAATGCATCACACAATACCAACTTATGAATAGGAGAAATTTTATCTAGATCTGCATTGCCTTGAATCATAGGAAGTTGCAAAAGCTCTAGAGGAATCACTAGCTGGAATTTGATCTGCTTGGATACCAAGCCTTTCAAAACATCATCACTGGAGGAGGATTCTTTGGGAGATCTATGAGATTCTACAACCTACCTTATATTTTATTCATTCTTCCCAGCAGATTCCTTAGTTTTCTTTTTTTCCTCTTCCTTATCTTTCTCTTCTTCCTTCTTTTCTTCTTCCACTTTCTCTTCTTCGTCTTTCTCTTCTTCTTTTTCTTCTTTTCCTTTACCATCTTTATCTTTGTCTTTGTCCATGTTTCCTTCTTCATCATTTCCTTCATTTTCACCTTCATCATGTTCTCCTTCAACATTATCCTTTTCACTTTCATCATTACCCTTTTCCTTTTAAACATTATCTTTTTTACCTTCAGTATGCTTTAGAGGAGCATCATCATGTTTTTCAAACTCAACATCACCCTCATTCTGCTTCTCTATCTCTAGAGGATCATTTTCAACACTTGTATCTAGAGGGATATTTGCATCATTTATTTCCATAGAAATTCATGTATCACCTATACCAAAAGGAATATCTTCCTCAACTTCTTCAACATAAACTTCTTCACTAGTCTTAAGTGTAGAACAAAGCATACCATATTTCTCAGCCATATCTTTGATTACTTCTATAGTTTCCTTTTTTTTTCTTTATCTACTATTTATCCCTTGTCATCAAAATATTCACTCTTTTCTTCATTCAGAACACATTTTCACATATCTTCTTTAGGGTTTCTAGATCATTTGGGGCCAAAGATGACCTAGTTTTCTAAAATGCATCATTCCTAATTTTCTCTTCAAATTCAACAACCTCTAATATCCTTTTCATCAAGGCTACCCACACTTTCTATGGCACATTTTTCTTCACATAATCCCACTTAACATCTGTAGACACGCAAAATTGACATCATGCATATCTAACAAAGCATATTCGTCCATTAATTAAATAAACCAAGTTTAATTGATTTAATCTCTAAAGATCATCCATCTAAAATTAAATAAATTAACTTTATTTAATTTGATCCTATCATTATCCCCCTTAGCTAAATAAATCAAATATTTATTTAACTAAATCTATATCACCTTTCATCTCCCTTTGATTTGATTTAAATCCCTAAATGAAGTCAAATTGGTCAATCATCTAATCACCACCTAAGCCAATCTAATCTTGATTAATTTAATCTAATGCATGTCACATCCTCTAGCTTTTCCCACTTACACCAATAAATCAATTTATTGATTTATTAAAATCCTTATTTTCTTTCAACATGGCATCTTTGAGGAATATTCCCTCAAGTTTGAATTCAAAAAGAAAGTTGAAATGTACATCCAACAAGGAATTTAATAAATCTTACATGTCTCTTTCATGTCCCCCACTCAACATTTTCACAATTTTAAATTTGAAAGTCTTACATGTCTCTTCCATGTCCCCCACTCAACATTTTCACAATTTTAAATTTACATGTCTCTTTCATGTCCCCCACTCAACATTTTAAAATCTTTGGCACATTGACCAAAAAGTTCTCATCCTCCAACCTATCACAAGTTGAAAAGTGGCCTCTTTTCATTGGCTTATCTTTATTCCCACATCCTCCATGTTTGGCATTCTTTTATCACTTTTGGCCATAAATAGAGGTCCCCTCTATTGTTCAAATCCTCTACAACTCCACAATCTCTTGCAAAGTCACTCTCTTAAACTAAGAACTAATTTTTCACATCCACTCCATCTTCATAGCATCTTAACATCAAGCTTAGCAAAGGATTGGGAAAAGGTTTTTTTCAAAAGAAGCACCAATCCACTATGGGATAGGGATTGGTCATGATTTTATGTGCTTGCATTTAATTATCTTTGTTCTATTTATCTTGCATATCTTAGTATGATCAATTATTTCATAGGGATGCTCTATCTTATTTGCTTGATTCAACTAACTCATGGTCATTTGTTTTTGAGCCAAAATGCAAATATAGAATCCACATAATGGCACTAGAAGGAGGGCTTGATGCTTTGAAGGTTTGCAACCTTTTCTAATATATTGTTCTTTTTGCTTATGAAAATCACTGATTTGAAAGATTGTTACTTTTAATGTATTTAACCTTAGCTCCCATATCTTGCATACATACCTTATGTGACAGTCATAGCTGAAACATTTTTCAGATTTTACTCTTCATTCTTTCTTTGTTGAATGTTCCAACACTCCAATTTATGTGTAGGAAAGAAAGGTGTTGAAACGGTCGGGATTCTATCTTTACACCAGTTAATTGCTCTCTCTAGGAAGTTTTATGAGGCTTTTCTCCAAACAAATCCATTTTGTATTAAGGATGAAACCACGACACTCCATGAAAGTGTATTTCTTTCAAGCACTTTCTATGTTCAATCAGTGGGTAATCAATTTCAGCTTAGATTAAATTCTCCCTGTTGTTTTTGAAGTATATATGTCTATTTGAGAAGATTTTGATTAGCTATGAATGTCTATAGTTTAACAGTAATATTGCTTGACTGTGCTTCAAATAAACTTTGATATTAGCTAAGATTAGCACTTTTGTTTAAAGTGTACTCAATGTGAACAGCTACAGGTGGAACTACATTAAATTTTGCCAAGCTAGGTAGGCATTTTCTGATGATGGAAATAATGAAACTACTTTTTGTCTTGTAATTTTTTCTCCAAAGATATGCATCTGCTTTCCATATTGAATGCCATGATCGATGATTTCTTTAAATCCCATACTTGTAAATTTATTCCACTTTGTTTCCTATGTCAGCCACACCATCTTTGTCAGCCATTTGGAATTTATTCCACAATGTCTCCTATGTCAGCCACACCATCTTTGTTTGCCAAATTTTGAGTTTTCCAGATGTGGGTTTTGAAGACTAGAGTTTTGAGGACATGGGTTTCCAAAACTGGGGTTTACAGAATGCGGGTTTACAAAAGTAGAGTTCTCATGATTTGGATTTCCAGGGCAAGGCTCAATGTCCACAATAGGAGGAAGCTCAACACTAGGCCAATTTCAAATAATTCAATGCTAATTTTAGAATGAATCCCATTTCCAATTCCGGTGCTTCTTGGGTTGGGCATGTTATCAATGGTTTTTCCATCCTTTTCATTGTGTATCTTCTTTGGGATTTTGCAAAAAATTAGTTCCTCTATTCCCCTATTCTCACAACTCGAGTATTGAGATCATTTTTTCATCGCTAGTTTGATATATTTTGCATTCACATGCATAAACTTTAGGCCTCTAATTTCTCCTTTACAATCTCAACTAGAAAATAGTTTTTCTTTTTGTGCTTCTAGTAGAGATAATCATGATTTGCATGGTCTTATTGCTCTATATTCTAGGTTTGAGAAATTTGGGTTTTAGTAGCAGAATTATTTTAGGTTTCTATATACGAGATCAAGATTCTTAACTCTTGTATTTGATTTTTTTTGTGTAATTTTATGGTTAAATGACTCTAATCTCAATACTTTTTACATTGACCTTTTTTCTTTGATTATTAAATCTGACTGCCTTAATAAGAATAATAAGATGCAGGGAGGCGGGCATATTTTGTGTCAACTGACCAGGGTTCTGATTCAAACCTATAATCCATTTGCAGTCCTTGCACCCTAAGAGTAAGGCAGATTAGGAGCTCCCTCTTATCCTTCATGCCCACTTAAGTTTGGAGCAGTGGAGATTATGGTCTATGATGAGATAGAGGAAACTGGTTTAGAGTAATTCATTAGATTCAAGCTAAGAATCTTGCTTTACAATTCAATGGTAGTCCAACAAGTTCCTACCAATTGCAGTACAGTGTTGCTTTGCTTCTTGTGTGAGATAGGTGGTATACATTATAAATGAGAAAAGAATAATAAGTATAGAAGCAACAAAGTTATGGTATATGGAAGATTGGAGACTCATGCTTGGTGACATTGTTTTCATGGAGATTGTTCTGAGATTCAATGTTGCACTACTGCTCACCTATTTATGTTGTGTTCCTTTAGCATAAAATTTTGAATGAAGTTACAAGCATCATTGAACAGCTAAAACCAGAGTTAGGGCCTTAGTGGAGCGGTCGCCTGCTATTGGAGTGACCTATGGACAAGTGGTAGACAATCTTCTCCCTCCATCTATAGTGGCGCAGCTGGTCCAGAGCACACGTATTTCAAAAGTGAAGCTCGATGGAGTGGATCCTACAATTTTCAAAGCCTTTGCCAATACAAGAATTAGGATGGTTTTGATCATTGGTAATGATCAAATCCTATCACTAAATCAATTTTCTATAGCCCAAGATTGGATGGGTCAAAAATGGCAATATATACAAAGTTCTGGTGTTGATAACATTACTTGGCAGTACTAATCCTCTCAGGGTTATTGTAGACTCAAATGCCACTTCCAGTGAGGTAATCAAGCAACCTTTGGAATTTTACTCAACATCTCTCATTTTTTGCTTTGTTATTTGCAAGAACCTTCAAGAGGCACATTTGATGTACTTGCCTACATAGATAGGGATTTGTTAGTCCCAGTAACTTGGTTGGAGACTAATGCCAGATTGATAAAATGTGCTCATATAGTGAATATAG
>VDFB02000003.1:263554032-263602369 GCA_007258455.2 Sequoia sempervirens | reverse complement strand
AAATTGCTTTAAAGTAGAAGACACATGAGAGGTTATTTAGAAAGCCCTATGGGTATGTGCAGGATCATGATGCGCCAAAAAGTGGCAATATGATGGATATGTGTAATGTAATGCCCCACCGTGTGAACCCCAAAGGACAACAAACACCACATTTTTTTTTGAAAGCGAAAAATTGCATATGATGAATATGTACATACATTACATGAAAATAAATTATGCAATTACAAAGTAATTCATTTCCTATGGGGTACATAGAATGGTCATTACAAATCATAAACTTTTATCAAATGAAAGTGAACAAACAACTAAGATTACATAATGATGACATTCAACTATTAATAATCAAACGAGTGGAAAAAATACATGATTTTATTGCAATTCAATTTGGACAGTTCCATAATACAATTGCGAAACATATTTCCATAGATACAACATATCAAGGTGACATGGCTACATTGCATAATCTTTCCCTTAGATCAATGGGAAAAGTACATTTAGTACAAGAATGATACATTAATGAAAAATAAGGTACAAAGTGAGGACCATTCTTCAACCAAGTGTGGCTCTAGAGACTTTGCATCCGCTTCTGCATCACGAACACAACCTAGTAACCCAATGGATTACATAACATGTTACACCCAACCAAGTGGACCCATAAGTCCACCCCCTATGCTAGGAGATGACTAGAAAGGACCCACGGCCAAGAAAAACATGTAGAACAATCACAAGGAAAAATTGTAAGGTCAACCAAAGCAAAATACACAACAATCTCAATGACCACCTACAAGGTGACTAATTTTAGAGGCATACAAAGGAAAATTAGGGGATACTATAGGAGAGTATCTTCGCATGGTCCTAATAAAAAATTTTGCAACAATCAAGGGTGTACAAAACATAAAACACCAAACTCTACTAGTCTGAGTACAAATGCGAGGCATGGACCATTTTTCTGAACAACCATAACAAGAGGCAAACTACCAAATAAGGTAACGTCCACAAGAGTTCAAAAATAATAATTAAATCAAAAATTTCAAAATAAAATCAAGAAATCCAACATAAATTCCTTACCCAATGCCTTAGGAAGCCTATAACACCAACCTTCATATACTCCCAACTGAAGGGTATGCAAATACTAGGGTTCCCAAGGAACTCACATAAAGGTTTGGCTTATAAAATCATCAAATGAAAATAAATTAATGTAGTATTCAATCAATCAGGTGAATTCAAGAAATCAAACCTTAACACCATTTCATTAAACAAAACTTGAAAGCATATTGCATACTCCACTTGTTTAAACATTCCTTTTTAATTTGATAAGTAAACTAATCTTAATTAAACATGAAAAGATTTAACCATTTGATTCACTCAAATGGGAACATAATCCAATCTTACTAAAGATAGTGTAAAACATGATTAAATGATCAACTTATAATTAAATACATTTTCATCATAATATCTTTTAAATGGATAAGCACTATGAGAACCTAAAATATGTAATCCATCATATTTTTCTTAATTAAAAATATAACATTTACATTTGTTGACTTCAAATTAAATAATTCTAATTTAAATCTAACTTAGTTGTGTTATACGCAAATCACCATTCTAATAGGGAAGGAATTTGTAAATAACTTTATCTTTAAAAATCTTGAAAATAAAATTAATTTTTAAATGCACTTGAAATAAATCTAATTTTAAATAAATATAATTTTTTTTGAAATATACTTGAAGGCAAATCCAACTTTAAATATATATACTTGAAAATAAGTTTGGTTTTAAATACATTGGAAATAAATCTAATTTTAAATAAATATACTTAAAAATAAATTATCAATTACATGATGATGCAGTAACTCTCAAAAACAACTAACTCTTTAAAAATACTAATTAAAGTTAGATTTTATTATTCGATGTTAATTGAACAAAATCCCTAATGCACTTAACATATATAACTATATATATGAATTACCCTACAAATATACTTATCTCCTAGAGTAAATGATTGTTGTGAATCTAACTCAATTTTTAATTAGTTGTGAACATAAATTTTACCCCATTATTAGATTACTTATTTTTTGTAAAATATAATTAATAATTGCTTTTCAATTAAATTTAATTTCTTTACTTTGTTAACTATTTTTATTTAGAAGTAGCTATATAATTAGTAAATATCATTTGAAAATATATTTATTTATTTAAACACTCACATAGGTTCTAAATATTATAAATAAAAGAGCTATTTTCACATAAATATTTAAACCTATAAATATTCAATTAAATGGAGTATTTAACAAAAAAGGTCATCTTAAAAGGTATAGTATTATCTAACCTCATTTTCTTTATTAGAATTAACATGTACTATTTTAAGTATTATTTGAACTCCTACATAATTCCTCCTTTCTTTAAACCATGACTTCCTTTTCCTGTAGTGTTTTTTGTGTTTTTTACTGAGTTCCTTCCCCCTGCCTCAAAAAATGACAGTTGTAGGAAAAATAAGAGGCTTTTACCCTTTTCAAACACATGCAAATGATAGGTGTACAAAAAATTCCAAGCTATTCCCATTCCTTCCATGTTGAAATTTCATGCAAAAAGTGAAAAGGGTTTACAAGGCACAAGGAGGAAAACAATTATTTGAATACCACCTTATTAGATTATATTAAATTAAATTATATTAAACACAACCCTTCCACCATTTAATATTTTAATTGGTAAACATATTATCCAATTATAAATTTAATCAAGAATTCTTTTAAAATAAAAATTTACCAAATGCAATTATTAACAAAATTGTTTATTTTTGAATAAATCCTTAATAACAAATAAATAAATAATATTATTTAATTAAGTGAACAATATTATTTAATTAAGTGAACAATATTATTTAATTAAATAAACATTATTATTTAATTAAATAAGCATTATTATTTAATTAAATAAACATCATTATTTAATTAAATAAATAATATTATTTAATTGCCAATTGAAAATTTACAAAGTTGCAATTAAGATATTATTCTTTTAATTTTACAAACATAATTTTAATTTTTCAAACTAATTTAACATTTAATTAAATATTCACAACACACATTAATAATTATACGCATCTAAATCAAAAAATTGACACATTAAAATTACCACTTAAAAAGAATGGCGTAAGACAAGACGATACCAAACTGACAAGGGTACGAACTCGAGACACAAAAAATGATATAAACAACTAGAGAAATTATATTATTATTCAGAAAGGAAAATCTTACATGTAGAGGATCTCAAATCCTCAAGCTCTGCAATACATGCAGGCTACAAAAATTTTAGAAACTACATAATTTTCCCCTTTCGCAATACGTGAACTCTTTTCCCCAAAAAGCTATAAAAAATCAGAAAACACCACCCATAAATAAATCCTTTTCCATTTTGGAGCCAAACAACATTCAAATTATGTGTTTTGGCAGTACCAAAAATTACAATTTGAAATTCAAAATTTGAGTCCTAATTCAAAAATTGGCAATTTTCCAAAAATTGACCAACTTCTAGAAGCCATAACTTTTGATTCTAGAATCTATTTTTTGAACCGTTTGAACTGTTGGAAAGGTTTCAAAGTGAAGAGTGCACCTCAAATTGGACTCGAAATGTTTTTCAAGGAAAAAAGAAAAAACTTAAACTTGAATAACTTTCAAACTGGGAATGATCTTGACTTGATTCTTTCGTCAAAGTGCTTTTTTTTTTCATGAACCTTCCCATAAATTTCTTCCTCCTAACACCTTCAAATTCAAAATTGCTAAAAATAGTAGTTGAGAAGAAAAAATAGAAAAGCAGTTATGAAATATGGGAACTCTTATTCGATGAAAAGGGTATCCAAAAATGCAAAAAAATATACAAAAAGAAAACCAAAGGAAACATAAAATGAAAGCATAATTTTGGGTGATGTAGGATTGCCCTTAGACCACTGGATGCTCTTGCATTACAAAAAAAATAGGAACTAATGGATGACATTAGCAACCAATGATGGGATGATGGACATAGATGGGGATACTTTCTTGTCAAGTCCCTAAACCACATCATATCCATTGGGTATGTTGGGCATGCTCTGACCCGACGATGTGGGTGGAGTCAGTGCCCGATCCCTACAAACTTGCATAAAACCAAGTGTCAATACAACAGATATATTCAATTCCCTACACACAATGAGAGAGAACTACAGTGCAACAAGGCGCTCACATATGAGTGATGCAACACCATCCCTCTCACTGACTCTCAACAATAACACATCATCATAAATATCTTGAAGCGATCATTAAACCATTTACATAACCACACAGTATCGCATAATTAGATAAAGGTGAACACCATGCAACACTATATCATCAATAGAATGAAATATTATTATGAGCATCCAAACATAACACACAAGTCAAATTGGTGAAATAGTCACCATCAAAGTCTCAAGAATGCATCAAGCATTAATAGTATCATCTATACATAGAAGAGTATCATAGAAGTACAGTAACATGAGAGGCACTACATCCTCCCCCCTAGGGCTAGGCTTACTCTTGGAGGCTAGAACACAAAAGGGAAAAATCCTCTCGAAATCGGGATACATCCTCCTAACTTGATTGCTGATCCATCATATCATAACCATAAATCTATAATTTCATGACCATAAAAGTTAGAAAGACTATCATGCAATCCAATCCAAAATGGTAAAACAAGAACCAATAGGGTCTCAAAATACATAATATATTATATAACAAGTATAATGGAGTAAAATCAACATGAAAGCACTACACTAGTCTCCTATATGGTAGAATTCTCATGGGCTCCTGAGTCAACTTCCTGTTTGCTACCTATAGTATCCACATTTGTGCCCAGATTCTCTACCTAGCGGTCACCAACTACTATAATCACTATATCGAACTTGCTCACATCATCTCCTATTGGCTTTGTGACTATCAGTCTCTAACTAAATTCAGGTGTGCTCTTCTAAGGACATTCCCTAGCTATGTGACCTTGTTGGCTACAAGAGAAATATCTTGCATTTCTACCATTTCCTCTACCTTGAGGAGGTGTACTATTCTACTAAAGTTGACCCCTACTAGTTGCAGTCCAATTACTCTAAGTTGACTTGTCAAGTTGATAAAGTTGGGCTCACAACCAACTCCAGATTCTCCTAGAAAAAATATGAACACCAACTTGAACACCAATCATCCAAGTCTCATCCTCCAAACCACCACTATGACTATGGAAGGTAGGAGAATGCTCCCTTAAGAGGTCCATTATAAGTCTCACTACAACTAAAATTTCTCTTCTCTTAGTGAAACCTTCTCTTTCCCTAACCATCTATTGATTTCTTTCTTGTCTTGGGCTAATCCAGTTAAGAATTTCCTTAAGCAAGAGGCATAACTGAGGGCCCAGGTGTTCCTCATGACCACCCTCATGAAAATTCAGAAAAGGAGTTCTCTGACAACAACCCCTATGATCAATTCCTTGACCTCTGCCATGACCCCTATCAAGATCACGACCTCTAGGAATCATCCTATACAACACCACTGAAGAACAAGTCTTAGATATTAGATGAGAACAACATAAGGGAAGTAAACAAAATATTAAAAATTTAAGTACGATAATGATGTAATGCCTTGCCGCATGAACCCCAAAGGATAACAAACACCACACAATTATTTTTTTGAAAGCGAAACATTGTACAAGATGAATATGTACACACATTATATGAAGAGAAACTATGCGTTTACAAGTTATCTACATCCTTTGGGGTACACAAAATGGTCATTATGAAATGTAAAATTTTATCAAATGAAAGCAAATAAAAACCAAGATTACATAATGATAACATACAATCATCCATAAACAAGAGAAAGGAAAATGATACATCATTTTATTACAATTCAATTCATAATTTAAAAATACATTTGTGGAGCATATTTCCACAAATACAACACATCATGGACACAATAATACAATACATAGTGCTTCCCTTATAAGAATGGGAAGAGTATATCAAGTGCAAGAGTAATTACATCAATGAAGAATAAGGTACAAGAATTAGGAATAGTCTTCAACAATGAGAAGCTCTGGAATCTTTGCATTCGCTTCTACATCATGAACACAACATAGGAACCCAATGGGGTGCATAGCATGTTCCACCTAACCATGTGGCCCTAAAGGATGACCCCTTGTGTTAGGAGCTAACAAGAAAGGACCCACAACCAAGATAGACAAGCAGAATGATCATAGGACCAAACCACAGGGTCAACCAAAACATAACAGACAATAGTCTCTATGACCACTTATAAGGTGACTTCTTAATGCATACAAAGTAAAAATTAGGGGATACTATAACACCAATATTCTTATACTCCCAACTAAAGGGTACACAAATACTTGGGTTCCCAAATAAATTCATATCATGAGAACAAAAAATGACTATATAACTTCCATTATCACAAATCAACAAATGAAAAGTAAAGGGGACAATATCACAATGAAAATAGAAGCCAACACTTTTAAGAAAATTATCATCTTCATACAAGATCAAACATAATAACCGAAGTTTTTATAATAATTAGATGACACTAGCAAGTTCCCTCCATATGACATTAATCAAAAAAATAATGATTTCACTAATCAAACACCATAATTTAAGCAAGTAACCAATCGTCCATGAAAAAAATATTTTTACATTTCATTATACTCACTAATTTCACTTAATACATCATCCACACAATAATATACAAATGTCAAAGTTTCCAAAATACTACTCTACACTTCAACTACACAAACATGCAATACTCCAAATAACCATCATATTGATTACACAAGGAAATCTTCACTATTAACTAGTTAGTATGTAACCTTCATGCTAACTTACAACTTATCATTACAGTATTCCAATTATCTAATTCATTTATTCATCACAACTTGGATGCTCCATTATTTGAATTACATTTCCTCAAATCTCTTCATTATTCCCTAATCTATGTAATGAACAAAACCATATGATAAACACACCTATATATATATATATACTCAATTAATAATCTTTTAAAGTCTACAATGATTAATACTATGAGGATAAATTTAAGGAAAATGAAAAAAATCCTACTATGTTACCCTTTCACTCATCAAGAAATCATTTAAAATAATTAAGGGAATTATAGAAATGTATTTTACAGTTATCTCACTAAGCATCTAACAAAAATTAATTTAATTTTTGTATAAATACTTACATTTTCATATTCATTCATTACATGTAATATACATCCTAAACCATTTCACTATATTTTATTTGATCATCACAAAGTCATTTAAATAATTAAATAATTAAGTAGATATGCTATAAAATTATCTCTATTATCATCAACGCATTTGATTTTTATTTTAATTCAAGTTATAAACACATTTTTATACACTTATATGATTAAAACCATAAAGCACCCTATCTCATCTAGTTGGCTTTTTCATTTACTAACAAATCAATTCAAATAACATCTTGAAGAAGCATAACAAATTAGATAAATACAACTTACATACTTAATTGACATCATAAATAGATTATTGGCCTCTAAAATAGCCATATTCTAAATGATTAAGTTACCTTATCTACTCCCCAATACCTTTACATCCATACAATTAGTTTTTCAAGGCATTCCTTTAACACTACCCTAATTGAATATTCATGAAAAAAATGTAATACTCACTAACTATGTTTTCAACTGACTTCAAGACACAAATCATTCCTTGTATGACCATTGTATTTAATCATAATAAATTTCTCCACTTCTAAAAAAAATCTAAATCTTAATGTAACTAAAAATTATGCAATAAGGGGGTCACATGTTTCAAACCAAAAGACAGATTTAAGAAAATTCCATCAAAACAAACAAGTATAGGAACATGGTTATAACATAGATCAGAATGAACAAACCTATAACAATATGAATTTTCCAATACCACAACTTACATAAGCATAGAAACTTGGAAATATAGTAAACAAAAAGGAATAAAAAACCTCAGCTTGACCAACCAATGCATCTATTAAAGAACTTAAGGACCCTTAGAGAAAGGAAATGCCAAACACTAAAATAGTGAACCTAAAGAATTGAAATTAGCCATATATTTAATAGCTCAAGAAATTGGTTTAGCAAAAGAAGGCAACAAGTAATCCAGATTCAAGGATTCTACTTAATGTTGTGGAAGAGAAGAAAGAAAGAAGAAAGATAATAAATCATTTATCTACCACCATAGAAAAGTTAGCAATTATATTTTGATTTGTTAAAAGGGACCCCTAGTACAACTATTTGGTTTGCTAAGAAACTTCGAGAATGCTCTGGTTGCCACATTGCATCTAAATTCACTTACTTGATAGAGGAAACAATGTGTCTTACCTCCTTATTTTCTAAGTCCTCATAGCTAGACCCCATTCTAGAAATTAGTGGGAGGACTAATATTATTCAATATGTTCACCTATTACAAAATAATACATTTAAATATTATGAGCACACCTATTGAATTGCATATCTTCATCATACAATCACTTATTAATTTTCGGCCTATTAATTGCAGCAAAAGAAGACAACATTTAAGCAACATAACTTTTACGTTATTGGGTCAAATTCAAAACTTCAATATGTTTTGGAATGGTGGAAGAATATCCAAAAGCCGAGAAATGTTTTTGTAGGGATCCCAACCATGTAAGAACAGTTTTTTTTTGCATGTGGTTCACTATATTCTTAGAACAACAATATGACAAGGAAGTTGTACTTTTTGAGAACTAATGCTTCAAGTTCCTTAGCAAGAACATGTGAAAATTTATGTCTACAACTTAACCCACTAGATTCCTACCAGAATTAGACCAATTTAAAAGTATGCTTATAATTAGATATGATTTAGCAATGCGTCTAGTAGTTGTACACTTATGCTTGTTCCTTATCATTCTTACTTCGTAGTTTAATTTTATGAACTAAAGATATACCTTCTTCACTAGAATATTTATACTTTATTAGTTATATTCTAAATCAATAAAAGTGTAAATTGATTGTTGCATTTTAAAGTTTTTTTTTTCAAGCTTCATATGGAGTAGATAGAAACAACACTAGGTACATTAAATACATAGAGAAATAAGATTGCTTTTCCATTTCTCATAGACAAACTGATGAGGGAGAAAACCCGAGACACAGAAACAATGGACACAACTTAGCAAACTTTATTATTATTCAATAATGAAAATATTACATGCAGACGATCCCAAATACTCGAGCTCTCTGATACATGCAAGCTACAGAAGTTTCAGAAAAATTACAGAAATTACAGAAAATCCCCTTTTCGTAGCATCCGAACTCTTTTCCCCAAAAAGCTACCCAAAAATCAGAAACTAGCCAATAAATAGCCCCTTTTTGGTTTGAAGCCAAAAATAACATTCGAGATATGAGCTTTGGTGGTTTGGCACCAAAATTGCAATTTGAAATTCAAATTTAAATTCACATTCGAAAATTAGCACATTTCTAAAATATGCACCAACTTCTAGGAGCCATAACTTTCAATCTGACCGTCAAATTTTCAATAATAATACCTTTTCAAAAAGCTCTCAAAAAAATGATGTGGCACAAAGTAGGGCCTATGGCATCTACTTTGTGGTTTCCACAAATTTTTTGGCTCATCCAGAACCGTTTAGTGCCTCAAACTAGACTCGGAATGTTTTTCAGGGAAAAAAGTAGAAACTGGAACTTGAATAGCTTTCAAATCGTGAATGATCTTGACCTGATTCTTTCACCAAACTGCTGCTTTTTCTGTCCTGAGCTTTCCCATCATTTTTTTTCTTCCCATACCTTCAAATTTACACCTACTAAAAATAATGGTTGAGAAGAAAAAATAGAAAAGCAATTATGAAAGTTGGAGACTCTTATTCGATGAAAAGGGTATTCAGAAATGCAAAAACATCTACAAAAAGAAAACAATAGGAACATAAATGAAAAACATATTTTTGGGTGATGCAAAATTTCCCTCACACCACTAGATGCTCTAGATCAGACACCCAGGGTAATTTGAGAAGTGACCTTGTCATGTCTCAGATGGTTGAGGAAAACCCAAATGGTCAACTTCTGTTTTAGATAGCCAAGATGAATCTTCCACATGCCTCCCTCTCCAGTTACCAAATATTCTTCATATTTCTTGTTTTTGGTACTCCTTCCCACACGGCTATTCAGGATTTCTTCAATCTACTCCTTCTCTGAAGTAGGTGCTAGAATGCCACATTGTTCTATTGTTGGTACTTCCTCTATGCCACCTTCATGATACTTTGTCAAATCTGAAATATTAAACACAGGGGAAATATTGACTCGATCTGGAAACTCTACCTCATATGCATTCCTTGATTCATGCCTCTTCACAATTTTACAGGGACCGAACTTCTTCATCTTCAATTTGTTATTGGTTCCCGCTAGAAACCTTTCTTTCCTCAAGTGGACCATCACCTCATCACCAATATGAAATTCCTTATACCTCCTCTTCTGATCTACCTTAGCCTTATATTGCATATTCATCTTGTTAATATGTTCTCTTACCTTCTCATGTATATTCTTGATGTGCTTTGTAAACTCTTTGGCTTCAACACTAGTCTTCTTCTCTTGGTCCATCTTCCTCAATTTTGGAGTGGTCCTAGGACTGCCTCCATACAAAATCTGGAATGGTGATCTACCAGTGCTTCTGTTGACAGAATTGTTGTAAGAAAATTCTGCCTGGGGTAAGATCAAGTCCCATCCCTTGGGTTTATCTCCTACCAAGCATCTCAGTAGGTTACCTAGACTTTTATTCACAACATTAGTCTTCCCATCAGTTTGTGGATGGTGTGCAGAACTGAACTTCAACTTAGTCTTCAACTTTTTCCATAAGGTCCTCCAAAAGTATCCCACAAACTTGGTATCACAATCTGAGACTACACTCTTTGGTAGACCATGTAGTCTCACCACTTCTCTGAAGAACAAGTCAACAATGTGGACTGCATCATGGGTTTTCTGGCATGGAATGAAATGTGTCATCTTTGAAAACCTGTCATCTACCACAAATACTGAGTCATTCCCTCTTTGTGTCCTTGGAAAACCAAGAACAAAGTCCATACTTATATCCTCCCATGGCCTCTCTGGTATAGGTAAGGGCTGATACAACCCAGTATTCTAGCTCACTCCTTTAGCCATTTGACATACCGTGCAACTCTGCACAAACTTCTTAACATCCTGTGATAACTGAGGCCAATAATAATGCTCACCGGTAATGGAAATGGTCTTATCCCGACGAAAATGTCCTACCATTCCTTTATCAAGTTTTCCCTCATGGAACTCCTTGGAATACACAATTGACTTCCCTTAAACAACATTCTATTTTGGATTATGAAATCCAACCACTTTGTCCTATCAACTGTAATAGGCTCCTCACAAGCTTTCCAAGCTTTTGCAAAATCAGGTTCTTTAGGATACAATGTTTTGAGTTCATTGAACCCAACCACTTCAATCTGCATCTCTGTCAACAATGTTTTCCTCCTACTTAAGGCATCTACAAGCCTATTCAACTTGCCACTCCTATTCTTTAAAACAAAGGTATAACTCTGCAAAAATTCTACCCATTTCATATGCCTCTGATTTAATTTTCCCTAACTACTCGGGTACTGCAATGCTTGATGATTAGTATAAAAAATAAATTCCTTCGGCAATAGATAATGTCTCCATTTCTTGAATTCTTGAACTATTGGATAAAATTCCTAATGATATGCAGAGTAATTTCTCTTTGCATCATTTAAATTTTCATGGAAATAGGTAATGGGCTTACCTTCTTGACTCATCACTACTCCAATGGCACAACCACTAGCATCCCAATCCACCTGAAACACCTTATTGAAGTCTGGGAGGGCTAAAACGGGTTGCTCTGTCACCTTTTGCTTCAACAAATCAAAACTCTTCATTGCTTCAGTGCTCCTCTTGAACTCTTTTCTATCCCCTCTCATTGTTTTATTTAGGGGTGCATAAATACTACTAAAATTTCTAATGAACTTTCAATAAAAACTAGCCAAACCATGGAAAGATCTCACCTCAATAGTAGTTCTTGGGGTAGGCCATTCTAGAATAGCCTTCACCTTCTCTGGGTCCATATTTAGACCCTCTACCGAGACAACAAACCCCAAGTACACTAACTCCTTTTTAACAAAGCTACACTTTTTCAAATTTATCAACAGTTTCTCCTCTCTCAACTTCTCAAAAACCCTAAGAATATGCATTAAATGCTCATCCAATTTTTTACTAAAAATCAAAATATCATCTAAATACACAATGACAAAACTTCCTAGAAACTCTTTCAGTACCTCATTCATGAGCCGCATGAATGTGCTCGGTGCATTGGTTAGCCCAAAAGGCATGACTAACCACTCGTACATGACCTCCTTGGTCTTGAAAGCAGTCTTCCATTCATCACCCTCTCAAAAATGGATCTGGTGATATCCACTCTTCAGATAAATCTTCATGAAGTACTATGCTCCACTCAAATAGTCAATCAAGTCATTCATCCTTGGTAGGGGAAATTTTTACTTGATTGTTATCTTATTTATGGCTTGGGAGTCTATACACATCCTCCACTCCCCATCCTTCTTCAGTGCTAGTACTGCAGGTATTGCACATGGGCTCAGACTCTCTCGAATCAAAACTTTTCTCAACAACTCTTGAACTTGTCTGTTCAACTCCTTAATTTTTGCAGGAGTCATTCTATGAGCTACCTTATTTGGTAAACTAGCTCCAAGGATCAAGTCAATCTGATGACTGATCTTCCTCATTGATGGTAAACCCTCGGGTATGTTATTAGAAATAATCTCCTGAAACTCATCCAATAGTCTAGAAAATTCTACTGGCACTTTCTCACTATCTTCCTTTTCCATTCTAGGAATCAATGCATAACACATATTCTCATGCTTCATGCCTTCTAAAAGTTTCCTTCCATCAACAAAAAAAATTCTAGCACTAATGCATAAATTTTCTTCATCCTTCTTCAGGGATGACAGACTCTAGCCTTCATCAGGGAATAAGTGTTTGCATGGCCATCATGTAAAGCTTGCCTATCAAATTGCCACGACTTCCTGAACAACATGTGACATGCATCCATGGGAATGATATCACATAGTACCTCATCACGATAGCTTCTGATCTTGAACTTCACCAAGCACTGCTCATTGACTAGAACTTTGTGGTCTTTCTGCAACCAAGCAATCTGATATGGATGTGGATGCCTTTCTCTTTTTAGCTTCAGCTTCATAACCATCTCTTCTGACACCAGATTATCAGTGCTCCCACTGTCAATAATGACATCACAACATTTGTCTTCACACTTGCACCTTGTGCAGAACATATTCTTCCTTTGTTCTAGTTATTTCTCTTTAGTCACTAGGGCTCTTCTAACCACTAGGGCTTCTCCCCTTTTAGCATCATCTGAATGCTCAGATTGAGCCTCCTCATCTACATGTGTAACCCTTCCATGACCTTCTAGCCTTGTTTCTATCCTTCCTTGGTGTTGTGGACATTCATAGGCTTGATGCCCTTCTTCACCACAATGGAAACAAGTTCTTCTGAAACCACCTCTTCTAGGTCCCGGCCTAGATCTTCCTCATCCTCTACCTCTTTCAGCACCACTGTTTTGATCACTAGGGCGATAGAAGTTGTCATTCCTCTAGCTTCAACTGGTAGCCACATCTTCATTTTTCCTTTCATCCTCATTTCGGCTTCTAGAAGATCTTCCACTACCCCTTCCACTTTGACCTCCTCATCCTTTTTGCTTGCTGCCAAATATTTTGTTCAATTTCTCCTCAACTTTCAGAGAAAATTGGTATGCATCCTTAATGGTGGTCATTCTGACCAGGGTTAGCTCCTCTTGAATTCTTGGTTGTAACCCATTAAGATAACGGGCTACCTTCTCCTTGTTGGCCTCTACATGGCTCGTTCTGATGATCATCTTGTGAAAATCTTATGTGTATTCTTTCACAGATCTACTTCTTTGCATCAACTCTTGCAATTTCTTTAGAAGATCTAACTCGTACTCTACTAGTATGAACTACTTCTTCAGTTTCTCCACCATGCAATCCCAACTACTAATCTTTCCTTTTCCTCTTTGATTTCTCTCCAACTGGACCTCTTTCCACCAAATATTGGCATGGGCCTTCAACTTCATTTTTGCAAACTTAAGTCGATCTAGGTCCTCTACTTCTTCATACACAAATACTCTTCTAGCTCATTGATCTAGTCGATCAACTCTTCCGGGTTTAGACTTCTAGAAAAATTGGGGACTTCTATTTTGGGTCTTTTTCTGATCTTTGAAATGGCCCTTATCAGTTGCATCTGATCTTGATCAATTACTTCTTCTTCCTCTTCTATGTCTGAATCTTCGACCTCTTCTTCATCCTCACTTTCTCCTCTCCTTCCCGGGTTTAACCCTCTTTTCATTTGTTCCTGCAATGCATTATTTTGTCTCTAGAGGGCTCTAAAACCCTTGGCTGCCAATGGATCTCTTCCACCAGCATTTCTGCCACCTCTAGCACCATCACGTCTACCAGGAATCACTCTTTGAGGCATCTTGAAGATCTTGAACCCACAACCACGGTCTTGGTGCAAACTGCCTCACAATTGGTGATCTGTTCACACGCTCAAGAAAAACCCACTCTGATACCACCTGATGAGGGAGAAAACCCGAGACACAAAAACAATGCACACAACTTATAAAACTTTATTATTATTCAATAATGAAAATCTTACATGCAGAGGATCCCAAATCCTTGAGCTCTCTGATACATGCAAGCTACAGAAGTTTCAGAAAAATTACAGAAATTACAGAAAATCCCCTTTTTGCAGCATGTGAACTCTTTTCCCCAAAAAGCTACCCAAAAATTAGAAACTAGCCCATAAATAACCCCTTTTTGGTTTGGAGCCAAAAACAAGATTCGAGATATGAGTTTTTGTGGTTTTACACCAAAATTACAATTTGAAATTCAAATTTAAATTCACATTTGAAAATTAGCACATTTCTAAAATATGTACCTGTATGCAACCTAAAATGGTCACCTAGACTTTGGGCCCCATTTATTTAATTTGTCAACATCAACTTTCTGAATCAATGATTGTCGCATTTTCAAATCAAATTTCTTAATCAATTCATAACTATTTCAAATGTTTCAATTTTCCCTAAGGTTTGAATGCTTCATTAATTTTATTTAATCAAAAGAAATAAATCCCTTTTAATAAATAAAATAATGTTATTTAATTGAAGTTAATATTACTTAAATAAAATGATGCTATTTAATTAAATCTATTTTTAATTAAATTATTTTATTTTATTTTATTAATATTCATTTCTAAATTACATAATCTTATTTTATTTTATTAAAAGTATTATCATCTTAAATAAAATAAAATAAATGAAATATCCTCTCAAGAATATCCTGTGATGAAAAAAAAAGGAAACAAATCAGTTAAAAGGGAAATAAACTAAAAAAAGAATTCCAATCAAGATTTGTTTCTATTTTTCTATTTATCCCACATTGCTTCTAAATTTGCCTTCAATTCCACTTTTGCCTATAAAATGAGCCCTCTCATTCTCATTTCAAAGAGAGAGAATCACAAATTTTTACATCAGACTTATGCTACAAATTTAAATTTTATCATTTGAGATTACATTAGTTTGATTTTATAAGCATCTTAGTTTTAGAGCATATAGTTTAATATTGCATTTTAGCTTAATCTTCATAGTAGATTAATTTGCAAAATAATTCATTTATGGCATTGCATGTAGATTAATTTTCATTTCAATAAATTAGTTTGGTTTATTGCATTTTATAGCCATTTAGATTAGTTTTCATTGTTGCATTGCAAGAATAGGATTCATGGAGATTGGCATTCTTGCTTCTCCTCTTTGAATCTCTCGTTCCGAGATTGTATTTGCAGGGGTAACAGGGTTAATCTGAGGGCCACAATATCAATCCCTGCTCTTCTCGGATAGAGAGCTGTGAATTGATTTGCAAGGACTCATTATTGAGTATCCTTGCATGTAAGGATTCACAGAAGTATAACATACTTTCAGTTATACAGTTTTATTTTTAATTTTTAATTTAGTTTAGTTTTTAATTTAATTTTTAATTTTTAGTTTTTTTAGTTTAGTTTTTAATTTAGTTTTTAATTTAGCTTTTAGTTTTGCTTCATAAATCCAGCTTCCACTCAGTTGCAGGAAAAATGATTTCTGGGTTTTGTAGCCAGGGTCAAAATCTGATCTGGGTATTTTTTAGTTTTCTGATTTCTTTCAGAGATTTGAAGAAAAAAGCTGCACAAAAACCATCACGCGTCATTTTTTTCAACTAGCTAAAGATTTAAAAAAATTATTTTTTCATCTTCTACTTGCTGGATCAAAAAATGATTTCTGGGTTTCATTTTTTGCTTCAAAAAATTTCTGGGTTTCTGTTTTTATCTACTCATTATAAACAGATTTTTCAGAAATCAAATTTGAAGATTTTTATGCATGTTTTTAATTTAGTTTTTAATTTTTTAGTTTTTAATTTAGTTTAGTTTTTAATTCTAATTTAGTTTTTAATCTTAATTTAGTTTAGTTTTTAGTTAGTTTGGTTTAGTCTTTAATTTAGATTTTTAAATTAGATTTTTTTAGTTTCTAAAATTCAAATTAGATTTTTTTTAAACTTTGTTAATTTAAAGTAGATTCTTTAACTTTGTTAATTTAAATTAGATTTTTTTTACTTTAGATTTTTTAACTTTATTAATTTAAATTAGAATTATTAATTTAGATTAGATTTTTTTTAATTTAGATAGATTAATTTAGATTAGTTTTGTTTTAAATTTTTAGTTTAGTATTAGATTAATTTAGTTTAATTTTAGTTTTGTTAACTAATTCCTTTTAGATTAAATTTTGACTAGATTAAATTAGATTTTTTAATTCTGGTTCTTCTAAATTCTTTTTTCACAGCATAACAGTTTCTGCAGGATGCCAATCAGAGAACTTGAAACACACTAACGGTTTGATTGCAGGACGCGTGACAAAGACTTAAAAACAAACACTTACGCTTGTCAAAGATCTTATTTAAAAAAATATTGTGTTTGTTTTCCTGCTTTTCAATTCACATAGTCTAATTAGGGCTTCATTAAAATTCTTAGGAGTTTTGATAGTGAGTAGGGAATTTGACTCTTTGTTACATGGAGGTGATGACCATGGACAAATACAGGCTCCTGATGATCTTACTAATATGACGAACTCTTAGGGAGCGGAGCAAGGTAGTGAATCTTTAGCACTTTCACTCATCAGGGGATTATGCTCTTCTCTCATTGAGAGAATCAGAAACCCAAAAGTGTGTGGATTTGGTGAAGTGAAACTAGCTCAGTGATTAAGATTGTTTAGCGTGTTTGGGTAAAGAGACGGGCTAGAGAAGTATGCTCTTCTCCTTTTGGGAGAATCAGAAAATCAGAAACCCAAATCCGAGCCATGTCCAGTGTCACTTTTAGAGGGCCTGCCGGAAGTTGAACCTCCGGGAACGACCCAAGTGAGTACACACCTATCGCCGGTGATTCCACCTCACTATAATAAAGAACGTCTTGTTGATTCTAAAGACTCCAAAACCATAGTAACTTCTTTTCCATGACTTGGACGATCATCATGGAAAAGCTCTGTTTATTGCACTGAGCGGCACCGCTCCGAGCCCTGCTTGCGGGGGTGTGTGATTTTCAGGTGTTGGTGTGGCTGCGAGGCCCAAGCTCAGATCGTAGGCACCGAAGGTTATTGTGAACGGAAGCCAAGTAAAACCTCTTAGTTAGTTGCCTACCCGGTTCACCTCCGAAAGGAGTCATAATCTTTGCGCAAGGAGGGGGAAGAATCTCTCCGTATGTTGATCATACACAGATTCCCATCATAGGCATACACCTGGACGCTTTGGAGGCGGTTGCGACCTGGCCCCTCGCTACAAGGGTAACCTTGAACGTAATCGCTGGAGTCCTTGGAAACACCAAAAACACGGGCACCCTCTAGGGGGTGACACGGCTGTGTGAGGTGCACGTATGCGCATAAGCAATGGGGCAAAGGTTTTGACTTCTCACCATTTTCTTTGGTAGGGATAGCTATGTGTTTTTTTTTGAGTCTTAAACATTGTCCAAACATCTTCAAACAAGACTCCCCCGATACTATCAAGTTGCTTTGTCCTTGATAGATCTGTTATTGACTACTTTTTGTATCACAACTTGTCTGATTGAAACCTATGTGCTTGATCAAAATCTGTGGATATACTTGCTTAATCTTTGCAAACAAACAACAAACTGAAATACTGAGTTCTTCGGACAGGGTGACGTCCCAGCTTTTAGAGACTGCTCTATATTTAGGGTTTATGTGTCCTTGACCTTTTGAATTAGTGATCCTTGATCTCATAAGCCATTTTGCTTGAGATTGGCAAATTAGGAATTGTTCCTGTCAAATAGATAAATTTTTAGACTCTTTGATAACACACTTGGAGAGTGCTAGTAGTCTCCTTGTCCACCCATTTTCATACAATTCAAACTCATTACACTTTGTGTAAGTCATCCTCTTGATCCATATGTGCTAGGTATTCACCCAAGAATTGAGCACCTGTGGCGGTGTTGGTTTGCACCTATTTGCCAGTTCTATTTCACCATCTCTCTCGAGACAAGAGAAAACTTTTACTATCCTAGTCTGGTATTGACGTTTCTTAGAATTGTCTGTTTACCTGAACTCTCCCTTTCATGTCAGTCACAACAAGATATCAAGTGGAAGCCAAGAGGCGACCTCAGATAGTCTTTAACCAACTACCCCCAGTTCAGACTCGTCAAAAGAGAAAGGAAAAGGAACCAATATTTGACCAGTCACCTAGGAGTCAGTCTGAAACCTATTTTGACCCAAAGAACCATTTTAGTGACTTGAGTACCCCCTTAGCACCTTCCCACTTAGGTATGGATATGAGTTATACTGTCACTCGGTGGGAGAGGGAAGCCATGGATCAAAATCTTGATGATATCTATGAACAACACAGAAACAACATGATATTTGGAAATTCTTCTCATGATGATCAACCTGGTTCACCCCTCATTAATGCAAGATATTTGGATGCCCATCAATGGGATGAAAGGTATAAGAGACGAGCTCACCAAGAACAATGGTCACAACACGAAGACCAAGACAATGAACCTCGTGATGCTCATGTCAATACAACGTATACCAATGACTTGTTCAAACAGTCTAGACCAAGCTCACCACTTCAACATACCTCAAGGTTCACAAGTGATAGGCTCAAAAGAATTGAACGCGAAAAGAAAGCCTTTCTAGATGAACAAGCTGCAAAGCAAGAAAAGTTTAGACAACTTGAGGAAGAGAGCCAAGCTTTATTGGAAGTACAAAGGAAACTCGCTCAAGAGGAGCAAGATAGGTAGTTAGCCCACCAATTAAACAAACAATACAATACAAGGGGTGCTAACAGTGGACATAATTCTCCTCCCTCCACCCCTTCCAAAACACTAAGAAGTAGAAGGTGGTCAAGGACCCCTTCTAGATCTCCTAGTCCTAGAGGAAGAAAGGCCTCTTAGTATGCTCACTATAGGAGGCAAACTCCTCCCAGAAATTCAAGACCACACTCCCAACATGTACATCCTAGTTCCCAACATGGAGGTGGTAGCTCACATTATGACTTTGATACTCAAGACTTCATGCGAATACAACAAGAGCCTATCTTCCAACAGTATGTGGAGAGGTATTTGGAACAAAACAAAGATAAGTTCTTGGAAAGTCTAATCAACAAGGGTGCTAGAGTCCCTTATAATTTTGATGTGGACAACAAAATACAAAAGCAAAATCCCTCTCAAGAGGAAGAAATCCACCAAATGAAGCAAATGATGGAAAAAATGATGCAACCTAAGAGCTCATTCTCACTAGACTCAATTTGTCCTAATCCATTCGACAAGAGTGTGAGTATGAAAGATTTTCCAAAGAGGGTGGAATTCCCACAATATGATAAATATGATGGCAGTGGTGATCCACACGACCATGTGCGTCAGTTCTATACTATGAGCTTTGAATTCCATCAAGATGACTCCTATTTGATGAGGTTGTTCCCTAGGAGTCTTAAAGGACAAGCAATGGAATGGTTTACCAATATCACTCCTCCTATCAAGACTTTTAGAGAACTTGTTCATAGATTCATTCAACACTTCGCATATAATCTGTCAAGACCTGTTACTATGTTGGACCTATGCAACTTGAAACAAAATCAAGGGGAACCCTTTGTTACCTTCTTGCAAAGGTGGAGGAGACAATGCTCTCGGTATCCTAGGATGATCCATGAGGATGAAAAGATTGACATACTTGTTAGTAATTTGGTGCCTGAAATGAGACATGAGATCAAAAGATAGTCTTCACTTCCTTTGATACCATGATTGAAACTACATGCCGCATTGAGGATGTTCTAAAAGAACAAGGCATTTTGACTAGACATAACAATAATACCAACAATGGTCAGCACAACTTAATAAGGATAAAGGGAAGAACAACAATTGGAACAAAAACAAACAAGTTGTCAATGATGGGTTGTGGATTCTTCCCAATCAAGAGATCAAAGTGTTCTTAATTTGACTAAGGTTATTGCAAGCAATGGCTTAATGCACCTCCACAACAAGAGAAATGAAACCAAGATATCGAGGAGGCCCAAAAGCCGAGGCGACAATTTACCGATTGGGTGACTCATATGAGGATATTCTCAAGAAACTCTCATTGCTAACAACAGCATCCTCGGGATCTGCAAAATTTCACATTCGGATCTAAGCCACATTGGTGGGATGACAGGCGTGCAGCCAAGAGATTTCATAATGTGCAGCCCATCTTGTTGCTTGTTGGAAATTAAAACATATGCGTCCGAGATTTTATAGAAAGGTAGAGAAAACTGAGTTGATGGCCTAAATGCCAATGCTGATCATAAAGGCTTTTACTTAAGGAACCTTTGCTGTAATTAGACAAGGAAACCTCCAAATCCTGAGAATGGCAAGGCTGATCAACTACACCTATCACGATTAGCGAAAATGTGATAAACATGCTTGAAGTTGTGGAGCCAAGTGTTAATATGATAAGGAGTAAGGACAGCATGGTTATGACTCTCCCCTATTTTGACAACCAACTTTGTTGTAGTGTTGAGAGGAGTCCTCATTCTAAGTTATCTTCCCAAGCCCTTAATCTTTATTTACGAGGAGTCAAGCTCCTGTTATTCTCGGAGGCCTAGTTGAGTCATCCAACAAATCAAGCAAGTGGCATCCAAGAATGTCACTATAAAGTCAACCACTGCTCTCAAACCAAACTACAATCTTGTAGATCAGTTACAGAAAACTCCAGCACAGATCTCAATCTTAGAGCTTCTAGAGTTGTCCCCTAGACATAAGCAGATCCTTGAGGACGCTTTGCACACAACAAATGTCCCCAACAACATTGATATAGACCAATTCCAAGGCATGGTGAATCACATTACTAGCCCACATTACCTCTCTTTCTCTGAAGATGATGACAAATCCCTAAGCCATCCACACAATCTTGCCCTTCACATTGAAGTCATGATTCATAAAACCCGTGTCAGGCGCGTGTTGATTGATGGGGGTGCTGGGTTAAATATCTGCACTTTGAATTTGTTAAAAACTTTGGGCTATTCAGAGCAAGTGATCGACACTAGAAAGAAGATCACCATAAAGGCCTATGATGAGGCAGAATGAAGTTCTAAGGGGTTGGCTTTCCTTCCTGTCAGGATTGGCCTAGTTGAAAAAGATATCTTGTTTCAAATTATTGATACTGGACCCCTTGCATACAACATTTTACTAGGTAGACCATGGATTCATGATATGCAGGTAGTGTCGTCTACCTACCACCAGTGTGTTAAGTTCCCCTACAATGGAACAGAAATTTGCATACCAGGGGATAACACCTTATCAATTAACTCAATCTCAGCTAATGTTCATGTCCCTCTTAACCTAGCAGCAGAGGATTATGAAACAACTTTAGCAGACTGTCAAAACAAATTTAAGTCAGTAGACCTTGGCATGGGGGGTATCAACTTGACTCTTTTGCAAAGATGCCTATTTCCCCTAGGACATATGGAAAGCCTTCACAGGAGATGAAACCATCATCTTCAGCAATGACACTATTTGACAAGTTTGTTGAATCCTTAGTACCAATACAAGATGAAAAAGAGGAAGTAGCTGTTCGAGATTGGATATACAAAGAGGAGAAATACCAGCATAATGAAAATTTCTCCCCCTCTCCTAAGTCCTATGGGAGAGGATATACTTTTGTCAAGAAGATGGGTTATCCAGGATATGGCCCTCTTAGTCACAGGTTAGATGCTAGAGCCGAACCACTCAATCATGATCTTTTTGCATGTAAGTCTAAGAAACCGGTTGGCCTAGGCTTTATGAACAACAATAAATGCACTGTCCCCATTTCTGATAGGCGGGATAGTAAAAATGACACAGAATATGTACCAGATTTGACCAATCAACAAGACATAACAGATGATTGGATACCTTCAACAAATCTCCTTTGGGAAGATTCAAGAGATTTAATAATTGATAGTCCTCCTATCTCATTTGCAATAGATAGTGACTATATGAATGCAAGATTGACTATGGATAGTGTCTCCATCCCAGCTGCAATGGATGGTGATAATTTAGATAATTTTGTGATTGAGCAAATTGCTAGAGGAGAGGAGCCTCTTCCAAATCTTGAGGCTTCTACATCACGAGGCTCCAACAATAATTCAGAAATAGACTCTCATGAGTTTGAATGGGATTCACTCTCAGATGCAACAATTGACTTGGATATGGATGTTGTCCACGCTTATAGTTCTCAACCTGATGTAACTGACGAGTCATGTGTTAGATTAGAAGATTGGAACCCACATGTCACATTAGTAGACGATTCTTCACTTGCTAGGATAAATTCTGATTTAGACACTTTAGAGGGAAACTTGACAGATTCCAATTCTACAGTCACCAGAGATGACATCACCTATATCCTTAATCTTGAACCGATCATCAACCTACCCCTTGTTCACCCCAACCTTATTGATTGGTCTAGATGTTACCAAGAGCCTCAACTCTTGACATTTCACAATGACTATGAGATCACTGCTATCTAAATGCCATTGAACACAGTAGTCTCTCTTCACCCGATTGAGCAGGCTACGGTATGTGAGAACTGACATCAAGTACCTTAGTCACAAGATAAAAAGAAAGAAAAAAGATAAGAGTTAGATGAAAACCACTATGTGGCGGTGTCAGAACCAAAAAAAGTAAAAATAAAAGACGTATCCAAAGGTGAAAACCTCCCAGAGGCACCTACGAATGAGGTACTTGATAGTCTCCCAAGCTATTTCCAGGATAGATCATCAGTATTGGTTGAACCTACAGAAGTTGTTAATTTGGGCACAAAGGAAGTTCCAAAAATTGTACACTTGGCTAAATCTTTATCACCTAAAGAAAAGAAAGCCTATATTGTATTCCTCCAAAAGAAGAAAATTAACTTTGCATGGACATACTCAGACATGCCAGGGTTGGACACTAATCTCATTATGCATCATTTGTCCATAGCTCTAGGTGTGAAACCAGTCAAACAGAAGTTGAGAAAAATGCACCCTCATATAGCTCTTTTAGTGAAAGCTGAATTAGAAAAGCTCCTTGGTGCAGGATTCATTAGAGACATAGACTATGCTGACACCCTGGCTAAGTCTAAGAGAAGAGGAACACATTTGGCTGATTTAGAAGTGATTCTAGATCGCATGGAACAATTTCAACTAAGATTAAACCCAAAAAAGTGTGCATTTGGTGTTACTTCTGGCAAATTATTGGGATTCATCATTTTAGCTAAAGGAATAGAAATGGACCCTGAAAGGTTCAAGCCATTATAAACGTACTACCTCCCAAAATGTTGTAAAATGAAGTCTTCAAGAGCCTTCAATCCATAAGGAGGTTTATTTCACAATTGGCAGATAGAGCACAACCTTTCAACAAAAATTTACATAAAGGTGTTCAATGTGTCTGGAATGAGGATTGTCAAAAGAGCATGGATCAAATTAAAGAATACTTGGAAAATCCTCCCATTTTAATGCCTCCCATTCTAGGAAAACCTCTCATTTTATATGTCTTAGCTACTAAATCTTCACTGGGGGCATTGTTGGCTCAATTAGATGAACAAGGGAAAGAAAGGGCCATATATTATATTAGTCGCACTCTTGTTTCTTATGAGGTTAATTATACTAGTATTAAAAAATCTTGCCTCACAATAGTGTTTGCTTCTCAAAAATTGCAACACTATATGCTCGCGCACACCATACACCTCATATCAAAAATTGATCCTCTCAAATGCATGCTCGGTAAAGCTGCTCTCACGGGTAGACTTGCTAAATGGATGATGATTCTTTCTGAATTTGACATAGAGTATATTGAGCGCAAAGCAATCAAAGGCCAAGCTATTGCAGATCAACTGGCTAATTTCCCTATTCAAGATAATATGCCCATTCAAGGTGCTTTTTGATTGAGCATCTTATGTACATGGTAGCGAAAGATCTGGAAACTATTCTTTGATGGTTCACGCATGCAAAATGGTTAAGGTGGTGTGTTGTTTGTTTCTCCTCATGGGTATACTATTCCTAAATCTTACAAGTTACTCTTTCCGTACAAACACCAACATAGTGAGTATGAGGTTTTGACAAATGGACTAAAATGGCCATAAGAGTGGAATATCAACGAACTACATATCTATAGGGATTCTCAAGCGATCATCAACCAAATTAAATGAATGGCCACCAAACAAAAGATGACAAGTTGGTACCTTACAAAAATGGTTGATTCATTAAGGCCGGTATTTTACTTGTCCTCCTTCGAAGAGCCAAATCCCTAGAACAAAGCGGTGATGCTATGGCCACCCTTGCTTCGCTGCTGGTTAAGAGGAACATGAGTCCAGATATGAATTCCTGGTGGAAGAGCTACGATATCCCATATTTGACTCACTCGAAAGCCATGTCATTTGTACCCTTATCAATCATGAATCCTCCCGCTATGGTGCTATTTACTCATATCTTCGTGATGGCATCAAACCCTATACATTTAACCTATCTGAAAAAAGAAACCTTATCTGCAATGCCTCTCACCATTCCCTCATCTCTGGTGATTTGTATAGGAGGGGTCTAGATGGAACACTTCTTAGGTGCTTAGAAAAGGAGGAATCTGATCAAGCGCTAGTTGACATCCACAAGGGCATATGTGGAGGACATTCTAATGGTCTTTCCATGGCTAGAAGGTTGCTTAGGGCAGGGTACTATTGGCCTACGATGCAGATAGATGCAGTAGCATTTGCTAAGTCTTGTGAAAAATGTCAGAAACATGGACACCTGATACATGCTCCAGGTAGGGAGCTAATTCCTTCTATATCTCATTGGCCATTTCAGCGATGGGCCTTTGACCTTGTTGGGCAGATTCATCCCAACTCATCAGGTGGGCATAAGTTCATTATCACTGCTACTGACTACTTCACAAAATGGGTAGAGGCTGTTCCACTTTCTATTGCCTCAGGCAAGATAGTGTCTTTATTTATTTTAAACCATATCATTTGTCGATATGGAGTGCCATCTGAGATCATCACTGACAATGGAGGTCAGTTAAAAAACAAGGACCTTAAAGAACTTTGCCAAAGATTTAAGATAAAGCAACATTGGTCCTCCATTTACTTCCCACAAGGAAATGGTCAGGCAGAGGCTTCAAACAAAACAATTCTCAAGATTTTGCACAGAACAGTTCATAAGAATGGTAGAGATTGGCACCTACAGATAAATCCGGCCCTGTGGGCCTATAGAACGAGTATTTGTACTCCAACTGGGGCTACTCCTTTTGCCCTCACATACAGTGCTGAAGTAGTGTTACCTTTAGAGGTTGAGATTCCATCACTTCGGGTCTCTCTCAAAGGTCTAGTTACAGATGAAGACTATCACGCCATGAGATTGCAAGAATTGGAACTTCTTGATGAGAAGCGTAAAGCATCATTTGACCATATGAGGGTCTATCAAAAGAGGATGTCCAAAGCCTTCAACAAAAAGGTTCGCCCTAGAGAATTTTAAGTAGGAGATCTTGTCCTGCGAGAGAATCCTAAGAACCAACAGAACTAAGAACAGAAGGGAAAATTCAAACCTAATTGGCTTGGACCCTACATCATCACACCAACTTTTGGCACAGGTGCCTATGTACTATCTACTAAAAAGGGGGAGCAGCTCCCTGAGCCTATCAATGTTTTGCACCTGAAGAAGTTCTATCCTTGATGCCCGTTCTGTCTGGGGGCATCCTTTGTATATAATTATGACCCTGAAAAAAGTTCCAAAAAAAATTGATATATGATACTGAAAAAATTACAAAAAAAAAATTGATATATTGTCAAAAAATCCAAAAAAATTCAAATATGATGCTGAAAAAATACAAAAAAAAAATTGAAAAATACAAAAAATTCAAAAAAGAAAAAGAGAAAAAAGTGCCTTGGTGAAAACCTGGAAACAGGCACCTTGGTAGCAAAAATAAAAAAAAAATATATATAAAAAAGTCCTAAAAAAAAAATTCTTCCAAGTGGTGAAAACCTGGAAACAGGCGCTACTTGAGGCCTTTGCATCCCTATTTCTTAGCATGCATCCTCGACACTTAGCCTTTCTCCATCATGCCTTGTCCTTATTGCCTTGGTTTGGAATTGGTCTTTGTCTTTGTCTAGGGGCATCACTGTGTTAGCTTTGGTCTCTTGGATATGCTTGTCTTTAGGACACCTCGCAAACGGTGTTTTTCAACACTAACCCAACTGTGTTTTTCAACACAACCCCTGACATCGTGTGTTTTTCAACACTTATCAGTTTGGTCTTATCTAGTTCGGTCATGTGATCTTACCTACTTGCAAGCATTCGATCCTTATCCTTGGAACTCAGTATCAGTTTACACACTTAAAATTTTTTAATTGCAACACTTAATGCTCGAGATATGCCATGATCTTTTCTTTGTGTGTTGACTGATATTGATTTTCATTGAGTGTCCTTGTCTAATAAGTCTCTCCGTGATGCATAGCTAGAGGACTTGGGGCATGGGGCATGTTTTTATTTGCTTTCTACTTATGGGTGTTGTCTTGAACCTCTTCAGTATCTCTTGTTGTCTACTTGACACACTTAAGAGATTTATGGCATCATCCTTGAATGTTTTTGCACAACCATTCTCATGGTAATCTTGGCGTTTATGTCTTGATGCGAGCATGGTTTTGCTATATTAAATTGGGTAAGCTAACATTGTAGTCATCTTGACCTTCATGTCTTTGATGCTCATGTTAGAATTTTCCACATTCCAAGCTGATATAAATCACATTCATATCTTCATAGTTGCGTTTGTGACTAGTGATGATTGTGTGATTGTCCGATGTCCGGTAATAATGGCCCAATGATGAAAATAAGTTCTCTTACATTCTCTAATGAATGATGAACACACAAAAACTTATGTTACCTATTGCAAGTACACCTTTGCATTTTCATGTAGCTTGCATTATTTAGACTTCATGTTAATTTCCACTTTTAGGCTATATTATGGGTTTGAGAGGGTTTCCTTCATCTTTCTTGTGGATTTTTCATCAACTGTGATCACGTTCTTCATTTCCTTATCTTCTTTCGTGATCTCAATCGAAATTCCCTATCTTAAACAGTTGATTGATTTTGATGCATCCTCTTTATTGGGATTCTTCCCTTCTCTCCATTTCTTTCCATTTCTTTCCATTTCTTCCAAACTTCTATCTTCCATTCGATTTCACCCCACTTCTTTTCTTCTAATTCAACCTTAGGGCATAATTTTCTTGCTGATCTACCTGGGTTATGTGATTCTTATATTTTTCATCTTACATCAAGAACCTTATCTTTTGTTTGATTTGATCAAATTTTTCAATTTATTATTTCTCCTCTATCTCATTTTGATTTCGATCACGAGGGGGCAGTACCTATCAAACTTCAATCCTTGATTCAACTTTATCAATTTATCAATTTCTTCTCTTGGGGCAACCTTGCTTGAGATTCTTATCTCTCACTTTGGATGTGATCCCAAATCGACCTCATGTTCAAAGGCCTTTTATTTATGTTTATCCAGATGTGATCCCGAGTCGACCTCACATCTGAGTTGTTTTGTGATCCCAAATCGATCTCACATTGCAACTTCATTCTTTGACTGCATGTGATCCCGAGTCAACCTCACATTAGTCAAAGAGGGGCAAATGTATGCAACCTAAAATGGTCACTTAGACTTTGGGCCCCATTTATTTAATTTGTCAACATCAACTTTCTGAATCAATGATTGTCGCATTTTTCAAATCAAATTTCTTAATCAATTCATAACTATTTCAAATGTTTCAATTTTCCTAAAGGTTTGAATGCTTCATTAATTTTATTTAATCAAAAGAAATAAATCCTTTTAATAAATAAAATAATGTTATTTAATTGAAGTTAATATTACTTAAATAAAAAATGATGCTATTTAATTAAATCTATTTTTAATTAAATTATTTTTATTTTATTTTATTAATATTCATTCTAAATTACATAATCTCATTTTATTTTATTAAAAGAGATATTATCATCTTAAATAAAATAAAATAAATGAAATATCCTCTCAAGAATATCCTGTGATGAAAAAAAGGAAACAAATCAGTTAAAAGGGAAATAAACTAAAAAAAAATTCCAATCAAGATTTGTTTCTATTTTTCTATTTATCCCACATTGCTTCTGAATTTGCCTTCAATTCCACTTTTGCCTATAAAATGAGCCCTCTCATTCTCATTTCAAAGAGAGAAAGAATCATGAATTTTTACATCAGACATTTTTAAATTTTATCATTTGAGATTACATTAGTTTGATTTTATAAGCATCTTAGTTTTAGAGCATATAGTTTAATATTGCATTTTAGCTTAATCTTCATAGTAGATTAATTTGCAAAATAATTCATTTATGGCATTGCATGTAGATTAATTTTCATTTCAATAAATTAGTTTGGTTTATTGCATTTTACAGCCATTTAGATTAGTTTTCATTGTTGCATTGCAAGAACAAGATTCATGGAGATTGGCATTCTTGCTTCTCCTCTTTGAATCTCTCGTTCCGAGATTGTATTTGCAGGGGTAACAGGGTTAATCTGAGGGCCACAATATCAATCCCTGCTCTTCTCGGATAGAGAGCTGTGAATTGATTTGCAAGGACTCATTATTGAGTATCCTTGCATGCAAGGATTCATAGAAGTATAACATACTTTCAGTTATACAGTACCAACTTTCGGGAGCCATAACTTTTAATCCGATCATCAAATTTTCAGTGATAATACCTTTTCAGAAAGCTCTCAGAAAGATGATTTGGCACAAAGTAGGGCCTATGGCATCTACTTTGTGGTTTCTGCAAATTTTTGGGCCCATTTGGAACCGTTTAGTGCCTCAAATTGGACTCGAAAGGTTTTTCAGGGCAAAAAGCAAAAATTGGCACTTAAATAACTTTCAAACCGTGAATGATCTTAACCTGATTCTTTCACCAAACTGCTCCTTTTTCCGTCTTGAACCTTCCCATAAATTTTTGTCTTCCCACGCCTTCAAATTCACTCTTGCTAAAAATAACAGTTGAGCAGAAAAAGAAAAAAAAGGAGTTTTGAAAGTTGTAAACTGTTATTCGATGAAAAGGGTATCCAGAAATTAAAAAATATCTACAAAAAGAAAACAACAAGAACATAAATGGAAAAATATTTTTGGGTGATACAAGATTTCCCTCACACCAGTGGATTCTCTTGCATCACAAACTTTCTTTTGCTACATAGACAACCTTTATAATAAGTGTATTTAATTGTATGTCAAGGGTTGAAGTTTAGTGGATGCCTAGTTAAAATATTTTATGTATTGAACTCAATAACTAATATATATTATTAAAGAGTGTGCACAACAACTAGAATGTGTAGCACCTCCTTCAATCATAATGCAATGGTTCTGAATTTTTTCTTTTATGATTATAATTGAATCATGATCAATGCAATATTACCCAATAGACATCCACTTAAATGTCTGTTGGCACATTAAATGACTTGGCTACAAAACCCCACCCATACTTTCAATTTCACTACTTTGTTTTGTAATTAATAGCTATGCTATACTAAACATTGTGCACATTTAAAAAAATACCCAACATCCAAACAAATCAACCATGCCAAGAAATGGTCATTGTAAATAGTCTATCACAATAGTTTAATACAGATAAATTCCAAAATACCATAAAATAAAATAAAAAGAAGTGCTTATCTGATAAAGTATAACCACCATATTGGGCTACTCCATAAGAAATTCCTTTTAGTTTATACACTTTGTTTATTTTATTTTATTTTATTTTTCTTTTTTCCTAACCAAATATTATGTCATAGTGCTAAACCTACACCATGGATGTATTGTAGGAATGGAGAATGCTGAAATAGCCAAGAAACATGGTTGAAAATAATGTTTCCTACTACTGACATTTGAAAGATTATATTCCAGAAACACTTCCTACATAATGAAATATACCAAGAAGGCTAGACACAACAACTGTGCATTTTCAGCATATAGAACCCTCTCTAATTTCTAGTTGTTAGCTTTAAACTTTTAACTGTAAATAGTAGGGTTTTCATTTCCCAAATTTGTAAGGGCTATCATCCCCATGTCTAGAACAATTCCCAGCATCTTAGTGGCATTGAAAGTTATGCACTGCACAATTACATAGAATGCCAATTATAAAGTACCAATCATTTTAAGTCTATTATGGGAAAAAAAATCTAGCATTTGTAATTTATAAAGATTGCATGAATCTAAAGAATCCACACTTTCAACTTCACATTTGAATATAAAATTGTACAGTTACATTTCCCAATCATGTAGGAATCTTACCATAGCTAGCCCATATTCTTGGCTCGATTCCATTGCACTATCCAATTAAAATTGGCTTTGGTTTGTAGTAACTTTGTAGATCATTCCTCCCCTATTTTTTTTTAATCAATCGCATCCTCCTTCAAACTGGCTTCCACACCCCAAAATAGAACTTTGCCTTGATTTTACAAACTTTCCAACATAAAGCCACGAATATTGAGGATATATTGACCAAGCACATGGTGAGGAAAAAAAAAAATTTCTCTTTTGAAATAATCTTAATCCTTCTCCATTTTTTAAAGTGAATACCTTTGTTAAAATGTATGTTATTTATCAAGAATAATGGTTTTTATATATAATTTATTTACTTATTTTATTTTATCTTTTTTTTCTAACTAATCTTTAAGGAATATCTTTATTCAAATATAACACTATTTATTAATAATATAAATTTTATATCTTTATTATAAAAAAAATTAAATAAAAGAAAATGCCAATTCTCATTTAGATAGAACATCTTAAAACAACTACATATCACACTTAGTCTATTTTTTGCTAAGTTGGCTCATCCCAATTTTGACATGGGCTCTTTGATTATTTAATTTATCTAGATTTACATAAAGAATTTTTTTATTCTCAATCCACTTATTGTTGACATACATTAAATAGCTCAAATAATCCCCTAGATTTAATATAATCCTCATTTAATAATTATAAAGGTAAGTATTCAAGTTCTCTTTTATTATAATCTATTCACTTCTAAAATCAAACAATGGTTGTTATTATTTTTATTTTATTTTATTATTATTTTAATTAGAACATGTGTATTAGAATTATAGAATTAAAATTCTTAGCTATAGGAATCAACTAAATTATCAAGACAAATTGGAATCAATTAAAAGACAATTGGTCATCTCGAACATATTAGTTTGTAATTTCCTAATACCTAAAATATGAATAAATTATTATGGATTCCTAAAATCAATCTGTAATGATAGGGTACTTAAGTATTCTATACCCAAATAAAAATCGTTCAAACAAGTTTATAATCAATAACCCAATGATCCCTAACCTTGATAAGTGGCTAACTATATTCTCATAATCAATCATCTTATGTAGACATGATGATGAGTGGTCTCACACTTAGTTTATTTTCTAATGGTACTCAAATTCACATAGCAAAATAATTCTCAATTTTAATTAACTAGTTTAAACAAAACCGCTAAGTACACCAAAAAAACATACTCAGAAACTAAAGATGACCGAATCAGAGGAACACTACATCCTCCCTCCCTTGGCATTGACTTACTCCTAGAAGTCGCTTGAAAGCATAAGCACAATAATGCAACTTGAATTATCAACTATATCAATTATTATAATGACATTAATTAGACAAGTAAAAATTGAATGACTCAAAATGAAACGTTACCAAAATAGAAATGGGATCACAAAAAAAGGACCTCCTTCACCACAATGATGGGTTGATGGACTAGGATGGGGAACTTTCTTGTCAAATCCATTTTCAACTTCATACCCATTGGGATTTATGAGGCTCACCCTATCTTGATAGTGTAGGTGGAATTGAGGCTTGGGTACCTACAATCCTGCATAAAGCCAAGTGTCAAAACAATATTTATATATCCAAAACAAACACATCATGAGAGGAAGTCACAGTGTAGTAGGGAATTCATGAGCAAGTGGTGCTACATTGTCCCTCTCATGAAGATTGTAACAATAAACACATCACGTAATATCAATTATATCATTTATAACACTATTTTCAATGTCTCATAAAAATCACTAATCAATGCATAACACTAAGTCCATAAGATAAGCATAACCAATTAATTTACCTTCATCACTGAGATTCAAAATTAACAACCTAAAAATCACAAATTAGGGTGGAAACATAGCACATTAGTACCAGTCATTCAAACTGAATCATTACCTTGAAATGCTACACTTACATAAAAACACAACATACTCACACACAAAGAGCACCCATTTTTTTGTTAAATATCATCATTTACACACAAGGCATTCCTCTTAATTCATTGTTCAACAAAAAATTTCACCACATATGTAGCAAAGACTACCTAATAACACCTCTTTAGAATGAACAAAACACAATGTATCACTCTCCAAGCATAAAATCATAAGTTTATCATTTCATAGTTACTATTTCTATAATTTAGCATACATTCTTTACATACACACAAACTCACATCACAAGACTACACAATTGTTCATCGAGACACCAGAAAGTAGTATACTAATCCATGATACATAATCCATGAACCAAGAGCTAACATCCATCTCACATAATCCATACCTCACACTCAATTGGTTGATGGTATTAGGCCACATAGACATGTTGAGACCATCCAAACAAGACCAAAATGACTAATCTCTTATTGTATAAGGTGGTTAGCATCAAAGAGATAGTCATCCCACATAGGTGGGTAGTGGGTCCTAGTTGTAAAATAGCCTCATATACCCCCATCCTCAAGGTTCCATGCGTCTTCTTCCTCGTATACACTCACTAAGTCTGCCTCATATGCCCTTGGAGAGGAATCACAATATGACACATGGAAAACCTCAAAAACAATAAGGTTAAACTATTTTAGCCACCAAAGTCATAAAATAAACATCAAATAAGATTCAATGTTAGCAATAAAGTAAGAAATGCACACAATGTCAACACTAAATCAAATGTAACCACAAGGGCTACAAGAGAATAAGATCATTAAGTATGGCTAAACCATTACAATCAAACATAAACAAAATTTCAGCCTTCAAATTCAATCTAAAATTACCAAGAATCATATACAAGGTCCTCAATCTTCAAAATTGCACAATACAACATTGTGTGACTAGATACTAGCCACCCAATGAGGAAGGAGGGAACATTGTTAGGATACAATAGTAGCCCTCATGTGGTATAGTGTGAGCATGCCATTCACATGACCCAGAGTGTGCTCCTTGGCTGCACCCTGCCATGTGGAACCCAAGGGACAACAAGCACCACAATTTTTTTTGGAAAGCGAAACATTGCATAAGATAAATTTGTACATTCATTACATGAAAAATAATTATACATTTACAAAGTCATCTACATCCTCTATGGTACACAAAATGGTCATTATAAATCATAAACTTTTATGAATGAAAACAACTAAAAGCTAAGAGAACATAATGATGATATACAATCATTAAAGATCAAAAGAGAGGAATATGATACATCATTTTATTCCAATTCAATTCATGGTTCCAATAATACAATTGTGGAGCATATTTCCACAAATACAACACATCATGATTACATTAATACATTACATAATGCTCCTCTTATAACAATGGGAAGAGTACATCAAGAATAATTACATCAATGAAGACTAAGGTACAAGGTGAGGAAATTCTTCAACAACGTGAAGCTCTAGAGACTTTGCATCCACTTCTACATCGTGAACACAACCTGGAAACCCAATGGAGTGTGTACCACATTCCACCTGACCATGGGGACCCGAAGGTCCACCCCCGATGCTAGGAGATGACAAGAAAGGATCCACATCCAAACAAGGTCAAGTAGAAAAGGATAACTCAACACTGACATAAGATAACATCAAACAAGTACAACAATTCTTTTTTAGGAAACTCTTCCAAATAGTTCTAAAACAAGACTCACAACAAAGGTGTACCAAGCATAAAATCCACAAAATGAATACATGTGCGAGGAATGAATCATCTTGCTCGTAATCATAACCAAAGGCAAGGAAAATAATGGAACAAGGTACACCTATGAGCTCAAAATAGAAATACAATCAATGGAAACACAAAGGTCTAATCATGGAAAAATTCCACACAAAACATATTTCCCATCGCCTCTAGAATCCTAACAAACTACCACCCATGACCATTCAAAATGGAGTAACTTAAGCATTACGGGTTCCCAACCTATCCAAAACATGTCTAGACATAAGAATTACCTCAAAAGTGAAATAAAACAAGAGGAAAATACAATCAATCATGGAACCACTAATATGGCTAAGGAATTAATTCCAAAGAGTATTTAGAATAAATAAATAACTATCTAGCATGTTCAAGATAAACTATAAATGTTTGTTCACTTAAATGTAGACACAATCCAATCCTTCTAAAGATAATGTAGAGAATAAATAAATAATTAGCTATAACTAAATGCATTTCCATCATAAAACATTTTAATTAGATAAGCACTATGAAGCCCTATAGTAGATAAACCCTCAATTTTTCCTAATTTAAGATTCCTAACTTAATCCTTTATTTACTTCAAAATAATTAACATATATATATATATATATATATATATTTGTGATTTCAAAATAATAAATTCAATTAAAAGTGGCATATTGGTTTACTTTAAATAAATGAATTTAATTAGAATATATCATATTCATTTATTACTTTAAATAGTAAACTTAGTTAAAATGAAGCATATTGGTATACGTCAATAAATAGATTTAATCAAAATATAACATTTGCATTTGTTAGCTTCAAAGTAAATAAATCCTCTCCAAATCCAACCTAGATGATTTTTACACAAATCACAAATCTAAGAGGATTTTGTAAATAATTTTAATCTTAAATAACTAGTAATTAAATCTAATTTTTTTATTCATTTGAGAACAACTTAAATATAATTTTAAATGCATTTGAATAGAAATCTTATTTCGGCAACTTCAAAGATTACATAATGAAGTTATAGTAAATTACATCAATATTTAATTATCTATAATATAAACAAATCATTTTTTGGCTTACATAATTTCTCAATTATTTCCTAAAATTCATCAAGGAAGAAATGTATTCCTTTACTTATCTTGCAATACTTCTCTTACTTCCTCCACTTTTAACATATAATTTTATATAATAATTCATTATTTATTATTAAATTAGCATTACATATATTTCACTTAATATTTACCTTATCATATCTTTTTCACCCTATTATTACTTCTCACTTACTTAAATTCTTATTTCCAATATCTAATAAAATTAATTAATAAATATACAACATTTAATTGCCAAAGGAAAACTCATTCTTTTTCAATAAATTTAAATATAGTCAATATTCCCTCTTATGCTTAATTTAATTTATTTACTTAACTAATCTTCTTTAAAATTAATCACTCTTAAATTCTTATTTCCAATATCTAATAAAATTAATTAATAAATATACAACATTTAATTGCCAAAGGAAAACTCATTCTTTTTCAATAAATTTAAATATAGTCAATATTCCCTCTTATGCTTAATTTAATTTATTTACTTAACTAATCTTCTTTAAAATTAATCACTCTTAAATTCTTATTTCCAATATCTAATAAAATTAATTAATAAATATACAACATTTAATTGCCAAAGGAAAACTCATTCTTTTTCAATAAATTTAAATATAGTCAATATTCCCTCTTATGCTTAATTTAATTTATTTACTTAACTAATCTTCTTTAAAATTAATCACTCAAAGTATTATATAAAGGAGCGATATTTATTCATTTTTAGATTACCCATATAATATTGACTTTAGAAATTCCTTTACTTATATAATTCTCCCTAAATATGCTTATACTCTTAATCTTCAAATTACTTATAAAGATCATCATAATTATCACTAGAATTAATCCTTCAATTACCTAAGTGAAACTAAACCAATCCCTTTTCCCTTTAAGTATTTTAAAACTCTCACTCATCTAACATACTCCTTTGTTTCCCATTTAATCCATATTTCGATTAAAAGACTCTTTATTTATATAAAAAAAAAAAATCAGGTCCCTTGACTTACCCAACAATTAATTCACTCTTTTAACTAAATTCTTCAAGCTACTAAATACAATTAAAACTACATTTTCATATTAACATTTACCACTAGATTCCTACAATATTTATCTATATATTCCACCCAACAATTAATTCACTCTTTTAACTAAATTCTTCAAGCTACTAAATACAATTAAAACTACATTTTCATATTAACATTTACCACTAGATTCCTACAATATTTATCTATATATTCCACTAATTCATATAGATAGAGTTATTCATTTTCTTGAAGGGCCAAAACCATACTTCTTTTCCAATGTTCAAATTTTAACACAATTACTTACCAATTATTTATATATATATATATATATATATAATATTTTATCATGAATATTTCGACGCTGTATATATATAAGTTATAGACAACAACACATAAGGTAGACACATAAGGTAGACTCAAACGCGAATCATACATATCAACAAATAAAATTAAAATATTTAGTATATAAACACCTATATGATTTTAGGCCACAACAACTAAAACCATACTTCTTTTCCAATGTTCAAATTTTAACACAATTACTTACCAATTATTTATATATATATATATATATATATATATATATATATATATAATATTTTATCATGAATATTTCGACGCTATATATATATAAGTTATAGACAACAACACATAAGGTAGACTCAAACGCGAATCATACATATCAACAAATAAAATTAAAATATTTAGTATATAAACACCTATATGATTTTAGGCCACAACAACTAAAACCATACTTCTTTTCCAATGTTCAAATTTTAACACAATTACTTACCAATTATATATATATATATATATATATATATATATATATATATATATAATATTTTATCATGAATATTTCGACGCTATATATATATATAAGTTATAGACAACAACACATAAGGTAGACTCAAACGCGAATCATACATATCAACAAATAAAATTAAAATATTTAGTATATAAACACCTATATGATTTTAGGCCACAACAACTAAAACCATACTTCTATAATTACAGTCCTCATTGAAATAAAATGATATTACACAGATGTAACACACTACATATATATAAACCCACATATAAATACATTTCTATTTCAATCACGCTGCTGTCAAAGAACTCTAATGAATCAGATGGCTATAGCTTCTTTACTGTCATTTATAGCAAAAAGACAACCCTAAGTACACACGTATTTATACATATATTTTTATATTATAAAAAATATATCACTCATAACAAAACTGAAGCACTGCCATGGGAAAACGAAAATGAGCAACAGCTAAACACCTAAAGAACAATACGTCATCTAACATGTAAATATACTCATATAACAACCTCCATTTAAATATGACTACGCATCAACTAATCTGTCTACAAGGATATAACAGAGCTAAAAAGGTGAAAGGAGGGACACCATGAAGATAATTGGCAGGGGCAAAGCCAAATTCCGCAACCTTAACCAACATCCCTAGTGCCTGTGCCAAAAAGGGAGATTTGGAACGGGCCACAGGCATGCATCAAAACGTATGGATGCAAGTGCCTTGTTAGGCATGCATGCAATTTGTGGAGGCACAGACAAAGCACATGAACTGTTTGGCAAAATGCCTCAAAGAAATATGATCTCAAGGAATGCAATGATTGCAGGATATGCACAAAATGGATGTTAATGTATCACTTGGGTTTCAGAATTTGCAGTTGCAGATTGGCAACTCCAAAACATAGAATTATTCATCGCTCCTTGCTGACACTGTGGTTGCTAAGGATGAAGGACCTGAAAATGCAACTGGGGTTAGCTCCAAAGTATACACTGATGTTGCATAATCATTTAGCGGCTGAGACAAGTTGACAATGGAATCAGAGAGAGATTACTTAAACCTTTACAACATTCAATTTCCAAGTACTACAGATGTGACAGATTGCCAACAGAATCATGAAGGTTAAATGCAACTCTAAGACAATGAGATCTCATGAAATGCTAAGATTGCAGAATATGGCAGGCGTAAAGCCAAATTATACAATCTTTTCTAGCATCCTCACTGCCTACACCCAGAATGGGAGGGTAGGTACAGGGTATGGAAATCCATCTGGGTATTAAGGATAAAGTTCCTTTGGCATATTTGTAGTTGCAACCACGCTGGAAGACATGTACGCCGAAATGTGGCGCAAAGACAAGGCATGAGAACTTTTTGGACAGAAAGCCACTAAGAAATACGGTCGCTCGCATGTAGGAGATGAGGGCATAGACAAGGCATCCACTTTGTTTGTCAGGAAACTTCCAGTACTCAGGTCACATATAATTCAAATAATGAATGCCCCAACTCAGAGATAGATGCATCAATATCTAAAGAGGAATACAGTTTCAACAACTTCAAATGCCAAGTATGTCAAATCCGCGAACATAGTCTACAGAATAATCCCTAGTACAACTTATCATTAGTCCTGTACAATAGCATGGCAATTTAACAAAGGAATTTAATATAACATGTAGATGGGGCTGGGTGAGACGTGCGAACTGTTGATGGAGTGCCCCAAGAAGATGACATCTCTTGGAATGCAAAGAATGCAGGATAAACACAAAATGAATTTAGTAAAGGAGCTCTCAACATCATCGAATTAATGAGCACACAGGAGAAAAATCTAACACCGTAAACTTTGCTTGTGTTACTTATGCAGTGCCGGAGAAATGGCTTAAAATCAGTCGAAACTACGCAAGGAAACAGGTAAGGATTTAAAATTCTATCCTATATATAAACACAACCATAAATAAATGGCAAGTGACTTACCTCAAAATTCTGCATACAGTGTATTGTGCAATCGATAGTGAAAAGAATAAATGGGCATAATTTTGTAGATGCACTAGTAGAGAGGTATATACCGACGGAAGAAAGTAGTGACAATGCGCCTGTCCCCCTCCCAGCAGCCGAGTGTTTCCTTCCCATCAAATCCACCCAGTGCAACATGCAAACCGTCCTTGCCCAGGTACCACGTAAAGGCATGCATAAAGTGGATGCCACGACCAGGCACGTGGAGAGAAGGAGAAAATGTTTGAAGCAAGGTGGAGATAAAGATAGGGACACAGTGTCATGCTTACAATGACTAATATATATATATATTAATTTAGCTGAAAGGAATATTCTTTAAAAGTATATATATATATATAGTATTTAATTAAACAAATTGATAATATTAAATATATTTCTATAGCATTAATTTTGTACAACTTATTTTTATATTCTCAAACTCTTTATTATTCATTAACATTTGTACTTACAACAACTTAAGTGTTTGTCTCTTATCTTACTTTCATCATTATCATAAAATCGAAAACAACATTATCAAAATAACTAGTCTTAATTATCATAATAAAACAATGGTATAATTTATCAAATTGTTACATCCTTATTGTTATTGTTATTTTATTTTACTATTGATTTATATTATTACTATTGGAAGTAATAATAAGGTGAAAAGATATGATAAGGTAAATATGAAGTAAATAAGAAAAGTAAAAATATTAAGTGAAATATATGTAATTTAACAATAAAGAATGAATTATTATATAAAATTATATGTTAAAAGTGAAGGAAGTAAGAGAAGTACTACAAATAAGTAAAGGAATACATTTCTTCCTCAATGAATTTTAGGCAATAATTGAGAAATTATGTAAGCCAAAAATTGATTTATTTATGTTGTAGATAATTAAATGTTGATGTAATCTATTATAACTTCATTATGCAATCTTTGAAGTTTCCAAAATTAGCTTTGTGTTCAAATCCATTTAAAATTAGATTTAAGTTGTTCTCAAATGCATAAAAAAATAAAAATTAATTACTAGTTATTTAAGATTGAAATTATTTATGAATTCCTCTAATCTTAGATTTGTGATTTGCATAAAAATCGTCTAGGTTGGATTTGAATAAGATTTATTTAGTTTCAAGCTAACAAATGCATATCTTATATTTTGATTAAATGTATTTGTTGAAGTATACCAATATGCTTCATTTTAACTAAGTTTACTATCTGAAGTAATAAATTAATAGGATATATTCTGATTAAATTCATTTATTTAAAGTAAACCAATATGCCACTTTTAATTGAATTTATTATTTTGAAATCACACACACACACACACACACACACACACACACATATGTGTGTGTATGTATGTATGTATGTATGTATGTATGTTTCTTTTTATTAATGTTAATTATTTTGAAGTAAATAAAGGATTAAGTTAGGAATCTTAAATTAAGAAAAAATGAGGGTTTATCTACTGTAGGGTTTCATAGTGCTTATCTAATTAAAAGCTTTTATGATGGAAATTCATTTAGTTATAGTTAATTATTTAATTATTCTCTACATTATATTTAGAAGGATTGGATTGTGTCTACATTTAAGTGAATGAACATTTATAGTTTATCTTGAACATGCTAGATAGTTATTTATTTATTCTAAATACTCTTTGAAATTGATTCCTTAGCCATATTAGTGCTTCCATGATTGATCATATTTTCCTCTTGTTTTATTTCATTTATGAGGTAATTCTAATGTCTAGACATGTTTTGGATAGGTTGGGAACCCATAAAGCTTAAGTTACTCCCTTTTGAATGGTCATGGGTTGTAGTTTGTTAGGCCTCTAGAGGCGATGGGAAACCTGTTTTGTGTGGAATTTTCCCATGATTAGACCTTTGTCTTTCCATTGATTGTATTTATATTTTGAGCTCATAGGTGTACCTTGTTCCATGATTTTCCTTGCCTTTGGTTATGATTACAAGCGAGATGGTTCATTCCTCACACATGTATTCATTGTGTGGCTTTTATGCTTGGTACACCCTTGTTGTTGTGAGTCTTTTTTCAAAACTATTTTGAAGAGTTTCCTAAACAAGTGTTGTTGTACTTGTTTGATGTTGTATTATGTCAATGTTGAGTTAGCCTTTTTTACTTGAGCTTGTTTGGATGTGGATCCTTTCTTTTCATCTCCTAGCATGGGGGTAGACCTGTAGGTCCACATGATTTGGTGGAATGTGCTACGCACCCCATTGGGTTCCTAGGTTGTGTTTGCGATGCAAAAGTGGATGCAAAGTCTCTAGAGCTTCATATTGTTGAAGACTTTTCCTCACCTTGTACCTTATTCTTCATTGATGTAATTTTTCTTGATGTACTCTTCCCATTGTTATAAGGGGAGAATTGTGTAATGTATTAATGCAATCATGATGTATTGTATTTATGGAAATATGCTCCACAATTGTATTATTGGAACCATGAATTGAATCAGAATAAAATGATGTATCATATTCCTCTCTTTTCATCTTTAATGGTTGTATATCATCATTATGTTCTCTTGGATTTTAGTCGCTTTTGTTGATAAAATTTTATGATTTGTAATGACCGTTTAGTGTACCCTAGAGGACGTAGATTACTTTGTAAATGTATAATTATTTTTTGGAAATGTGCAAGATCATGATGGGCCAAAAAGTGGTGATATGATGAGTATTTGTAGGGTATATGGCTAATGAATTTTTTTTACCTAAAATTGATGAAATGAAAAGGGTTTTTAAAGGAAATTCTTAGCTTTCCACCAATATAAATTACTATTTACTTTGAATTTAATAAATAATTATTATTCATTTTCTATTTTAATTATGACTAAAGTCCTAATTGATAGGGTAATTGAAAAACATCTATAGATTTCAAATGGTATCAATTTTTTTGAATCCAAAACATGCATCACATTCTATGCTTCACATAATATAGGATTAAAAAAAGAAAAAATGAATTTCATGAAGTTTTGACCAAGTTAAGGTGGTCAAAAATATGAGTTTTTATATTTTTTAAAAGTTGTAATAAAAAATTTATAATTAATTATTTACTTGGAAAAAAATTACAAAAAGATATGCATCACATCCAAACATGAGTCCTATAATCATGTCTAAAATATTATAAAATAATATTATCATTTTATTGTGGTTAGGGTGGTTAGATAGATGCCTACTTCTTATTTTTTCCCTAAAATTTAAGTACTACTACATTGAAATTTCAAATTTTCACCAAATAATTTTTTTTTTAAAGAAACCTAGTAGTTTAGAAACTACATTCAATTTTCTATAGGTTATATTTTTACATATTTTTGAAATAATATAGATAACTTATTCAAATTTTTATGTCAAGTTTCCTAACTCTGATTTTTCTAATTTTTTTGCCACTTAAGGGCCTATTTTTTCCATGATGATCGTGTATATACCCTTTCATGTAATGAATGTACAAATTTATCTTATGCCATGTTTCACTTTCCAAACAAAAACTGTAATGCTCCACTATGTGAACCCTAAAGGACAATAAACACCAAACACTTTTTTTTTGAAATCAAAACATTGCATACGATGAATATGTACATACATTACATGAAAACCAATTATGAAATTACAAAGTCATTCACGTCCTCTAGGGTACACAAAATGGTCATTACGAATCATGAAATTTTATCAAATGAAAGCAAATAAACAAATAAGATTACATAATGATGACATACAACTATTAATGATAAAAAGAGTGGAAATCAATACATCATTTTATTGCAATTCAATTCACAGTTCCATAATACAACTATGGAGCATATTTCCACAAATACAACATATCAAGGTTACACAGGTGCATTACATAATGCTTCCCTTATATCAATGGGAAAAGTACATTGAGTACTAGAATGATACATTAATGAAAGGTAAGGTACAAAGTGAAGATGATTCTTCAACCAAGTGTGGCTTTGGAGACTCTACATCAATATTTTCCTTATGAACACAACCTAGGAACCCAATGTGGTACATAGCATGTTCAACCCAACCACATAGACCTGAAGGTCCACCCCCATGCTAGGAGATGACAAGAAAGGACCCAGGACCAAGACAAACATGCAAAACGATCACAAGGCCAAACTGCAAGGTCAACCAAAGCATAATACACAACAATCTCAATGACCACCTACAAGGTGACTACTTCTAGAGGAATACAAATGAAAAATAGGGGATAATATAGGAGAGTATCTTTGCATGGTCCGAATATAAAACTTTACAATAATCAGGGGTGTACCAAACATAAAACACCAAACTTTACTAGTCTGAGTACAAACGCGAGGCATGGACCATCTCGCCAAACAACCATAACAAGAGGAATACTACCAAATAAGGTAACATCCACAAGATTTAAAAACTAATAATTAAATCAAACATTTCAAAATTAAATGAAGAAATCCAACATAAACTCTTTACCCAATGCCTCAGGAAGCCTATAACACCAACCTTCATATACTCCCAACTAAAGGGTATGTAAATACTAGGGTTTCCAAGGAACTCACATCAAGGCTTGGCTTATAAACTTGTCAAATGAAAATAAATTAATGTAGTATTCAATTAATGAGGCGAATGCAAGAAATCAAACCTTAACACCATTTCATGCAAAAAAAATTGAAAGCATGTTGCATACTCCTCTTATTTAAAAATTCCTTTTTAATTTGATAAATAAACTAATCTTAATTAAACATGAAAGGATTTAACCATTTGATTCACTCAAATGGTAACATAATTAAATTTTACTAAAGATAGTGTAAAACATGATTAAATGATCGACTTATAATTAAATGCATTTTTATCATAATATCTTTTAAATGGATAAGCACTATGAGAACCTAAAATATGTAACCCATCATATTTTTCTTAATTTAAAATCCCTGACTTATACATTGAATTACCTCAAGATAATTTAATCAAAATATAACCTAGATAAATTTACTACTTAAAAATAATAAGTTTAATTAAATGTAATATGTGCATTTAATTACTTTTAAACTTAATAAATTTAATTAAAAATCTAACATTTAAATTTTCTGACTTCAAACTAAATAATTCTAATTTAAATCCAACTCAATTGAAATCACCATTTTAATAGGGAAGGAATTTGTAAGCAACTTTATCTTTAAAAATCTTGAAAATAAAATTAATTTTTAAATGCACTCGAAATAAATCTAATTTTAAATAAATCTTTTTTTTTTAAAATATACTTGAAGGTAAATCCAACTTTAAATATATATACTTGAATATAAATTTGGTTTTCAATACATTGGAAATAAATCTAATTTTAAATAAATATACTTAAAAATAAATTATTGATTACATGATGATGCATAACTCTCAAAAATAATTAAGTCTTTGAAAATACTAAATTAAGTTAGATTTTATTATTTGATGTTAGTTGATCAAAATCTCTTACGCACTTAACATATATAACTATATATATGAATTACCCTACAAATATACTAATCTCTTTGAGTAAATGATTGTTGTTAATCTAACTCATTTTTTAATTAGTTGTCAACATAAATTTTAACCCATAATTAAATTACTTATCTTTTGTAAAATATAATTAATGATTACTTTTCAATTTAAATTTAATTTCTTTACTTTGTCAATTAGTTTTATTTAAAAGTAGCTATATAACTAATAAATATCATTTGAAAATATATTTATTTATTTAAATACTCACATAGGTTCTAAATATTATAAATAAAAGAACAATCCTCACATAAATATTTAAACCTATAAATATTCAATTAAAAAAAGTATTTATAAAAAAAGTTCATCTTAAACGGTACAGTATTATCTAACTTCCTTTTCTTTATTATAATTAACATGTTTTATTTTAAGTATTATGTGAACTCCTCCATAATTCCTCCTTTCTAAAAACCATTGCTTTCTTTTCCCATAGTGATTTTTGCGTTTTTTTCTAAGTTCCTTCCCCCTACCTCCAAAATGATAGCCATAGGAAAAATAAAAGGCTTTCCTTTTCAAACACATGCAAATGATAGGTGTAAAGAAAATTTTCAAGCTATTCTCGTTCCTTACACATTGAAAGTTCATGCAAAAAGTGAAAAGGGTTTACAAGGCAAGAGGAGGAAAACAATTATTTTCAAATACCACCTTATTAAATTAAATTAAATTATATTATATTAAACACAACCCTTCCACCATTTAATATTTTACTTGGTAAACTTATCCCATTCTAAATTTAACTGAGAATTCTTTTAGAATAAAAATTTACTAAATGCAATTATTAACAAGATTATTTATTTTTGAATAAATCATTAATAACAAATAAATAAATAATATTATTTAATTAAATGAACAATATTATTTAATTAAATGAAAAATATTATCTAATTAAATAAACAATATTATTTAATTGCCAATTGAAAATTGACAAAGTTGCAATTACAATATTATTCTTTTAATTTTGTAAACATAATTTTAATTTTTCAAACTAATTTAACATTAACTAAATCTTCACAACACACATTAAAAATTACATTTAATGTTTAATTTCAATTATAATACTAACCATCATTATATTAATTTAACTAATTAACAATAACAATATGCATCTAAATCAAACAATTAACACATTAAAATTGCCACTTAAAAAGAATGGCATAAGACAAGATGATACCAAACAGAACGAGAAATGATAGAAGACATCATCAATTGATGATGAGATGATGAACATGGACATGGATACTTTCTTGCCAAATCCCTAAACCACATCATATCCATTGGGTATGTTGGGCATGCTCTGACCCCATGGTGTGGGTGGAGTCAATGCCTAGTACCTACAAACCTACATAAAACCAAGTATCGAAACAACATATATATTTAATGCCCTACACACCATGAGAGAGAATTACAGTGTAGCAGGGTACTCATTGATGAGTGATGCAACACCATCCCTCTCACCGACTCTCAACAATAACACATCATCATAAATATCTTGAAGTGATCATTAAACTATTTACGTAACCACACAATATTGCATAATCAGATAGAGGAGAACACCATGCAACATTATATCATCAACATAATGAAATAGTATTATGAGCATCCAAATAGAATACACAAGTCAAATAGGAAAAACAGTCACCATCGAAGTCTAAAGAATGCATCAAGCTTAAACAGTACTAGCTATACATAGAAGAGTATCATAGAAGTACAGTAACATGGGAGGCACTACATGTAGGGTATGTGGCTGATGACTTTTTCTTTACCCAAAATTGATGACACAAAAAGGTTTTTTAAAGGAGATTTTCAGCTTTCCACCAATATGAATTATGCTTTACTTTGAATTTAATAAATAATTATTATTCATTTTCTATTTGAATTACAACCAAAGTCCTAATTGATAGGTTGATTGAAAAAAATCTATAGCTTTCAAATGGTATCACTTTTTTTTAATCCAAAAAATGTGTCACATTCTATGCCTTGCATACTATAGGATTTAGAAAAAAAAAGAAAAATCATGAAATTTGACCAAGTTAAGGTGGTGAGACATATGATTTTTAATATTTTTAAAAATTATAATAAAAAATTCATAATTAATTATTTTCTTGGAAAAAAATTACAAAAAAAATGCATCACATCAGGACATGAGTCCTCTACTTATATCTAAAATATTATAAAAAATATTATCATTTTATTGTGGTTAGGGTGGTCAAACAAACACCTACTTATTTTTCCCTGAAATTTAAGTAAGTTATTGCATTGAAATTTCAAATTTTCACCAAATAGATCATTTAAAAAAAAAACCTAGTAGTTTAGAAACTACAATCAATTTGCTGCATATTATATTCTTACATATTTTTGAAATAATATATAACTTATTCAAATTTTTACGTCAAGTTACCTAACTCCGATTTTTCTATTTTTTTTGTCACTTAAGGGCTTATTTTTTCCTTGATGATCTTGCACATACCCCTATGCCAAGCCATACGTTTCCAAATTGAACTACATCATGAATAACTATGTCAAATATACATGGCACAACACTTGCTGAAGGTTTTGCAAATGGGGTAACAACTCAAGCGGGCTTAACCTTGGAGAAAACTCCCTGGTTAAGCACGCTTGAGCTGGAGCAGTACTAGGATGGGTGACCTCCCGGGACAGACCAGTGCTTCACCTCTGTAAGCATCACCTAGATGCAATGAGTGCTAAATGGACTATTCGATATCATGAGAGATGGGTTCTTGTTGAACCACTACTCATGAAACATGGGTCAATGAGTTTGACTCGAAACTACACGGTTGAATCTTGATAGCAATATCATAATTTGACATGTGGAAAAATACCTCCTACTTATCAATTGATGAGCTAAAGGGGCTCTATTATGAATGGTTCATAAGGCTGCTGGCGAAGGTTTTGCAAATAGGGTAACAACTCAAGCGGGCTTAACTTTGGAGAAAACTCCCTGGTTAAGCGCGCTTGAGCTGGAGCAGTACTGGGATGGGTGACCTCCCGGGACGGACTAGTGCTTCACCTCTGTGAGCATCACCTAGATGCAATGAGTGCTAAGTGGACCATCTGATATCATGAGAGATGGGTTCTTGTTGAACCACTACTCATGAAACATGGGTCAATGAGTTTGACTCGAAACTACACGGTTGAATCCTGATAGCAATATCATAATTTG